>NC_061160.1:53755173-53822673 GCF_022113875.1 Hydra vulgaris | reverse complement strand
GTTTAGTTCTATATCGCCACAAACAAATAAAAAGAGACTCATACAAAAAGTTCCAGAAACAGGCAGTCACCATTACATCGATTTCTATTCGGATATAAGCGATAACAGTAATGTTGCTGCTAATATTAACACAATTTGTATTTTCAAAAAAAACATTGGTAATACTTTTTGTGAAAACTTTAGTGGATTGACTTTTGATATTATAAAAAATAAGTTTAAAAACAATACCTCACTTCCTAAAAGCCATAGGTATACTGATAAAATTAAAAAATTTGCAATAACTCTGCATTTTTACTCACCTAAAGCATAAAATTTTCTACGGCCTATACTCCATTTACCTGCTTCAAGCTCTTTAGCCAACTGGACTTCTTTTGTAGATTGTAAAACTGTTTTTTTTTGAAGATGTTTTAAGTTATATTAATATAAAAGCAGTGGCTGATATTAATTATAAAGATTGTGCATTAATTATAGATGCAATGGTAATCAAAACATCAGTTCTAAGTGATAAAAAGGCAGGTCAATTCATAGGCTTATAGATTATGGAAAAGATATTGTCGCAATTGAACCAGATACACCAGCTACAGAAGCATTGGTATTTATGCTGGTAGGATTACGAGGTCATTGGAAAACACCTATTGGCCTTATGCTGTGTAGTAAAATAACAACTGAAAACCTTTCATGTCTTATTAAAAAAGCATTAACAATTTCTTCTGATAAAAAAATTAATGTAGTAAAATTACATTCGATGGTGTAAGTGTTAACTTTAATTCTGTTGCATCACTAGGATGTATATTTTGGAAAAGACTAGAAAAAATTAATGGACAATTTACTTTTGAAAGCTATAATCACTACTTGTATGTAATCCCTGACCCAAGTCATTTGCTAAAATTAACTAGAAATGTGTTATGTGATTTAGAGCGACTTAAGGATTGTAATTTTTAAATAGCTCTGGATTTATTGTAAGAAGATTATTATAAGATAACATGTTCTGTGTGTGCAAACTCACACAAAACAATTTTGTGGAATATTCTTATAGAGCATCAGTTCTTTCATTGATTAACATAAAAAATAGGAATGTGCTTATTGCTCCAAAAAATGGTGTTATACAAACTATAATAGTATACGAGAGTGTTTTCAAAATTTATGTCAGCAATGACAATTTCAAAAAACCAAAAATGAATGTGGAGCGAAATCTTAAACTGAAAATGATTTATGCAGTTAATAAAATTATTATTGAAAAACATTTTTTTTAAAGACCTAAATGAACACGATGCTGACCATGAAGCTGTTACCGAAGACATGCATTGCACACAACTAATAAAAATGTTAGCAAATGACTTTTTTACAATCAGACTGCAAAGATATGGCCAATTATATACAGAAAAGTTGGTCTATATATATATAATGATTGGTCTACGTCAACAATCAAATAAATTAATTTTATTCAAAGGTTTATAGCATATATATATATATATATATATATATATATATATATATATATATATATATATATATATATATATATATATATATATATATATATATATATATATATATATATATATATATATATATATATATATATATATATATATATATATATATATATATATATATATATATATATATATATATATATATATATATATATGAGGAGCAAACGTTCAAACCGTGCTTTCTCCTTCAGATGAGAATTTACAGGAAACGCAAAAAACTGATAAAAATTTAAAGAACTGTCATGAATCAAAGTTATAGTTTCCTATTGTTCTTAATAGCTCTGAGGAGTATTCTGATACATTATTTTAGATATTTGTTTGAAAACAAATGAAAAAAATGCATTTATTTTTTGGAGAAAACACATTTTGACAGAATACTAAGGAGAAAACATGTTTTGATTGAGTCTCACAAGGATAAAACACTTTTTGAATGATTTAAGTAATACAACAAACGAATAACACAAAGTCAATGGGGTTTATTGGTGCAATTCAAGAATTTGAAAAATTTTGAAATAACGCAACACACAAATTAAGAAATTAAAAAATATGGTAACATAAAACACAATAATAATACATACTCAACAATTTAAATTCTCATTCCAATATCTTCATCCAAACAGTCACACACTTCATCTTCCTCTTCATTCCCGTCTTGTTTATCGAATAATATTTTCCTGTACCATTCAAAATCAGGCTCACTCTGCCATCCATCGCCATATAATAGTTTCAAGAGTTTCTCAACATCTTTTTTCTTCTCGGCAGAAATGGGACGATTTAGTGGAAGAGATTCTAAAGTTATATTTCTGACGTTTGAAACTTTTATTCCTCTTTTCAGGAGAACTTCTCCAGCTTGCTCACTTCCATCTTCAAATCTATAGTTTCTGAAGCCCTTGACCTTGACAGCTCCTGTTCCTGGGTGTTTCTTGAGAAAGATCCTTTTTAATTCTGATATGTATGAAAAATTTTTGAAGAACCTGTTGAGTGATTTGGTATTTAGAAGTTCCCAATCAACACCCATAACTTTTACAGCTCCAATGTTCTTGTAAATTTCATAATATTGTTCTTTGGATATTATTGTTACACTTTTCCTAAGGATTTTCTCAACCCTACCAAACACACGATCTGCTGGCAGAAAACTATGGCCTCTGACCGGAAAGTAGAGTTGAATTTCTTGAATGTCAGCATTATTTGAAGAGTAGACAAAGTGCAAAAGCATTTGAAGGTTGATATTGTTCTTGTTTTGGGCAACACATCCGTCACAAAAAAGTCGTAAAGTCTTGATTCCTTTAAGATTCATTGTTCTTAGGTGAGAATGTAGAGCTGAGGAAATTTCGGTACTGCCTTTTCCTGCCTGCTCTTCAGACCATGTATAAAATGTTGGGGTTTTGCCATCCAAACTAGTAATATATAGACTATAAAAATTCAACTGCCTCAGATAATATGCATCTTGAATGTTTGTTTTTGGCAATTGTTGTATTTGCTGTAGATCAAAACACAAACTGCACACAGATTCATCGGTTTTTTCTTTCATGTACGCATAAAATGCATTTGCCCTAAGTTTATGAATCCTTTTCTGAGTCATAAGGTTTACACGTTCCATGGATCCTGATGGCAATGTTTTAATTTTCTGGTCTAGAAGGGCGCACGTGCTACAAACATCACTTGATGGCGATTTGAAGCCAATGATAAATTCATTAACAAACACTCTCCTGAACATGGCAAAACTCACTCTGTACAAATCATCCTTTATTTGGTCACAATAAATTTGGTGCAGCTTTCTTATATTCAATTTACAGTTCAAATACAAACGTCTAGATTTTTTTCTCCCATGTGACTTTCTGATGCTTTCAAATTAGAAATGAAATCTCTCACTTTGTTCTTTTTATCAATGCTGTGGCTACTTTTCCTATCACCTCCTCTTCTATCCTCAATAGGATCTCCAGCATGAATTTTGGAAACAATATTGGCCAATCTTGTCCTTCCTACTTTAGTAATGGCAATAAAATTATTCTTACAAACAGGAATTCTCGTTTTATTTCCAACAATGAAGTAGTTTGTAGAAAAGGCATGTTGAGAGCTTGACTTATGCGACTTGTTTAGGTTAGGGTTATTAGGCCTTCGTCGAATAACATTTTTTGTTTCAACTAGAGAACTAATTATTGAATCTTGACGAAGTTTGTCAGGAACTTTATAAAGTTTGTCCCTCAGTTTCTTTACATCGTAAGGTCTAATATCACAACATGAGAACTTCTTTGTTGAATGCTTGCACGGAATGTATACATTGGTTCCTGCAGGTGATGAATAACGCTTCTGTTTTTCTTCTTTTCTTCTTTTGCCAGTTGCCTGTCTTTTACGAGCTCCAGTGTTTCCAATACTTACTAAAATACCATCAACCACTTCATCCATTTGAAATCGAAAGATTGAAACTAATAAAATTGTAGAGCTATAGTAATAGTGAACTACCTACCATAACCTTACTTTCAGTACTGAACCACGTGTTAAAACAGCTTATGCCAACTAGTCATGTGATCAGAGAGGACCGTTCCCATTGGTCAGCTGGAGAAAGCACTGTTTGACTGAACACCGACCTTGGAGAAAACACTCTTCGATTGAACAGTTAGTTTTGCACGCTGTTTTTAAATAGGATAAAGCATGATTTGACTGAAACTAAGGCTTGAATCTGGTGCTATTTAACATGGACTACAAGAAACCATCAATAACTCAGTTTTTATTTTTTTTTGAGAAAACACGGTTTGAATGTTTGCTCCTCATATATATATATATATATATATATATATATATATATATATATATATATATAATATATATATATATATATATATATATACATATATATATATATATATATATATATATATATATATATATATATATATATATATATATATATATATATATATATATATATATATATATATATATATATATATGATAATATTATAAATAAAAATATTAAATTAAGTTTTATTAACTGTTACTTTTCTTGATTTGTTGTTTATATTGAAAAACTTGCTTTTCAAAGGAAAGATATTCTTTATATACCTGAATACCTATAAAGCTTTTTTTGTGTTGAAAACTTTACTAGATTATAACATAACATTGAATGAAATTTATTTAATTGACGGTAAATCAGTTATAGAAAAAAGTAATAATGATTTTTATGATAACAAGAAGTATTTAACCATAAATAAAATTCTAACATTTCTAGAAGGAACCTCTAAGTTGTGTCACACAGAACTTAGTTAATAGTCAAGACAGTTTTATAAAATGTTTCATTACAAGTTTTAACTCTGTTTACCTTGCAGTTATGTTATAAAACCTCCTAGCTTTACTGCAGAGGGTAATTAATGACTGACAGGTGCATAAAATGTTAATAGATTAAAAATTAAAATCCAACTAAATCTAAGATTTTAGCTGAATGTTAAATTTTAAAATCATTCAAACTTAAATTAAAAAAAAAAAAAAAATGAAATAAGTATGATTTTGAAATGTTTAAAAAAACAATGCATGTTTTACATAATTATTAAATTTTAAATCAAAATCAAAATAACATTAAATTTTTTCGATATCTGTGTATCGATTTTTTATTGATTACATTTTTAAACAATTTTAAGCATATTTGTTTTGTTTTGATTAATAGCGTAAAGATTTTGCCCCCCATAATGGCCGATTTTTGCTTCACTTTTTCTTATACCGATTAACGGCAGTTAGACATCTAGTTATTCTTAATATATCATTGACAAAACCACGCATGTAAAGCAGTTAACTATTTAAAGAGACATTAGAAAACCCTTCCCCTGTATAAACATAAAAATAACTTGCTGCCAAAAGTGTTTTCTGATATTTTTACATCAGCATTTTCACAAAAATACAATCTTCGGTCAAATAACAACCATAACTATCACTTGAGCAGAATAAAATCGCAAGTGTCGAAATTCTCAATTATTAGCTAAGGCCCGTCATTATGGAATCAATTAAAAAATAATAACATAAAAAATTTCAACATAAAATATTTGAGCACTTTCTCTTTTAAATGACAAATGAAACTGCATCTCCTTAATTTCTGACATATATGTAAGTATGTTTGTGTATATGTGTGTTTTTATGTGTATAAGTATATATGAGTATGCATTTATATATGAGTTTTTTTTTATTCTTCACGTAGTATTTACAGATAGAAAATTTACAATTCTATTGTAAATTTTCTAAAGCCATGTGGGCTTTAAATAATATTGTAAAGGGGCTCTATGAAAAGATTGTGATGACACCAGTCATCCTTATCTTCTTTGAGCCCCTGTCTGTTTCATATATATTCTTTGTGTAACATAAAAGTTTCTTTTTAATTTTATTTTTTATTTTTATATAAACAGCAAAATATATTTAAAAAAAAAAAAATTAATTGGTCATTATATGACCAATTAATTTTTTAATTGGTAATTATTATTTTTACCAGTTGGTAATTATATTTTGATTATCATATTTTAACTATGATTATATTAATATATTTACTAATTATTATATTTTTTTTAGCAGTAGTCGTTTTAATGTCATTGTTAGTTGTTACGTTTTGTCAGTTTATTACTGTTTATAACTGTAACTTTGTATTTAAATATGATTGCTGTGTGGAAAGTAATACCGATTTATTTAAATTATTATAATTACTTTATTATTATTATTGTTATTATTGTTACTATACAATTAATTATTTTTATTATTGTGCTTTTGTTAATTTATATCTATTTTTATTATTTTTATTATTATAACTATGTGTCTATAATATGTTTTATATCATCAAAGAGGTTTTTACTTTATATTAGTTCTTATAGCTATTTTTAAACGACCGTAGAAATTAGATCTTTTTTCCAGAATATATAATTGATTGATTGATTGAATGAGTAAAATAAACTTGACAAGTTAAATATAACAATGCGTTTGTATATTTATTTATTTTAACTGCGCATATATTTTGAAATGTAAAGATGTATATTATGGTTGTATGCTTGCTGTAAAAAAAAAAGCAGTAGTGCCTTTCCTTTGGAGCTTTACAATTTATTATAATAACTATTTAACTGGTTAAATATCGAATCAAATAATTTATTCTTATATTATAACTCCTCCTCCTAGTTCGTCATGTTTTATTTTTTCCCTATAAAGTTCTTCACCAAATTTACACCCTCCTATTTTTGAAACATTTTTTTCTACAAAAAACTTATTAACAACTTATTAAACTTATAAACAAATAGTTTCATAAAAGTAATTTAAAAAGTTAAACGACCTAATAAGCAAT
Source organism: Hydra vulgaris (assembly GCF_022113875.1). Classification (NCBI taxonomy): domain Eukaryota; kingdom Metazoa; phylum Cnidaria; class Hydrozoa; order Anthoathecata; family Hydridae; genus Hydra; species Hydra vulgaris. The sequence goes on along the minus strand of NC_061160.1, from coordinate 53,815,869 downwards.
TTTTAAAGATAATAATAAAAAAATGAAAAAAGTTACAGATGCTGTTACGTCACTAATAAAAAAATGATAATCAATGACGAAGTACAATTGTAACTTTTTTTAATTTTTTTTAAATATTATCTTTAAAATATTGCTTATTAGGTCATTTTACTTACAGTTTATTTATTAAAACTTTCATTTGCGCAAATGACAGTTTTAATAAATAAACTGTTTGTATAAAAAACTGTAAAAAAAACTTTACCTGAGCAAAATTCGATATATTGCAACTGGAAAAAACCATAGTATTGACAGAAGCAAAACTATCACAGTTAACGCCAAATAATACATTTTTATTATCTCTCTCTATATATCTGAAACTTATATTGCATATACATGTGAGTATGTATTTAGTAATATATATATATATATATATATATATATATATATATATATATATATATATATATATATATATATATATATATATATATATATATATATATATATAGTTATATATATATATCAGTTTTTATTATGAACACAATATGGTGATAACACACACACACATGTTTGTGTCTGTGTGTGTGTGTGTGTGTGTGTGTGTGTGTGTGTGTGTGTACGCACACACATATTTTAGTAGCATACGCATCATCGGTAAAACTGCTTAACCTCGTATTAGCTGTTAAATAATTTTGCGCAAAGCATTTACAAGTATTTAGGGATATTTGTTGTTTTTTTCATTAAAAATACCTTTTGATTTAAACAAATTAAAATAGTCATACATTAGAATAGTTTTTTACCCTTCAAAATCTTCAAAACTGCTCATGCAAGGTTTTTCATCAATTTTCAGTTTCACCAATGATATTTCAAGATATACATTTAATTAAAAAACGTGTTCCAAAAAAGTAAAAACTTTCATTCTCTTGGTTATTAGGATTGCTTGCTTATTTTTTGTTAGTGATTTTTTAAGGACCTATTTTTTAATTCATTTATATTCAAACTGCAATTTCTTAATCTATAGTATAATTAGATTATACTAAATTAATACTTTTGTTTCAGTAGAAATAATTTGGATTAATATTAAATACTTTTACTAACAGATTTCGAATAGCCGTTTCAAAGTTTCGAAGAACGTAAATTAAAAAACAACTTTATAAATCAATACCGAATATAATGATCGCTTATCACTCATTCAACTCTCTAATCGTTCGTTCAAAGTTTAAAACGGGTCTGTATCAGCAACTACTAGACATTATATCAACATAAGACGTCAAAACCACTGGAGATAATATGCTCTTCCTACTGAAGTAAAGTTTATATATATATATATATATATATATATATATATATATATATATATATATATATATATATATATATATATATATATATATATATATATATATATATATATATATATATATATATATATATATATATATATATATATATATATATATATATATATATATATATATATATATATATACATATATATATATATATATATATATATATATATATATATATATATATATATATATATATATATATATATATATATATATATATATATATATATATATATATTCAAACTTTTTAAATAAATCTAATTAAATAACATTTCTTGAAATATAACTTTGAAAAAAAAAGTGTTTAAAATTAGATATTCAAAACGCTCATATTTATTTGTTTTGCACAACTCTGGAAATACTTAATAAACAATACATTGTATACATATACGATAGCTCGTGTTTATTAATCAACATTAAACATTAAAAAAAAGTATTTTTAGAATTTCTTTACTGGTTTCTACTAATTTAAGTGGTTAGGTATTAAATTAGCTTACATGCTATTGACTGGCACATAATTATGCGTAAAAAGTTGAATAAACGGTTAAAATAGCTTAATATTATCGTGAATTTCATAACAAATTATGATAATAAAGAAATAATAGTTGAAAATTTTTATGTCATTTTTTATTTTGTTTTGTTGTTGGTAATTTATTTGTTTTAAGTTTTGTAATATTTCATGCTTATTTGTTAGGAAATTTTCTCAAAAGATTATCAGCTAGTCTAGACAAACAATAACAATGTAAAAAAAATTGTTTTAGTGGCACAATCCACCTAAGTTTTTTTTTTTTTTTTTGAATAAAATTATGTAAAATAACTGAACACATATCAATAGAATGGTTTTACTTTATACTTTATTCTAAGTTTTTAAGATAAAAAAGCAAAAAGGATACCACTAGTGCTTTGCCGCCCCCTAGTTTTGATGGAGTGTCATCTGGAATTTTTTCAGTGATAACTTATTGTTATCATTATAGTAACATGGTTTAATCATAATTAAAATTCACTTGCTAAGACAGTAAAATTGTCAATTTTTAAATAAAATGTGCAAATGAATATAATTAAATTGCATTCCAAATTTTACGTCGAAGAACTCTTTAATTTGCCGGATAATAATTTGAACTAAATTTTAAATTTACTTAAAAAAGGTTAATTTTATATAGTCGCTTTATTTCAATATTTGTTAGTAAGTGGTAGAAAATATAAATCTGTCAAATTTTAGTTTTGAGTTTAACGATTAATGTTCAATTCTTTATAACTTCCTATTGTAAAATTGTAAACTTCTATAAAAAAACGGGTACAGACTTAAAAACTTTTTTCTTTATTTAGTTTCTATTTAATTTTTATGAATTTTTTTCCATACCATCCGGAGCTTAATAGGACCCTTAGCCCGTAATTTAATTTTGTGAAAAATATAAGTTTGAATGTAAAATCTTTTTGCCTATAAGAAAAAAAGTTCTCTCTTTATTATGTGCAAAACGCGCCGACTCACATTAATAACTTAAGTACCTCTATTGTGACGTATGCGCAACAAATTTCTGCTGGTGCGATATTAGACATGGCAAGGACGTATTAATAGATGGACGTTTAACCCATTGTTATAGATCTGAGGCGCCGCAAGTAAACAAAAACCTATGGGAGCTATAATTTTTAGCGTCATTTTTCTGAATAATTTATAAAAGTAAACCGACGTTTTTCCAATAATTTCGCTTTTCTAACTACTTTTTTTAAAAAGTACAATTACCTACAAAACTCTAACATTTTTTAAAAATTAATGCATAATAGTTATACAGAAATAGCTCATCTGTTTTAAAATGTCAAATTTGATACGTGAGCGCTTTTTAATAAGAACTTATTATTAATAAAACTTAGACGTCAAAAATCATATTTTTGTAAAAAAGTGATATTTAGTTTGCAAGAATGAATACTGCAAAGTGAAACGAATTTTTTAGATGTTGTAGGTAAAACTGTAGATCATATATAGATCAAACTATAGATTACTTGTGGTCTCTATTCCCTACACTTAGTTTTCACTATTATTTTAAGTATTTAAATTTCTCATTTTTGTCGGAAATTTTGTCTCACTTACAATATTGTTTTAATATTTTTCTGTGATTAACTCTTTTTTTCCATATAAAGATTTCGCTTGAGTTTATAGATCATATTACGTCCTTGGACATGGTGAACAAAACTATTTTTATTTTTTATATTTTACCGGTTTTTGCATTTAATCAGGTAGTTTTTTCCATTTAATCTGGCGGTTTTTCCATTCAATCTGGCGGTTTTAAAATTTATATCAAATTCATAATGCATGTTATAAATTGCTTAAATGATTAGTAATAAAAAATAATCCACATATTCCAGTTAAAAATAAATTTATATGTTTAATAAATAGTATAATCCAATAGCATTGCGTAATAGAGTAATAATAATATTATTAGTAGTAATAATAATATTATTAGTAGTAATAATAATAACAATAATAACAATAATAATAATAATAATAATAATAATAGTAATAATAGAAATAGTAATAATAACCCAGCCGGCACAACTCAGAAAATAGTTACGCTTGGTTTCTGTTGCGTTTTTAAAACCTTCTAAAACACGTATCCAAAACGGTTTTTATTCCGTGAAATTAACTATTACTATTTACCATAAATACCAGTTAAAGTATTAATGGTTTCACCGTTATGGAAACGTAGTATTATATTTTAATAACTTTCCGTAAAGAATGTGAAACCACTGGTAAAAATATGCGACATTTAAATTTGACTTTAAAACCTCAAAAATCACGTGTTAAACTCTAGTAAAACTGCCCGTAATATACACGTGCCTTTGGTTTACGCCTGGATCGTTAAAAACACGTGCCTATATAGGTTTTATTTCCGAAAAAGAAACTAGATGTGCCGATAGGGAATAATAATAAATAAACAGTTTTAAAAAAAACATTTATGTTAGCAACACCGGAATTATCATTTTCCAGTCTCAATTCACAATTAAACATCACGATGGAAAAGTATATCCATAAAACTGTTTAAAATACTATCGCATACTAACTATATTTTAAATGAATGTGTGCTGGCAAAAGATGAATAATCACGTTAAAAAGATGATTTATCACGTTGCGTGCGATAAATAATTGAATAAATAGATCATTTTCATCTATTTTGCTGTGTCATACAAAATTGAGGAATTTTTCCGTTTTTTATATATGTTTTCAGCCCCCAACTTTTGCGACCTTCCACTGTATATAATATATATATATATATATATATATATATATATATATATATATATATATATATATATATATATATATATATATATATATATATATATATATATATATATATATATATATAAATTAGTAAAAAATCACTTATCAAACTTAAATCATTTTACACTGTGTTTAATCAATAAAGGCTCATAAGAAAGAAATGATATTTTCAGAAAAAATTTATTTATATGCAATTTTAAAGATTACGACTTTATTCTCTATTAATGTTACAGTCGACTCTGGTACCACATGGACTTGATGGTACCATACTAAAAGAAAAGGCACTAAAATTCGCAGAAGCATTAGGAGAGTTGGATTTTAAAGCATCTGATTGTTGGTTTCATAATTGGAAAGAAATCTCAGTTAAATTTTGTTAAATCTTGTTCAATTTTAATATAAACATATAACATGTATCTGTTTATACTAAATTTATTTAGTTTTTTAAACGTGTAATTAAAATTGAACTATTCTGTTGCTATTTTTAGGAACGGCATCAGCTTTAAAATAATCTCAGGCGAAAGTGCCGCCGTGACGAATAATATGACTGCTTCGTGAAATGAAACTACACTTCCAACATTGCTTTTGAATTACAAACTTGAAAACATTTTCAATGCCGATGAATTTGGACTATTTTACCAGTGCCTACCAAACAAAACATACCATTTATCACGAGAAAAATGTTTTGGGGAAAAAAATAGTAAAGTCAGACTAACAGGAAAAATTACCTATGTTTGTAATTGGAAAATCTAAAAACCCACGTTGTTTTAAGCACATTAAACAACTTCCTATAAAAATCAGCTAAAAAGTTGGATGACCGGAGACCTTTTTACAGAATGGGTAATGAAACTTGACTCATTTTTTCGTGCTCAAGACAGGAAAGTAGCACTCCTGGTGGATAACTGTTCTGCCCACCCACACATTGAAGGGCTAAGCAACATCAACCTAATATTTTCCCCCACTAACACCACATCTGTCCTTCAGCCCATGGATCAAGGCGTAATACAAAGTCTTAAAGCTCATTATCGTCACAAAATTATACGTTTGTGTATCAAGGCTGTTGATAATAACAAGACTGTTGAAAATAACCACCGGTTCACTTGCTACTGATGCTGAAATCATTGCTCAGATTTTAGACCCTAACTTTGAAAACGACGATAATGAAGTTGAAGATAGCGTTGACGAAGCTACTGACGTCGAAGCCCCGCCACGCCCATCTGATATTCAATTAGAAATTGCTTTTGAAACGATTCAAAATGCTTCGCTATACAGATCAAAATACGGAAATGAAATACAATCCCTAGCACTAAAACTTGAGGATTTAATAAAGATGGAAAAGATGGATAATTTAAATATCAGATAACAGATTTTTTCCAAAAGTTGTAGTTTTTTTTGTTAATGATTTTTGTCAGAAAAATAACTTGTTTTAATGAAAGTCGAGCAATTTTATTTATTTTCAATCCTTTTCTTGATATCTCGAACTCTCGATATCTCGAACTTTTTTTCCGGTCTCCTTAGTATTCGAGGTATCGAGAGTCGACTGTATCTCTATTAGCACATTGCGTAAAAAAAGATTGTCTCACGAAGTTTGAAAAATCATGTTCAGTAATGTGCTCAAAATTGTTCCTCATTCGTTCTTTTTAGTATTCTTAATTTTCGAGAATGTCTCTTTACAAGGATTTAGAAAAGGTGAGTATTGAGATAAAAAACGAATTTCATAGGGATAACTATCATAAAATCTGATAATTAATGATGACTAACGTTGTCCATCAACAAGGTAACGTTGTCTATCAACAATGTAAACTCTTTTTCCTGCCCCCAAATACTTTTTAGCGTATTTTAGAATCCTTTAAAGATATCTGCTTTCACCCCTACGCCAATTTTTGCTTCACTGTGAACTATGTTAAACAATATAATTCTAATATCATGGTTATATTACGGCCTCTTGATGACAATACACGTTGATTTGGGGTTGTTCCTGGAGACTGTGGTCCGTGGTTTCTTATTATATAAAGATTGAACGGACTTTCATCAATATAAATGATATTTCTGTAACGTTGTTGCTATGCCAAGTTTAAATAACATGAAACATACGTTTTTCTTTCTTCGCTTACCTCTGCAGTATTACGTCATTCACTAATGGATCGTAAAATTTCATAAGTATTATTTAATTTTTTAAATTATTGCCATAAGAACATTAACATCAATTCCCAATTCTATCTTTATCTCCTGTAGATTATAGTTTCTGCTTTTTTTAGAAGAACATATATTTATCGAGAAGAACATATATTTATCTAGGGGGGCAGTCCATGAATTATGTCAACAAACTTTTGGCAATTTTTACATCACCCCCTCCCTCTTGTCAATAACTTGTCAAATTTTCAGAGACCCTTTCCTCCGCTATAAAATTTCGTCAAATTTTGATAACCACTCTACCCTCTAAGTAAAGACAATACGCTACAAACGCAGCCTAATTTTTCTATTTTTGAGTAATGAAATAAAAAAATTAAAGTAACATTGTTGACGTCAACTTTACTTGACCTCCTCTCCTCACCCTTGTCAACATTTGTCAAAAAAGTTCAGACCCCCTACTTTCCCTATTTTGTTGACGTAATTAATAGAAAGCTCCTAGAAGAAAAAATTGATATACTAAAAACGTTACATTTATGGTACTTTCAGCATGACACCACGCATGGAGGAAAGAAATTGGTATCAACTCTTGAAATTTTTGTTGAGTATTCTGCAGTGCTTGAAGATTCCACATAAGGATCAGATAAATTTTGATCCTGATAACCCTCATCTTTGGGGCTCATCTTTTCCAGCTGTATGTGTTTTAATGATATCCAAATCCGAGGTTCTATACAAGGTTGTTTTTTTTTAAATAAAAGAGGTTTTAGATTTCTCTCCAGCCACCATTATGTCGGATTTTGGACAAGGACTACAGAATGCTTTAAGAGCAACTTGGAGTAAAAGCTTGGTGAATGGTTGCAGGTATAAGATATTACTTTGTTATTACTTTGTTTCAGTTTCCAATATATCAAAGTTTCTCATAGTTTGTTATCAATTAATGATCTCCTTTAAATCCTTATCTTTAGGTTTCATTTCAAAAAATGCAACTACCAAGCAATTGGCAATTCTTTGTCTTTAGTGGGAATACCGCCACCAAATTTAAGTAAAGAAGTGGGCACGAAAAATTATGGCACTTTGTCTCCTTCCTGCAAACAAGATCTTGGTTACTTGGGGATCTCAAGTTATTGAGATTACACAATTTAGTGGCGAAATCAAAAGTCAACTACTTGTTTTTAAAAGGTATTTTGAGAGGTTTTTGGCTCAATATAGTGACCCCAGAAGGATTCAGTGTTTATAGCTTGAATCACAAAACCGATAACAATGCAGAAGGTCTCAAAAGACGTCTGAAATCAAACATGCTTAATCAGCATGTTATAGTGCATACACTTTAAGAGCTTTAACACCTTATCTGCAATCAGCCAGTCCGCCGTGACCAACGCGACTATGGTGCGATTGAAAAAATTGTTGCTTTGAAAAAAACCTTCGAGACGGAGTTTTGAAACTGAGAGATTTCTATCAACAGTATCATATCTCTTTTAAAACTTAAGATAATTTTCATAAAAAACAATCAATAACGTAGTTTCGTTAATTTTCACAAATGTATTTAATTTCTATTTAGGCCTACAAAATTTTGCGTTAGTTGGCGCATTGTATTGGTTTCAGTTGAGCAAAACCCATAACGTTAAGGATAAGTACAAAATAAATTCCAGCTCCCAAGAAACAGTTGTCATTTATATTTTAAAGTTATTGTTTAGATAAAGGCAGCATAAAGTTATACTGCTGCTTGATTAGCAAAATTAAATAAGTATCTTTGAAGCAAGTTACATTGTCAATAAAAGACTTATAGTGAGGGTTGTTATGTTACGGTTAAGACTTGTGTGCACAAGCGTGTTAAAAGAAACTTTTTGCTTTTAACTTGTTCTTTAGGTTAAAACTAAGAAGAAAAAAAAAGAGTGCCAAAAAATTTTCACATTTAAGGCCGGGACCCATAACTTGTTACAGTCACCAAAAAAAATATTTAGAAATTAAATAAAAAAACTATATAGTTGGAAAGATCTCGTCAAAACAAGATTTCTTACTGGTTTAAATTATATAAATTATCGCTTAATATTCAAAAAACAAACTGGACTCTCTTTCACCCGCCCTCTAAAAAAAAACTACTGCCTTATGAAATGCCATCCCTTTTTATTGAGAACATCGAAATAATTAGAGTAAACGTTACAAAATTCTTAGGTGTTTATATTGATGATAATCTTTCATGGAAAAATCATATTGAAAATTTATATAACAAAACTTCAAAAAGTTTAGGAATTTTATATAAAGCAAGAAACTTTTTAAATAAAAAAATTTTAACTCAATTATATTTCTCTTTTATCTATAGCCATATAAATTATGCAAACATTGCATGGGCTTGCACCAATAAAAGCAAACTTGAACCTCTTTATCGTCATCAGAAGCATGCAGCACGTTTGATACATTTTAGTGAACGTTTTACTCATGCAAAGCCTCTTTTAAAAAAAATGAACGCCTTAAATGTATATCAATATCAAAAATTTATAATACTCTTTGTTTTATGTTCAAATGTAAAACTAATTCTTCACCAGTTTCTTTCCATGATTTGTATATGTCAAAAGATAAAAATAAATACTTTTTACGCAATAACAATTTTATTAAGCAGCCATTTTTTCAAACTAACTTGCATTACTTCTCGCGGACCATTCTTATGGAACAAAATTGTCTTAAAAAACTTTTCTCAAGATTTTATCCAACAATGTAACTACAACTCTTTAAAAATGAAAGTTAAAAGAATTAATTTTTACAATTGACGATCTATCAATTTACTTTTAATAATTTTTAATAGTTTTCCCATTTTACCTCCACTTATCAAAGAACTATTATTATTTTATAGTTTATATATTTACCAAGAATATGTATCAATATATACGACAATTTATATGTTTGTTAACTTATATAGTATTTATATAACTGATCTTTATATTTATAACGGGTTTTCTGAATATTTTTAATTTGTTTGTATCACGTTCATTTTAGCGGTTCTCGACGACAACACCTTACGGTTTTCTACGAGTCCCTGCGTTCTTTTATTTCTTATTTACGATTATTTTTTGTTATTTTCTTCTAACTTCTATATTTTATTTTTTAATTTGTATATTTATAACCGAAAGAACAAAAAAAAAAAAAAAAAAAAAAAAAAAAGCGGAACGAAAAATATGTATAAATCATGTGATTTATATGCTGAAAATATTTCCTTCCCAAGATATAAAACATTATAGATTATATATACTGCCTCAACTCAATTGGCTGCTCAACCTTACTTGCGTACGGCGACTTCAACTTCAGTAACACTGTGTATTCAAATGTCGACGGAGGAGGTGTCGTCGCGAATGTTGCATACGTACAAAACGATTGGCCAACAGATAGGAAATTTTAAGACTGTCTTGAAGAAAATCATTTGACCCAGCTAATAACTTTTCCAACATATTGCAGTACTCGCGAGGAACCTCCAAAAATACTCTTGACTTGATCCTGACTAACAAACCAGACCGAATAATGATCATAAAAGAAGCTAGTCCTCTCAACCACACAGCCAAAGGTCAGACACACTGCCTTATTGAGGTAAGTATAGCTCTCATCGATTTAAAAACTAAAGAACCCTAATAACTGATTCCTCTAACCTCTACAAGAAGCGTCTAATCTGGAACAAAGCCGACTACAACTTAATCTCTACGCATACATGAGACTAGCATTTGGTTTTCGACGGCTTGAACATTTCCGAAAAATATCAACAAATTCAACGAAGCAACCTCATTACATGTCCATTAACGGCCACCCCTTATACTAACAAACACAAAATATGGGTGACCAAAGATGTTGCAAATGCTATCAAATTGAAAAGCAAACTCTGGTGCAAATTTATCGCAGCTAGCCAAACAAATAAGCCAACTCTATGCGAACAGCATAAAAAAGCAAGCAACGCAGAAAAAAAATTAGTTACAACAGCCGTTCTGGATTACGAAATGGAACTAGTAAATAATAGCAGATATGACCCAAAAATAATCCACTCGTACGTCAAAAGCAAACAAGAAGCACACGACCGCATCATCAACTTGAAATAACTAATAATCAAACTAGAACAGATCCTAAAGTAATCTTAACGAATATTTCCAATCAGTTTTCGAAATCAAACCGCTAGGGTCTATACCGACATTCAACACTTGTTCCACTAGCATAAACCAACCGACCAATAAAAAACTTTTGGACCTGAACAAATCCAAATCAATGGGCTTCGACGGTATTTAGCCACGCGTCCTGAAATACTGTGCTGCAGCTTTTGCTATCCCACTGAGCATTATTTTCTCTGAATCGCTTAAAGCTGGAGAAGTCTCAATGGAAAAAAGCGAAAACTACTCCTATTCTCAAAAAAGGCTGCAAGTTATCGATCTATCTCACCCACTTCTGTCCCTTGCTAGGTAATGGAAAGCTTTTTACACAAAAACATTACTGACCACTTTAACAAAAATAAACTCAACAGCTCTGCTCAACACGGGTTCCGAAAAGAAAAAGGTTGCGTCATAAACTTAATCGAAACTTCCGACATCCTGACTGAAGCTGCCCTCAAAGGTTACCCAACCAATATCATATTCACAGAATTTGCTAAAGCTTTTGACAAAGTTCCGCATTGTTGTCTGCTGCACAATCTGAAATCATATGGAGTGTCCGACAACTTGCGCGATTGGATCGAAAGCTGGCTAACCGACGGGCTATAATGCGTAACCATTGGTAACAATAAATCTAATTGGAAAACAGTCTCTAGCGGTGTGCCACAAGGATCTGTTCTTGGAACACTCCTGTTCCTTATCTACATTAACAATTTACCAGAAAAAAACACCACTTTAAAATGTATGCAGATGACTGTGAAATAATCGGAACTATAGAATCAAACCGTGACATCATAAAACTCCAAGCCGATATCAACGAAGCAGTGAAGTGGTTGCACACATGGCTCATGTCATTTAATGTCGATAAGTGCAAAGTCATGCACACCGGGCGCAGCAACAAAAAAAATTGACTGCAATTTATACAATGATTAACCTGGATGGCTAACTGCACCAGCTATCATGCACGTCATCTGAACGAGACCTAAGCGTTTTTATGACAAGCGATCTAAAAGTTAAAAAACAAGTCTGTACAACTGCATCAGCTGGCAACCGAATGCTTGACAGGCTCAAAAAGGCTTTTCGAGGTCGAAGTTCTGCATTATGGCGCACACTGTATATTGTACGTTCGCCCACTCCCCCTAGAATTTGCAGTACAGGCCTGGTCACCGTTTTTAGCTCAAGACATTGCCAAACTTGAGCAAGTTCAACACCGACACTTTTTGTATACTTAAAGACTATCAACCTTAACCTGACAACACTAACTGAACGACAAGAAAAAGGAGACCTTATCGAACAATATAAAATCATGACCAAAATTGATAAAGTTAACTTTCATGCCCCTATATAATATAATACAATATAATATAATATATATTTTGCCATAAAGAAAATATTTACAAAATTAGACTTTGAAAACTGTATATACACGGCTGGGGCAGGAAGAAGACAAATTCAGTCTTATCGCCAAGCCCCTTCAAACAAGAATATAAGTAACAAACAAAACAAAAAACCAAAAAACCAAAAAAATCCGTTATCACAATATAATGTATGCGTAAGGTACATATATAAATACAAATATCTAAATATTTTTCATTAAAATTTAATATTTTATTTTAGTTTTTTTTTTAAAATTAGGATTTCAAATTTTAATAGTAAATAAAAAGGAGATAAAACATGATAATTGAAGAAGGTAAAGATTCAAATTAAAATCAAAAATTAATATGTTAAAAATAAATTAAATATCAAATAAAAAACAAGTGATTACTCCTATTTAAAAGTTTCAGAAGAAGTCAAGTTTATTGTCAATTATCAAAAGTTTACTTTTTTTTTTTTTTTTTTTAAATTGATCAAGGGAAGAAATTTTTTTAAACTCATTATCCAATAGGGTGTTCCATAATTTAGGTCCTCTGATTGCTATCGAGAACTTAGTCGCAGAATAATATTTTTTTGGTTGAATACAATTGTTGTTTGAAAATCTTGTTGGGTATAAATGATTTATTTTTTCGACAAATGAGTTAAATAAAATGGGTGCCATTTTATTATCTACTTTAAACATAAATATAAAAATATGATATAGATTAAGTTGAAATACGTTAAGTATTTTAAATTTATTAAAAAGTAATTTAGTATACAAAAAGCGATTCACATTTCCAATAATTCCTAGAGCGTGTTTTTGTTTAATTAGAAGCCCTTTATTTTTAGATACATTAGTGCTGCACCAAGCAACGTTAGCGTAATTTAGATAGCAATGAATAAAAGAAAAGTAAATAAGTTTCAAACAAGTTTGGTTCAACAATTGTTTTGCTTTGTATAAAAGGCCTATATTTTTCGAGATTTTATTTTGGATTATTCGTATGTGTTCCTTCCATGTTACGTTTTCATCTAAAACAACGCCTAGAAACAACAAAGAACTCTCTCTCTTGACATAAGAGTTATTAATAAAAAGCTTAGGAAGTTGTAAGGGTATGTTGTCTTTATCATGAAGACGATGGAAGAAAGTATATTTTGTTTTTTTAATCTTTATGGACAATTTATTTGATATAAACCATTCGCTTAGTTTCACAAGCTCCTCGTTCACTGTTGTAAATAAAAAATGAATATCTTTATTTGAATAAAATACGTTAGTATCTTCGGCAAATAAAATTGAATTTAAGATATTGGAAAATTTACTCAACTTCCCCCTCCATCTCAACTTCAATCTAACACGAAATCTTCAAAGTACAGTTTTCGGCCGCGTGGACACACTAAAGAACTAAGAGCACAACTTGTCCGAAACTGCGCTGAAAGAAGCAACTTCTTCAACCGTATTGTAAGATTATGGAATCCTTTAACCCAAAATGCAGTGGACGCAAAGAACTTGAACAATTTTAAACACGAACTTTTCCGGCTACGACATCTTCAGTTAGGCTGAAATTGAAAAACTGTATTTTCATAGCAGAGAGGCCTAGTGTGCCGCTCTTTTTCAAAAAAAAAAATTTGTAAATTTATTTTTAACAAACCAAACCAATCCAAATATAAAACACTGACCCAGATTTTACAGACCAGCACAAAAAAGGTTTTTTCAAGAGTTTGTTATTGATATAAATTTTCTATTAAAAGCAAGTTCTTATTAAAATACAATCAATAACTTTCTATACATAAAATAAATTATTAGAAGAATAAATAAATTTACTAATCTTCTAATATACTTATATTTCGGAAATCTGTACGAGTTTTCATTCATTCATACTTTCGTCTCAAAGTTTTTCACTAAAAGATTTTATCTCAATTTTTCATTCAAAGATTTACAAGAAAAGGAAAATTAGAAATTTTAATCTTCAAACGTCATCGATATTGAACAAAGATAAAGTTTGACAATAATGTTGACAATATATCATAAATTACAGTAAAAACAAAATTCCGATAACTTGAATCTCCAGGGGACCAAGGGATTAGTTCGAGTTGACAAATATTTGAATTATCGGGAGTATAATTAATAAAAAAGAGTCCAACAGAATAAATAAGGGTCCAACAGAAACTCAAAAAAAGTTTAAGTCGCTAGATGTTCGAATTATCGGGTGTTTTTTGTACTATGAAACTTGAAAACAATATTGGCATAAAAACTACAGAAAAAGTTTCCATAAAACATAAGTTTGTATCAAGTTATTCCTCCAATTGAACAGCTTCTAGCCAGGGCTAGGGTGAATAGGTAAAAAATTAGAAAAAAAGGGCCATGAGTTCTTGGTTTTTGGTCCAAAATTGCAAACTGATCTAATTGTTTGGAAATTGGAATTAAACTAATAAATAGTATTATTTATCTTTTATAAAGGGATATGTATTAGTAAGCAACCAGGGTTGCTATTTGACTGGGCCGGATTATTCTTAGTTCATTAAATCTTCAATAACGCCATTAAGTAAAGAAAGTCTAACATTTAATCTATTATTCATGGATTGATCTTTTTACTTTTCCCCAGAATATAACAGAGTTATTTGCAAAGAAATCTTACTCTAATTTGACTCTTGAATATAATGGCCATACTTTTCCTGCCAGTTAAACAGATTAACCCGTTGTTAAACATCCAAATCATTCTGGCTTCCAATGCTAAAGTTAATTTTCAATTAAACACTCCTACAGTTTGTGCTTCAGACAAGATTTTTATGATATGAATCTTCGAAAAGTGTTCTTCAGAGCACTCTTCAAGTTTTGCTAAACTTTTCAAAATTACTAAATAAGTGGTTCCAATTTTTTAAAACTCTAGAAAACACTTTGGCCTCTCTAACTACCCTGCAATTAGTCTTCACTCTGTTATTAGTTTCTTTATATAAAATTTTTGAGATTATTAAATTATTTCTTTTTAACTGCAGTATTAAAGTTATTCTTGAAGGCCTAAACTCTTCTTTATTTTATGCAACTTTAAGGGTACCACAAGTTTCTGTCTTTATTCCTATATTGTTTCTTATCTACAATAACAACCTCCATAAAAGTTTTACATCTAAAGTGGCTCTATTTGCTTACGACTCAACTTTATACTCTTGTCTTGACAATTAAATCTTCACTTTTTGATTGCTTAAAACAAGAAACCAATTTTAAATCTAATCTCTCTTCTGTAACAGCCTAAGACTTGCAATGGCTTAAGAATTTATAATATGGACTTAAAATCTGTAATATTTGTTAGACAACCAAAATTCATTTATTTACTGCAAAATAATATTACAATAATGTTGGTATTTCTATATTGACGAATAACAACTTCAGCCAGCAAGTCATATTGGTACCCACATGGGACCCAAGTGGGCAGCTTTATGGGGCCCAAATGGGTTGCCCACATCCCGCCCAAGAAAAATTGTCGCTGGGCGTGAATTGGGGCACAAGTGGGCAGCCCATATGGGTTGCATATGTGGGACCCACATTTTTATTTATTAAAATTTTTTGAATAATATTTATTTGTTTTTAAATTAGATATATATATAATTTAATATGTAGTCATAAATATGTCACGTGAGTATAGCTTTATAGAAGTAAAACAGGAAATCAAACATAGAAAGAATAAGGTCAACAGTAATAAACATTCATTAATCAACCACAGTTTTAAATAATAAAATAGTAAAAGTAATAGTCTTATATAAATAATTAAATTCAAACTTTTTTCTAATTAAGTTTAATTGAGACCTTAATAATGAATAGACCTCTTGAAGAAGTGTCATTTTATTTATATTTTTGCATGAGGGTTTATAAAAACTCAAATAGTGTATACACTTTTAAAAGTTTTATATACATAAAAAAAAAAATTTTCAAATGCAATTTAAAACTCTTTTACTTTCACTAATACATGACATTAATAGCACTATCACGGAGTCTTTAAAATGATTTGACTTTAAATAAAAAGAAGATTTTCGAAAAGGAGTTAATTTAAATTTAGTTTAAAATTTGAGAAAAACTTTGAGACATAATTACATTTTAGAAACGTAAAGAGGTTTTCATAAAGTATATTTGTTATTGTGATTTATACTCCTCCAGCTAATTGGCTAGCCCTTGAATACAAAATTTTGTATTCAAGGGCTAGCCCACATGGGGCCCATTTTGGGCCCATATATAAAGCCCACGTAGGGCTCAATTTGGCAAACAATAGAACATGTTTTCTAGGACTCTCTTACTCTCAGACAAAGTCTAAAAGCACATTAATAATGTATTCAGAACTTCTTATTACAATATATGTATAAATATCGTTGTACATTAAATATCAGAACACGGATACTGAAAGATGCGGCCGTGGCGCAGTGTTTAGAGCGCTTGCTATATAAGCAGATCCTGGAGATCCTGGTTCAAAACGAGCTCTGGACATATTTTTGCGTCACGGTAAGGAAGGAGGAACTTCCTTACCGTGCTCTTCGTTCTGTATGCACGGCGGAAGTGCTCCGCCGTGCTCTGTCACAGTGCACGGCCGAGAACTTCCGCCGTGCTCTGTGACAAGACCGTTAGTTCTTCTTGGGGCACCTAAATATCAACAACAAAAAAAAAAACTCAAATTTTGATTTTTCTCAGCAAAATAGTTGAGAAAAATCAAAATTTTTCACAACTATTTTGTTCTGCAGAAGAGCTCCGCGATATTTTTTTTAATATTATTATTTTTTAATTTTATTTAGGTGCTCCAAGAAGTCATAATGGTCTTATCACAGAGCACCGCGAATGAGCATTTAATTGGAAGTTCACGCCTCCTTCCTAACCGATGTCGCAAAACTTGCCCATAGGTGGGGATATGTTAAAAAAGATCTTCCAAAACTTGTATAAGAATAATGTTTGTGTAAAAGATTTTAATTTCTTAAGTCATATTTGTTTTTTTTAAGGATTATCTTACATTTGCACATAAATAAAAGAACATTAAAAACATTTTGCTGGTATATATTAAGAATATTCACTTCTAATAAAAGAGGATTGGCATGAGTATAACGATCTTTAAAGTTTATTAGACGTGCTATATGCTTCTGTTGCCGATATAGAGGATCTAATTGAATTTTTTCAGCACTACCTCATGCGATATTTGCATAGTTTATATGGGATTGGATGTGAACAAACTGAATTAATGAATGTCTATTTACAAAGTTTCTCGCTTTAAACATTACTCCAATAGCTGCTTTATCTGCCAAGCTTGAGCCACTCTCCTATTGTTGGAAGGTTGCATTCCTTTCTTTTTTTCTACAAATACCATCATGGTCAATGCTCAGACGAGCTATCATTTCTATTACTCCCATACTCCCATACTCCCATGCGTCTCAAAAATATTGGAGCGCGTAATGTAAAATAGACTTTTTACATACCTTCAAAATCATAACATCCTCTACAATAACCAATACGGATTTAAAATAGGCCACTCAATTGAACATGTAATGAAATTAGTTAATGAAATTTTAGGTGGCTTTGACAAAAACAAACACACCCTTGGAGTATTTATCGACCTTTCAAAAGCTTTTGATATAGTGGACCACGAGATCCTTCTATACAAACTTTATAATTATTGTATAAAAAATTAAAATTTAAAATGGTTCAGTTGCTAACTAAAAAACCGTAAACAAGCCTCATTTTACAATAAAACATACACTTCCCTTGAAATTGTCACATGTGGTGTTCCCCAGGGGTCTATTCTAGGACCTCTGCTTTTACTAATCTATATAACTGACATATTTTTATCTTCCAGTATATTGAACTTCATTTTTTTCGCAGGAGACACTCAAGCTTTTTATAACCACTCTAACATTACTACACTTTTTAATACAGTAAATCAGGAACTTGAAGAGTTGAGCGATTGGTTTAAAGTAAACAAACTTTCTGTCAACGTTGAGAAAAGTAATTTTATCTTTTTCACAAAACCATACAATTCAGACAAACTACCATTAAAATTTCAGAATATTCTATTAGACAAAGTTAGACTAAATCGAGCGTTCTCAGTTAAATTTCTCGAGGTGTTATTAGATGAACATATTTGCTGGAAAGACTACATATTAAAAAACAAAATATCTAAAAACATTGGAATTATGTATAAAACCAGATATATATTTTAAACAATGCATGCCTTAAAAGTTTTTATTTTGCATTTATACATAGCTATATTACCTACTGCAATATTGCCTACCAATAAAAACTAGGCTAGTACCTACCAATCATAACTAGATTTAATATATAAAAAACAAAAACAAGCGTGCCGTATATGTAATAGTTTTATCATTTTGCCCCAAAAAATGGGGCAAAATGATAAAACTATTCCTAAGCTATTCTTAAGTCTTCTACTTGCTCCAATCATATATTTCACGGTAAAATGTTATACAAATTTATATTAATAATGACGAATATATATATATATATATATATATATATATATATATATATATATATATATATATATATATATATATATATATATATATATATATATATATATATATATAATTAAAACAAACTAAAACTCATTCTTGCTTTAGCTTCTTATTCAACAAGTTTCATCCTTTTACTTTATCTGTCCCTTCATGCTATAAAAACTTTTATTAATTCAGTTTTTTTCCCTTGCACATCAAAAAAACCTTATAACTCTTAGCGATTTTCAGTTTTTTTCTTTTATACACAACCTTCAACTTTTCAAGCCTTCAGTTAATCGTTTCCTATTATTTTTACTTATTCTCTATTTTAAAATAACTCGTAACCTCATAACTTAATAGCTGTTGCATGCAATCTAATTTAACATTTTGTTGGAAGTAAATTAGAGTTTGAAAATATATAACTATAAGTCAGTTTTTAATAAATAGTAAATGTAAGCATAATATTATAATATATAAAGTATTATACATTTTTTTCTAGTCTCGGCTATCAACCCCTGCTAAATCTTATAATTTTGCCAGGGCTGGGTTTTAAGAAAATCTCATTTTATCCTGAGGATGGGGCCAGGAAACCGGTCACTTACATATATGTATAGGTCTATGCTACAAACTGAGCTAGAATTATTTGTTTTCTAAGTAGTTTTTAGATGGTAAGTATGAAAAGTAATTTGTATACAATAATAAAAGTTAAAAAACATTCATAGTGACAGTGAATGTCTGTAGTTGTAGTGGTCATGGTTGGCTAGACTGTTAGTGCTTGGTCTGACTGATGAATATTTATAAATAGTTTGTAAGTTTATTGTTAGGCATAATGACAAAAATGTTAAATTAGTATACAGTTTTTTATAATATAAATATTATTTATTACAAATACAAAATAATAGAAAGAATTTGTTAATAACAAAACAGCAACGATTTTTACAAACAATGGAGGATTTGACTTGAAATAACATTTGCAACAAAGAAAAAAGTTAATTTATAGCTTTAAATACTACAATTCTAAACAGTTTCTATAATTAATTGTTATAGCTTATCTTTTAATAATAATTAAATGAACCAGATATTTTTATTTTATTTCTAAACCTATAAGCCTATATATCTTTCTTTTTCTTCATATATTATGGTACATCCACAAAAAAATTTAATTTTTTTTTACATGATATTGAAATACATTTCATATTATTGTAGACTATATGGTGGTCCTTTATTCCTGCTTATGTAACTTGTAGCAGTGAATATAGAAATGATTGTATATAATATACACTTTGATATATAACATAACTAAAACAAATTATTATAAAAAAATACTTTGTAATCCAGGAGTTGTAGCTATGTAAAATTAACAAAATGTGAATATATCTCTTTGCATAATTATTTGTTAAGTTGTAATTAAAAATTTTTTAATTTGTACAAATTAACAAATTTTTAATTTTACATTTTCAGACTACATTAATTTTACATTTTCAGACTACAATTGTAGTCTGAAAATGTAAAATTAACAACCCCCTTATTTTGTTATTGAGGGAGGGGTTCAAAATTTTGTTTTTTTACTATTAGCAAATGAGACTAATTTTAAATATGAATAAATTATATTAGTATAATTAAAAATAATTTATCCAAAAAAAAAAAAAAAAATTCCAGGTGACACTCCATAAAACCTAATATACTCTACGCTCCACAGTGGATCTATTATTGCTTTTTTAAAACGTTTTTTATAATTGTTTGAAGCATAATAAAGAAAAATGTAAGAACATCTATAATACTCTTTTGCTCATATAATTTTTGTTTCTAGATGACTTAGTTTGATTGTTAAACTATTAAACAAAACAACTAACTTAAAAACTTCACCAGAAAACGAACGGCTTTGACTTGCAAAAAAAAAAAGACAAAAAAACAAATTTATCATCATATAGATACTGTAATTTCTATGATGATGCCCCATGTTCTACTGATATAAAAGGTTTTAATATTTATTTTTAATATTATTGCAATGGTTACGGTTATTTAAAAATATATTTCCACTAGAAATTACTCATAGCAAGTATTAAGAAAAATTTGCTTTTCTGCTAGCTTATATCATTTTTTTCCAGTACCCGCTGGAGATTCCATTTCCAGCGGGTACAGAGCGTTCTATTAGAAGTTGTATTGACGTCTTATGGACGAATGTACCCGCTGGGCTGAAGCAAAATGATTTATTGACAACTCAAAATCAATGCTCTCAGCAAGCTCACGTTCAATTAAAATTAATCCCAATCCAGAATGACATTCTTTTGTTATTGTTAATCACAGATAATTTTTGATAATCTTTAGTTTACTGAAACTTCTCTCATTATAAGCAGATGTAAAAGGAGGAGTCGATTTTGTAAAGTTTAGACAAGCTAGGAAAATATGATTTTATCTATTTTTTAATTAAGAATGGACTTACTTCTTTCATTTGTAGTTCTGTTGACATCGCTGGAGATATTGGTGCATACAAAACTAAGCCTCCTTCTGAAGCAGAAGTGAGATCCTTTTCAAGCTAAAAGGCTCCCTCCGAGATTTTTGGCTTCTTATTAAGACAAGAATAAATGGTAGTATCATCAGCAAACAATGCCAACTTAGATGTGTGAGTTTCTGGGAGATTGTCAATGTAAATTAAAAAAAGTATAGGGCCCAAGATAGAATCTTGAGGAACGCCTAAAGTAACAGAAAATGAAGAAAAGTGCTGTCAATTGAAGACAAATTTTATACTACAATGAGTGAAGAAGGATTCAGTAATCTTAAAGATGTTACTTAATACACCGTAAGAAGAATCTCTCGACATCTATCTAATGCACAATAAAACCTATCAGTTATTACTATTAACAAATTAGCAGAAGAACGAGAAGATCAAAATCCATATTGATGATCAGAAAGTTGTTCAGAAATTCAGAGATTGAAATGAAGGATTAAGAGTTTGTTAATTAAAGACTCCAAAACTTTGCTTATGCTATGTTAAACAAATCAGATTATTCCTTGATTTTTTGAAAATGAGATAACAGATGCCGCTTTCCAGCAGGCTTGAAAACAAGACTCTGATAAGCACGTTAAATGATTTTAAAAGTATAGACGACAACTCCGGAGAACACTTCTGCAAAACTATAACAAGTATGCTGTCCGGACCACAAGAAGAGTCTAAGCAGGAAATCATTTTGAATACAGAAGCTAAAGTGATGCGAATGTCTAGCAACGAATTAACTTTTTTGTTGGCTTTTTATAGGTAGGATGTGTTTAGTGGATTCAAAATTTAAGATTGGTAAAAAGTTTTTAGCAAACAATTCAGCTTTGTCTTTAGGCGCGGTGATAAAATTTGAACCATTCAAGAGAAGTGGAGCCTAATTTTTGAAATGAAATGGGCAATTTTATGACCTGAGAATAGCAGGCTTTGGCGTTAGACAAAACCTTTTTACAATGGTTTTTAGCAATAGTAAACAGACGTCTATTTTCTGGAGAATTGTTTTGCTGATAGATATTTAAGTAAAAGTTACGATTGGAAATTGTAGTAGCACAATAAGAGAAAAACCAAAGGAGAAGATTGAGGCCTGACGTAGAATTGTCAAGAGGTAATAAAGGATTTCATACCAGCCTAAATCCAAGACGTTGCGTAAGAAGTAGATTAGTCAGCAGAAAGACGAAAAATTTCTCTAAAATAGCTCTAGTACAATAGAGATAATAGTTTTAAAGAGATCCAACCGTGATCAGAAGTACATTAATATTTACGAACATAATTTTTTTAACATTTTATGCTTTGTGTATATATGTAAAAATATTCTTTCTCCTGCCGTTTTTAATGGTCTATTTACCTTTTTAATGATCTATTTACCTATCTACCAATAAAAACTCTACAAAAATAAAAACCTTCTATATGAATTTTTTTCTGGAACAAATTTTAACCAATTTGGCATTGATTATTGTGTACCCCATTTTCAAAATAAAATTGTTTTGTCTAACTTTCATTTTGATATTTCTACTTCTTTGGATCTTTTTAATATTAAGCTAAAAAATCTTTTACTCTCCCATAATATCAAAATTTTACAATAATATTTATATCATGAAAATATTAATTAATGGAAATCACAGTTTGAAAATTTTGGGCCCTAATACCAAAAACAACTCTTAAGAAAACCCTTTTGAGGGGTGTTAGTACATATGATAGGGATCTCATAACAACTTTGAAATCAGGGATTACCGTCCGCAAGACTTATTTGACTTTATTAGTTTTATCTTAATGAAACGCTGTGACTTTTACTGAAAAATTTTTCTGACACAAGTTTACACAACTTTTCTAAATATAACAAGTATCAAAAGGTTAAGAAAGTATTACTTGATGGTGTTTGGTGTATTTTAAAACACCAGTGTGATTTTTTTAAATTCTTATCAACAAAATAATGTCAACAAAATTACGGCGATTGTTTTCCGGGAAAGGGCTGCATAAATATTATAGTTTTGAAGAAAAATTTGTAGAATGTGCATCAAAAATGCCCAATTCAGCAAAACCCATGAGGATTGTCGAATATCTGTGTGCATTACCTGCATGAAAAAAGGAGACCAAGTTCTGACAGACTTTTTAAAGCTAAAGATTCAGCGCCTCATCAAGAATGATCTGAGCTTCAATGACTGCAGAGTTCCTCTTGCCTCATGTCAGACATGTCGTTTTAAACTGAAAAAGCTTGAAGATGGGGTTCCTAAGACGTGTAAACCAAGATTGTACAGGTTTGAAGACATCCAAATAAAACCGGCAACTCGAAGTTCAAACACCTGTGATTGTTTGATCTGCCAAATTGGGAGGCTCAAAGGTAAAGAAACTCACCCACTTGAGCAAAAAGACCAGCCTGCAACAACCAGTCAGCCACCTAAAAGTTCAGAAAAACGTTGTACAAAATGTTTGTCTGTTCTCTCACGAGGCCTTTCTCATCATTGCACAATTGGTTCACGCCATGAAAACTTGAAGCAACTGGCATTTTCAGATCCTAAAGGAGCTGAACAAGTTGCATCTTCCATTGAAAAACTTTACATCCCAACTATGAGGAAAAAATCACCATCTTCAAAAACAGTTACATGAGTTTGGGAATCTCTGTTACTCCAAGGATCACACTGTTTTCCACCATGTTCATCAAGCTGAAAAAGAAAAGCCTTGGTCTATACAGTGAACAAGCCACTGAAGCACTGCGTTTGGATTTTGGCAAGCATTAGGAGCGATACAAAAGATTGAACACCCATCCAGACTACTCCAGTCAACTCCTGAAGTGTGTCATTGATTATAACAGCAAGAAAATGTAGAGTAGCTTGCTATGAGGCACTGACCATCAATGAACATGTTGCATTTTTGAAAATTTATTTGTTTATCTTTAGAATGTATTTATTTTGTAATAAATAAATGTTTTAAGATGTATTTTTATCATTTGTTATCTTTTTACTTCATAATATGGTAATTTAGGGCAGCCAAATATTTTTGGAGGAATTTTGCAATTTTTCAGGCTTCGTAATTTAAAAGCAAAAACTTCAATGTTGAATAAGTCTTGCGGACGGTAATCACGGATTTTAAAATTACTTGTTATGAGATCCCTATGAAATATACTAACACCCCTCAAAAGGGTTTTCATAGGAGTTGTTTTTGGTATTACGGTCCAAAATTTTCAAACTGTGAAATATTAATTAATAAAATATTAAACTCTTTTATATATTATTGGAAGTTGTAAAAATTTATTTTAGTTTTTCTATTTTCACGAAGAGGCTTGATGATATATAATAATACATTTTCTACTTGCGCCAGTCAGCTTGCAATTGTATAAATTTATTTGAATGTAAGGTTAACATTGTAAAATGTGTCAAATGACGAATGTATTATTATGTATGTATTTTTTATTTTTATTTTGTTGTACTTATAGTTACTTTATAACCTAATATTTTGTTTACACTAGTATAAGGTTCAGACGATAAGACCTTACTGATCTTCTTTCAGATACCTAGTTTTCAAACGTTAGTAGTATTTTTTTTTGTTATTATTTTTTGGTGCCCCAAGAAGACCTAACGGTTTTGTCACAGCACCGTGGAAGTGCATTTAACCAGGAAGTTCACGCCTCTTTTCTTACTGTGACGCAAAATATGACTAGAGCTCGTTTCGAACCTAGATCTCCTGATTATAAAGCAGGCGCTCTAACCACTGCGCCACGGCTGCACGTTTGCTTATTCAATAAATTGTATTAATTTCTATTTACTCTTATTTTATTGTAAAAACGAACAAACGAATGTAAAAAAGAAGAAACTGAATAGTGATTAGAATCAGAAACAAGAAATGATTGTTTAATGTAAATGATTTGGATTGTCTAGAAAGCGAGTTGGAAAGTTGACTATTTGTGTTAGAGATTAAGAAAGACAAAAGTTGTAAACTTTAACGCCTGCAGAGTCACTGAGAGAGCCAAGACATTCAGCGTGATTAGCATTAAAGTTACCAACAATGACAATATGGGTTGATGGATAAAGAAAAAGGGCTTGGTCAACTTGATCAGTAACAAAAGAGATAAAGAGGTACTTGATGATAAGAGGTAAAGAGGTACTCGATGATAAGAGGTAAAGAGGTACTTGATGAAAGTAAAGAGGTACTCGATGATAAGTCTTTATAGACTTCTACGAGTTTTCCTTTACAACAACATGTAAATATCTGAAATACCAAAAAATTACTTGTCTTTTTTTTTCTTTACTTATTTTTATTCTTTTATTTTTTTTTTTAAATACTGGTATTTTTTATGATAAGAAACACTATTAATTTATGCTATACTTAGTTATACTTGTTAAACCAATTTTTATTATGCTATGTTATACGTGGTATTATTATCTTATATTTTTACGTGAGATTAGATTATGTCATGTAGTTATAACGTAACGATGTGTAAATTTATTAAAGTTGTAAAAAAATTAAAGAAAAAAAAAAAAAAAAAAAAAATCGAAAAGAGGGCAGTATTGCAATGAAGAAGAACGATATAGAGGAAAGAGAAAGGCGATAGAGTGAAGTGATGCTAAATGAAAGCACATAAAAGAATAGTCTGTAATTTTTTTTTTCTTTTTTAATTTTATTTTAGGTGCCGTAAGAAGTTTTTACGGTCTTATCACAGAACACCGCGGATGAGCATTAAATTCGAAATTCACGCCTCCTACTTAACCGATGTCGCAAAACTTGCCTAAAGGTGGAGTTTGAACCACGGATCTTTTATTTCTGAGGCAAGTGCGCTACCACTGCGCCACAGCTGCTCTAAATTTAAATCTAATATCCTGAATTCTTACGAATGTATATACCCACACCAAGCATGTGACTATTAGAGTCTTTACGACTTTAAAGAAGATAACCGTCAGCACTAAGATCACAAGATGAGACAACTGAACTCAAATTAGTCTCACAAAGAGCAAGTAGATCTGGTGAACTTTGCAAAAAATAAGACTCAACAGAAGAGAAGTTACTAGTTAAAAATAAGACCATGAATATTAGTGATTGATAGATTTAGAGAACTTAGTGATGAAATTGGTTTTTGTGTTTTATAGTTTTTGGTACTTTAGTCATTTTTTAATTTGTTAAAGAACTTGACTCGAAGCACAAATAGTACTTAGTACACTATTTAATAGTTTAAGCAATTGTTTCTTTGCTATTTATAAACCCTAAGCCGTAACAAAGGGCTCCAAATTTGGCCTCGACAATCAAAAGTACGAACAAAGACATCATCCATGCGCAACATTGGACTGTCAATACTCTGATAATTTACAGCTCTTAATAAAATCATTCTCTCTGAGAGCTACCACAGAGTTCCATTTTTGCTATTTGTTTTAGTTTAGACACACGTTGTTAGTTTTTTCATTAAATTGGTGAAATATTCATTTAGTAAATAATAAATTTAATTAAGGTCAAAAAGGAATCACTTCCATTTAACAATGGTTTTTCTTTTTCACTAACAAACAACAAAACAAACAATTATAAAATGTAGGCTACCCAAAAAAAAAATGTTATGAAGTCTCCGCCCTTCGAAGCCCCTGGATATAGTTGCTATTTATATAACTATAATGATTTACAATAAAAAATTTATTATATTTTCATTAAACTTTAAAAATACAAATAAAAACAATAAAAAATCTGACAAAATATTTTATCAAAAATTTGTTTAACTACCTAAATTTAACAGCAAACAATAAAACGGATAAAAAGAAATACTCCATTATGGCAAGACCTTACTAAACGACAAAGACGTGAGAAAAGGGGGTGTAACTGTACAAAATCGAATTTTACCGATAACCATTTTTTTTTTTTAAGAAATAAAATTTTATTTTACACCGACAACTTCTAAAATCTGTCAATTTACGGACAAAATATTTTGAATTTTTGGGGGGGGGGGGGGGGATTTAAACACCCTCGTCGGTACGGCCCGCATGATGAAGTATTATTGTAAATCAAACAAACACCGATGCTCAAGTAAAATTCCGTAAACTCGAACCTCAAATGACGTCAGCGGAGTATTTGAGTTGAGCAATAAACAAGCAAAAGATAAAAAAAGTTTCACTTTAACTTTCTTTTTTATTTTCATTCTTCAAATCCTTTTTCAAATTCAAAAGTTAACAGAATTCAACTTCTTCTGGTTTTGACAAACTTTCAGATTTAAAAGAGAGTATTTAAGTTTACAAAATAGATTTCGCAATTCATATAATAAGTTTTAGTTTATTAACTATGAACATACTAAAAAAAAAAAACAGTTGACACCTACAATTTTTACAATTTAATGAAAAAATTCCTACGAAGGGGAAAAAAAAAAAAAAAAGAAATTTACTTATACAAAAAAGCTAAAGCAATTATCCAAAATTTACACAAAAAGTTACACAGAATTCTTTTCAAACCAACAATTCAATAAATCATGCACTTTCTTAACATCCGTTTCAATAATCATGTGTCCACTGCCCTTCAAAATATGAATTTCGGTTTGTTGAGAGTGTTCTTTGAAAAATTTTATACCGACATCTGAAGGAAGCAACTAAAAATAATCCAAATACAGAATTATATTTGAAAAATTTACTTAAGCCTGGGAACAAAGAAGATCTAAAAATTTGGCCAGAATTGCCCGAAACAAGAGAGCAACAAGTTGATAAAATAATAAAATGTATATATTATTTGAAATACATAAAAAATATTATGTATTTCTATTAAATAAATAAAGAAAACACTGTTGTACTAAAGTTTGAAGTTTAAACCTCAAACTTTAGTACAACAGTGTGCAGTATTTAAAACAATAATTAAATAATTACTTCATTAAAATACCGCTTAAAAATATTTTTAGAGATATTTAAATAGTACAACAACAATAAAGTATTTAGCTTAATATAAATATCCTATTCAAAGAATAGGCTATTTATATTCAAAAGTTGCTTTTCCGTATGTGAAATGCACTACATCTAACGCATTATCACAGGGTATGTGAAATGCACTACATCTAACGCATTATCACAGGGTATGTGAAATGCACTACATCTAACGCATTATCACAAGGTATGAACAAATATTTATATTTGAGTAGCAATTGCATAGGACATGCATATCTGTTAAAGTTACTTCTCAGCAAATATTCAAAGAAAAATAATCTCTTGAAATTTAATTTTATTGTAATTTAAAAAAAAAAAATTAATAATAAACCATTCTGCCAACTAACATTCTATGCTAATAAAAGCATATGATACTCTAAGAAATAATTAAAACATAAAAAGTTATAATGGAAATTCAATACTGAAAATAAGAAAACAAACAAATTACCATAATATTAAAATATACAAATAAAGCAAACCCTATCATTATCTCCCCAAATTAAAATTGATGGTATGTCTGATATCTTCTTCATGTCATCTGTTGAAAACTTTGCATCTTTGATAAAACCATTGTACACTAAATTAAAAAATTATTATTATAATAATAATGCCTAATAAAAAGCCTAATAGTTAAAATCATATTTATTTTATTTACTTTATTTTATATATTTTATATATTTTATATAAAAAAATCATGTGCAAGCTAAATCACACAATATTTTGATATTTTTCAAAAAAAAAATTT
This sequence comes from Hydra vulgaris, assembly GCF_022113875.1. Classification (NCBI taxonomy): domain Eukaryota; kingdom Metazoa; phylum Cnidaria; class Hydrozoa; order Anthoathecata; family Hydridae; genus Hydra; species Hydra vulgaris. The sequence continues at coordinate 53,787,075 of NC_061160.1, read as the reverse complement.
TTAAACAATTTGTTTTTTTTAGCAAAAAAAGTTGTAAAAAGTCAAAAAATAACACATATGTTTTAAAAATAATAATTAAGTATTTTTAGTAAACTTATTTTTTTTATTAAACAAAAAATTTTAAATTGAAAATGTAATTTAAAAAAAAGAAAAGAATCACATTATCCAAATTAAAATGTCTCATATACAGTTCCTGTTTAAAAGGAACTGTATATGAGAATTGATGTTTAAAGGAATTGCTATAAATTTTTATTTATAAAAAGTAGAATCACGTGGTCTACAATTTACTGGATGCTCTGGTAACATGGTGTGTGCAGAGGTGTGCCTATGCAATTGTGCAAGGAAAAGCCAGTACTACAGTAACATTAATTATGGTATAGTTTTTTCTAATATTTTAAATATAGTATTTATAAATAATCATCATATTTCTAAATTCACTAATCATCAGGGCCATCCCGAGGAGGGGCCGGGGGGTATCTAGTCCCCCTACAAATTTTATTAGTCGACAAATTGGACACTAAAGATGGCAAAATTGGATTTATAGTTGGCAGTCAGCAAAGGTTGGAAAATAAGGACCTTTTTTTTTTGAGATAAGTTAGTGGGCAAAAAATTTTTTTTGGCTTTAGTTAGCGAAAAACAGACATGGTACCCCCCCTTAAAAATCTCTTCGGGATGGCTCTGCTAATCATTATAAAACCAATAAAGTCAAAAATCATTATATTTCTAAAAATTTTTAATATAATTAATGCAACAATTTTAAGTAACCTTGGACATGAGATTCTGCCATTGAACATCGATGAAGTCTTGCAGCATTCATTAAAATTGGTGGTAACATTTTTGGTTTGCCATTATAGACAATAGACAATAATTCCTCAAACTCTTTATTATTCTTGGGTGAACAAAAACTGTTTAACTCTAGAACTACATTTGTTAAAACACCCAATGGAGATAACAATGAGATAGAGGCTACACATAAAAATAAAAAAAAGTTAAAACTTCACAACGCATTTCACTTTACTGTCAGGGTAATAATTTTGGTCATTTATTTAAAAAATAATTCATAATTTCCACTTAAATAACAAGATTTTCTACCTGGTTCCAAATTGATTCTTAGAGTCTAGGTACTAGTCTTAGGTCTAGAGTCTAGAAAATTAAGTCATTAAATACAGATAAAAGATATACCGCATTCTTGAGGATGTTTTATTGCATAATGCACAGCAACAAATCCACCTGTTGAATGACCAACAATATGAAGTTTTCTACTGAAAAGACCAGCTTCTTTGACAAACTATTAGAAAGTAATTTTGAAAAAATAACTGAATAGACATAGATGATTATTTGACTTTATGAAAATACCCAGAAATTTTATTTTATGAAAATCCTGGAAAATTATTTTATTAAAAATTGATTGTATTAACTGAAAACAAAAACTTTCATTAACTTTTAAAATGGAATTTAGATTATTTAACTTTTTACAAAACGGAATTTCTAATATTCAAAAAAAATTAATTTGAATAAATTAAAAAGCAAAAAAAAAAGAAAAATTTGTTACGAAAATTGATCTTGTGAAAATTTTAATTATAGAAAACCTATGTGTTTAAATATAAAAGTTGTCGTTTCTAAAATTTCATGTAAAAATTTGTAATTTTTTTAGAAAAATTAATAAAAAAAAACTTCCGGAAATTTATGGAAAATTAAAGGAGTTTTAAGTGAATTTCCGGAATTCTGGGAATTCCCAGAAAAAACTCATCTATGGAATAGAAAAAAAAAAACAAAAAACAAATTAACTAAATAAAAATCAATAAAAGTTTATGAAAAAGTGTATAAAAAAAAAAAAAAAAGAGCAAAAATTTTAAATTTAAAAATTTTAAAAATGATAATAAATATGCATGCATTAGAATAAAAAAGGTCTCTCCTGTTTTACTTCTCTAATGCATGCAAGGACAATGTTTTCGGAAGATTTTTTGAATAATATAACTATTTATTTTTAACAAAATAAATTCTTTTATTTTCCTTAATTGGCTTACAAATTGGATAAAAATATACTTTATATAGCATTAGAAATGTCAATTGAAATTGACTTTACTCATGCTATATAATGCTATATAAATAAAGTTTTATTATATGAAAATCGCTTTTCCTAATGGAAAACCAATTTTCATTGGTTGATTTTTTAACCCCTTGGATAAAAAATATTTCATATGTTTAAAAGTTCTTCTTTATAGTTTACAACATTTCAAGGTGCAGAAAAAAATGTTAAACTTTTTATTCTTTTAATCAATATGTCTAAAATTTGAGTCTTCTTAAGGATTTTAAATTGAAGTATTCAACCCTTTCCCTTCTACTTATACCTAATTATTACACCTTTTTACAAAGCTTTTTTGGAAAAATTTACACACTTTAAAGCCTAAACTTTGTATTCTGTATAACAAACTGTTTAACATCTTTGAGAGTATTTTTATTTAGAGATTTTTTTCTGAGGCTAAACAGTTGGTGTAGACCATATGTACATAAATAAACATTTCATCTTTAGGATTTTCTTCTGTTTTAATGGTGTAAATTCTAATCAACGTATTTGTCAGTAACATTTTATTTACCAGCTTTATAAATTAAATCAATAACCTATTTAAGTAGTCTAAGTCTCTTTTGAAGAATGTAGAGAAGTGTTTGCTTCCTAATATTTTTTAACGATGATAACTTTCTTGCCATAAATATATCAATGAAAATGTCCACATCAAAAAAATACAAGTGGAAGTTCTTTTTCAATGATTGTATAGTTTAACTGAGCTTTTGTGATTGACACAGCTTGATGCAACTGTAACTGGATTTTTATTTGAAGTAATACTGTTCCAAATCAGTTTTACATGTATCTACTTGTATCGCTACAGGTTTTTTGAAATCATAGAAAGGAAGGCATGTTCAGAACATAATAGTTTTTTTATTTTTCAGAATGTTTTATCATGCTTTTTTTCCCCCATTTCCATTGTGTATTTTCTATATATAAAATTTTCAAATGGTTTTGCTATTTGTAATAAACATTGTCAGAAATTACTAACCTTGTTTACTATAACCAGAAATCTTTGTGCCCCATTTTTATATTCAGATTTTGGGATTTTGTCGATTGCCTAAATTTTTTTGTTTTTTATTTTGTATTTTGTTTATTAATAACTTGTGCCCTAAATATGAAATCATAATTTTTCAATATATCATTAATTTTCCAGAATATACCATTACCTTTCATCATTACATCTTTTGTGTTCCAGAATATCATTAATATCAGTTTCCATAAAACCAAGCTCATCAAAAATCTTGATAATTTTTTTATAAAAACATCTCCTGTGCTAAATGTATTCAAAAAAGTAAAGTGTGTAAACTTTAAACCTTAATGTGACAGGAGGTTTTTTGGAGGATAAATAACTAGATTTTAGTCTTTAATTTAATATCATGTTTAGGTCTAATCATCTTAAACCAATTAAATGATTTCAGAAACATTAGTATCAGTTATATACATAAGTATTTCAAATGCATACATAAGTATTTATACTTTTAACTCTTTTTTTGTTTTCCTTCAATCTGTGTTACTTTTTCAGAGCATATTTTTATTTTTGGTGATGGCACATTAAGCTTCTTTGGCGTTACATAGCACATCAAGCTTCTTTTGTGTTATTGCCTTTGGATTTTATGCCAATTAGTAGTTTGATAACTTGCAAGTATTGGGAAGTAATAATAAGTTTATAACAAGGTAATAACAAGTTTGCTTTTTTTTTCAACCATACAACTAAAAAAACCCTTTTTACAATTTTTATAGTATCATCTTTGTTGTTCTTAGGGCAATATAATTACAACCAGAGCCATGGCTAGGCTCCCCAACGTCCCCCCCCCCCCAAAAAAAAAATGTGTGTGGGGGTGTGAATTTAGGGGCTTGGCTGTTTTTAAGTAATACCTAATAGAGAGATATTTAGGATTTTGGGGCCCTAATGACAGATGGAGGGGGCAACCCAGTAGCCATGGCACTGATTACCAACAGTCTGATGTTTATATAAGTGAAATCATAATGTAGTGTTTGTTGGTCATAGACTCTTACTGATATAACATCATTTTTAGCTTCATTGTAAATTTTTGTTGATGAGATTCAACCCAAACTGTTATTTTTTAACATATTTTTATTATTTGAAAACTTTCACCAATTTTATGTTTATCCAATTCGCATATTTCTTTGTTTTGGCATTTTGCATTTCTTTACTATATCAGTATGTTTTTTATATTTAATTGATTTCATTTCTGCACTTATAACTTCAGCTTTGCATAAGTTGATCGCTTTTGTTAGAATTAAACCCGCTCCTTTTTAAAGTAGATTAGTTTGTCTGATTTGATCATGTCAATTTTTTGCTATAATATAAGACCATCTTAAACATTTTCAAATTCAAATATTGAACCAAATTATTTAAATCAGTCACAAAGAAGTCCAATGCTCAAATTGTTTCATCATGCAGCGTTCTTGTTTCTCAATTTTTGCATCTCTGAGTTAAAGGGTTGGAAGTTTTATAACAACCATTTAAAAAAGAAGAGATTAGTTTTAGTGTATCAACTGTATTGGCCCAAACAGTCTTAGAAAGATAAATTTTGAAATATAAAAAAAATTTAAAATCAACAATATAAGAATACCCTTATAATACCATATGAATAAAGTTTACAACATCTTCAACTGTAACTAGTTGCTTTATTTGAGTAGAATTACCATGATTAAGCCAATCTACCGCTATAACATGATATGATTTTGGAAACATTTTTCCCAATTCCAAATAGGCAACATATGATGCTGTAAATCCATGAAGTAACAATACTGTTACCTTACTACTCTTTTTACACCCTTTTTCAACATAAGCACAGTGTTTACCATCTTCTAGTCTGATTGATTTTTGTTTAAATGGTGAAAAAAATACAAGCAACCTAAAAAAAGATAGTACAACATAACCAAAATAATTAAAAAAAAAAAATAACTATTAGATTTAAGCAAAAAAAAAATTTATCTTAATCATATATGTATTTTTCTATAAAGTTTGAAATTGCAAAAAAATTGAAAATATTGCAAATGCAAACTGCAACAAACTTTTGTTTTTGAGTTTAAATTATATTTCTTAAGAAAAAACCTATGCATGGTAATGCATATATGGTTAAGAAACCATTGGACTGGTAAAAAGTTTTTAAAAACCTTATTAAAAGAGTCAAACAAAATTTGCTATATTTGAATGCTATTCCATATATAATCTTTATGCACAATTTTTTTCGGTTTTCTCAAAATATGTAAAAAGATTAGTGTAATTATGATATAGTTTGAACATGTTTGAGTATGAACAAGTTCCAACATTCAAACTTTACGCCAAAATTTTAACGCTCAGGTTCAAAAGATTTTTTCATTAAAGTTTGAACTTTTAAAATTTAAAAATAAAATTGTTTTTATGGTTATTTTAGTCTTTAAACAAAGCTGAAATAAAAGTTAAAACTAATTTTAATATTGTTGAACTTTTTGAAAATAATGTATCATCTTTTTTGGTCTATTTCTGTCATGTTTGCCCAGCAGCTCTAAAAATAAAAACAAAATATTACTTGTAACATTTAGGAACTTTCAGTTTTTTTTAATGATAAAAAATAAGCAATTGTGAACAAACAGGGCCCAAACAGCCACAAGTTAAAATTTTAACAACTTTAAAATAAAAAACAAAAGTTGTTCATTTTAAAATAAAAAAAACTTTTATTTTAAAATCTAGAAACCTAAGGATTTTTTTGAATTTTCTCAAGAGTTGCAACAATCAAATTGCAAAATTTGAAAAGTTGTATCAAAAAATCCTGGCTGAACAATGTACACCATAAACACAAAATTGACCTTCTAAAATGCATCACTTCAGCTTCTGAGCTAACCCTATCCTTAAAATACCAAGAATTCATACTTTTTTAGTTCTCTGCCTAAAACTTTATTTAAAAAATTGGGCAGATTGACTGCTTTTGATATATTTTATACTGCTGAGTTATATGAGCATGATGACATCATACTGAAATAGCCTGCTGCCGGGGGCTTCAGTACATACATCGACTGACAAATAGCCTGACTCGCAGTGGAGTGCTGCTACATCGACTGAGGGTTTGGTATGGGTCAGCAACCTTTTCATTTATTCTTCTTCGTTTTCCCTCTTCATTTTCTAAAAAACCTCTATTGATTTAGATGAGCAAAAAAAGTGAGCAATTGCACATATAAATATGCCATAGTAGATATATATAAAATTGGTTTTGCAACCTTTGCTTATAGTCAAGTTTAATCAAGTTGGAAAGAGTTTGAAACTTATTGCAAGATGATACCTTAAATAAACTAACTTTTTTAAAACAAAAATTAAAAAGTTTTTGCTACATAAATGTAGCAAAAAAGAAAACAGGTCTGAATAACTGAATAAACAATTTTGTGCTTAAATTATACCTTTTTATTTTGTACTTTTTTAGTAAAAAAAAAAACATTTAAAAAGTAAAATTTTTTTCTGAAATAGTTTGAAGCTTCTCAAATTTAAGCTTTAAAAACAAGTTCAAATTAAAATCTTAGTTGCCAAAATATATTGGCTGACTTTTTTTTCATTTTAAATAAAAAATATCAACACAAAAAAATAATCTTTCTTGTGATTTTTTTTTTGTAAAAAAAAAACTTTAGTAAATAAAAAGTCAGAACTATATCGACTACTAAAGCGTATTTTTTATCAGATATAAAATACAATAAAAATAAACAAATGATATAACAAATTACCTCAATAAAAATTGAAACACAGCTATTGGGAACATCCATAATGATGACAGAAGTAAAACTAATACAGCCAACACAAAATAATACATTTTCTTTTCTATATTTATTTATATATATATATATATATATATATATATATATATATATATATATATATATATATATATATATATATATATACAAATAACAATAACAATACAAATACAAATAACAATAACAATATAAATTTTATAGTCACAAAAATTCTATACTACAAAACAATTATTTTGTAGTATAGGATTCTTGACTATAAATTACCACTTTTAAAAAAGTATAGGTAGTCGATTGTATCACGTGAAGAAGTGGTTATTAAAGCATTAAAAAAGATTGTATCTGGTGAAGAAGTGCTATAAAAAAATTAAGAAAGATTTGATCACGTGAAGAAGAGGTTATAAAAGAAACAAGAGGCTGTTAAGAATTGATAACAAAAATGCTAAGAACTTGTTATGCTCAAAATTGTTTAAAAAACATAAAGGACAGTAATGTAAAGTTCTATCTTGATCACTTTTCTTTTTTTGAACTTTATTATTAGAATTATATATAAATTTTTTGCATAAATCAACTGCCTAACTGTTAATAAGGACGTATAGATGACTTTGATACGGAAATTATGGCGTTTATTTTTTATTATTGCTAAATTTCGACGTTAAAATATTTACATTGTTAATTAAACTCGAATGGAGAAAAATAATTTTAAAGGTTTTATTAAAGGTTTTTTAATGTTCACATTTTTACAACATTTAACATTTTTACAATTAACATTTTTACAACAGATTCTACCGTTTCGATTAGGATGGTAGTGTGGCCATTTTTATAGTTTTGACGGATCCAGGGGAAGGAGGGGTGGAGGGGGAAGGGAGTTGGGGAACGCATCCCCCCACGAGAATCTGAAAGTCCTAAAGTATCTTACAAATAGAGGACATTTATTTTTTTATTTAGGAGACGCAAATGTGATACAAAATACAAAAGAAATTTCAACATTCTCCCCACCAAAAATTCTTGTATTCGTCACTGCTTAAACTATAAAGATTACTTTTTACTATAAAATTACGTTACGCCTAAAGATGGCCATGGGTGGTAACATTACCACCACGTGACAACCCCAATATAACTAATATAAGTACTTTTTGACCATTTTAGACTTGATAAACATTAAATTTAAAGGCGCCCATGAAGCCCGTTTACAGCAACCATTTGCAAATATGAGTTTTATTTATTTTGAGAAGTGAAGTAAAGTCGGGGAAGCCAAAAAAAGTATATTTTTCGCATACTAAACAAGTGTTTAGTTTGAGTGATAAATCTTTTGAATTGGAAAAATTTATTAAAGAACTTCTTTATAAATTATATTGCGACAGTAGCCCAATCTTTACGGCGCCATCAATGTTACAGAAAATTAGAGAATCATGTAATCAGTGACTTGGGTCTTTATTTAATATTAGAATATTATCTAATATTATCTAATTATTTATTACTTAAATACCTATGCCATTGATCATGAATGTAATTTAAATTAGTTAGTGAATCCCTGATTCACTAACTAATTTAAATTACATTCATCTTATATTATTGATATCAAGATAAATAAAACTTGTATGTGTAAACAGGGACCTTTAAGTTTTATATTAATCACATATATTTAATTTTATGGTATATTTTTATACAATGTTCTTACAATGACATTGCTGGCTTAGCATAGGAACAGTATTACTCAAGTAGGTAGCGCTGAGTAGGTGGTGAACTCGTATCTAACAGCAGTTTTAACATTTCGTTTATTATCTATTCAACGACATTTCATAAGGAAAAAAAAACAGTTTTTAAGCCACGACTTTGTAACAAGCAACAACAGCGTTATATCAACTCTTTTTTAAATGTTAAACAAGCCTACAATTTACGACATGAAAAATTTTATTCAAAAAACTATCTGTTGATTCATTTAAACGAGACGTGAATATTCAAGCCGTCTATAGAAGCAAATATTTATATTCAGACGCGAATACTAACGCCGTTTGATCAATACTTTTTTGCCATTCTAAGTATTCGAATGCTCAGAACGTCTAAAAATATTGATCAAATGGTAGCTGGTACCATTAAGAAACACAAACATAAAATTAAAAAATACCTAACATGTCCAAAATTATTTTTAGTTTTTATTTAAGTAAGAAAAAATCTAGACATAACGCATTTAAATTTAGATTCCAATTTTAAAAATCAGTTTAATAAAGTTACAAGCAACAACAACAACAAAAAAAATGATTTTTAATAATTATAAATAATTTTTAATAATTATAAATAATTTTTTAAAAATAATAAAATCAGAAGTTGGAAAAAAATCAGTTTTCTGCAATTAAACTATTAATTTACTTTTTGTTAATTAATTAAACCTGATTCTTCTTGACTAATTTTATAGGCTTTTGTTTGTGCTTCCTTGATAGTGGCTATGCAACTCAACCTGTTATCTTCTAATAAGGGTACAGCTCTAAAACTCAATTTAACGGATCTGAAGACCCGACTGGTAGTTAGGTTTCCCGAATTATGTGGTAGCTCTCAGAGAGGCTGATTGTTTCAACTGCAAAATATCAGAGTATTAACAGTGCCATGTTGCGCATGAATGTATTTAATGCTTTTGGTGCGCATTGTCGAGGCCACATAAGGAGCCCTATATTACGACTTAAACTTAATTAACAAGACTAAGAAAGTTGCATAGCTCATTGCTTAGGACGCCGTGCTCTATCTATAAATAACTCAAGTTCCCCTTAAACTTAAATCATTTCAAAAGTAACCCAAAATGTTATACTTAAACAACCATCCTCATCACCTATCTGTTTTAATATATCTTTTACTAATATTTGTGGTCTTCGAAGCAACTTTCCATCAGTTGAATCTTACCTCTCGCAAAATTGACCAGACTTGCTTGCTCTTAGTGAGACTAATCTAAATTCTGCTATTCCTTCTTCTGATCTCAATGTCGATGGGTACTATCCATTGATTCGCAAAAACTCCATTAGTCACATACTTGACCTGGGAATATACATACGCATCAATTCACCTATTTGTTATGAAATCAGGTTTGAATATTTTTACCATTTTTTTGTGTGTTTACGCTTAGCACAACTTCACTCTATCACTTTTCTCTTTGTTCTTTATTATTCTCCTTCTTTTCAAGACTGCAATATTTTAGATGTAATTTCTGATTATATTGATCATGCTCTTTCTTGGCTCTCACCAAGGAGTAACAAAACAAACGCCACTCACTCTGCTGGTACTAAAGTTTTCTGTATTTCTCAATCTCCTACTCAAATATTTTTGACACGTTTTCCTGACAATCCTAATCATTTACGTTCACTTCTTGATTTATGTCCGGTTTTTGAAACAAGCTTGTTTATAGTTTCTTCATATTCTCCTTTCGGTGGTTCTGACCATGCAATAATCTTGTTAAATCTTTAATCTCGTACTTCCTTTTCGGACTATCATCACATTTCTTACTGCTACCCTATCATCGTATTTCTTACTACTATCTTAAAGCTGACTGGAATTCTCTCAGCTAAAAAATGCACCTCCTACGTAATCTCCTGCATTCAGGCAGAAACAGAAGCTTTTATTCTTTATCAATGGTTCCAAGCCTTATTCTACTCCATGGTTCTTACCCTCTTGTTAGGCTGCTATATCTAATCGTAATAATTTTTTTCATCATCGTTTAAAAAACATCTATCTTAAGAACAAAATGCTATTTATTATTTTTAGAAATTGATGTAAAAAGGTGTTGTCAGATGCTAAACTCCATTATTCTTTGTTTAACAAATCTTGTATCTTATCTCAGATATTAGGCTCAAAAGACTTTTAGGAAATCTTCAACAGCTTTGTTAACAAAGGTAGGTCAAACGTTCCATCTCTCATTCATGGAACTGATCTCATTACCTCTCCAAAGGATAAGATAGAAATATTTGCAAAGAACTTTTCTTCTAATTTGACTCTCAAATCTAATGGCAATCCTCCCATTGCTACTGAACAGGTTAATCAATTGTAAGACTTTTAAATTGCTCCAGCTTCTCTTGCTAAAGTCATAAGTTGATTGAACTCTTCTACGGCTTGTGGTTCAGACAAAATTCCTATCATTGTCTTACAAAATTGTTCTCCACAACTCTCTTCAATTTTCTAAAAACTATTTAATAACTGCTTGCTTGAGTCTTGCTTTCCTACCTGCTGGAAAATGGAACTGTTGTTTCAACTTTCAAAAACTCTGTTGAACCTTCTGACCACTCCAATTATAGTCCAATCAACCTTCTTTCTGTTATTAGCAAGGTCTTCGAGTTTTTGATAAAAAAATTTCTCACATCTCATCTTGAGTCAAATAACTTACTTTCAGTAAATAAATACAGTTTTGTACTCACGCAAGATTTTATCATGCATTCAATGGAGGCGATTAGGCTAGAGCTTGCTCTTGACATATCTCAGGTTTTTGACAAAGTTTAGCATGCTGGTCTACTACATAAGCTTGTTTAATATGGTTAATCTCGGAAAGTTTTTAAGATTATCAAATCGTTTTTTTCTAACCGCTTTATTACAGTCATCCTCAAAGACGAAACTCTTCTTTACTTCCAGTAATTTCTGGGGTACCTCAACGTTCTACCCTTGGTTTTGTTTTGTTTTTTATCTTTATTAATAATCTTCCGGACAACTTTATATCTAAAGTAGTTCTTTCTGCTGACGACTCAACTTTATACTCCTGTCTTGACAAGATGTCTTGTCGAGACAGGAGTATAATGTTGATGCTTCCGGATTTTGTCAAACTTTTAGAACCTTTTGCCAATGAAATTAATATTCTCCAGAAGGATGCACTTTCTTTATTCAGTGTTAAACTTTCGGTACTTAAATTAAAATGCCACCTTGAGTTTGCCACCAAATTGAAGATGCCAAAGATGTAGCAATTAAAATGCTTGCAGATCTACGTAGTCAATTTGCAGTGCTTTTGCAGTTAAATAATCCTAATTTTAACCCACTGCCAAATGCCATATTTATTCTTGACCTCACGTGTTTAATAGCTCTTTTAAAAATTAAGCATACACAAATCAGAGAGTGTGCAAAGACATACATTTTTCAGAAGCCAAGTAATATGTGCAAAACAATTTACACTCAGCAAATGCATCTGCTGTTTCTGCTGAGATTGCTCCAACAATTAATGCAATAACGAAGTGGAAAAGTTTAGCTACAAAACAGCAAGTAGATACAACAAAGTTTATTCCAGTTAATAAAGCCCAAAATGAACTCAATAAATATTTTATTGAAATAAGAAATAGCTCTATGTGCCAAAATGCTTTAAATTACTGCAAGATGAAGCGTGCCGTTTACCCACATATTGCTATACTAGCTGAAGATTTCATTGCAGCTCCGGCAACTCAAGCATATGACATTTTTCAAAAGAGAGCTTGCTCACAAATGGACGGAGAAATCATATGTTAACGTTTTTTTTAAACTAAATTTTTATCTAGTCTAAATGGTATGTTGATAATCATATAATCACTACGTCATTTATTTTTAAAATATATGAGTAATGATTTATGTCAGTAATATACCTATTCGTGAGTGTATACAGTTAACTAAAAAAATTTAACTTTAATTTTGAAGTTAACCAAAAAAATTTAGTTAAAAAGCAAGGAAATGGTTGACAGAAGACTGCAGGTTGTATGAGTTCCAAAGAATTGAAGAGTAGGAAAAATAAACTATACGAAAAAAAATTTAAAGTATGCAGGGACATACGCAGTACAAGGAGTCAAGTTTGCTAAATGACAACTTGAATGAATTTCGGTTAATGGAATTAAAAATGATAACTGCTTAGAGCAACAATCACGAATTGTTAAAATAAAAAAAGAGATGTCACCTAACAAATGGAAGAGAGGTTCATGTTTGGTAGATAAAAATGGTCCAACTACATTTACATTGGGTTTTTTCATAGTTATTTCCAGTAAATAACTGAGTTTTTTAGATTAAAAAGTCACAAGCCTCTGAAATCCCCATGCTATTACAGAGATAAAATCAGATTCAAGAAGAGTATTAGTAGATACACTAGTTGAAAATACACCATATGAAACAAGCTTATGGAGAAGACAAGCACGCAAAACTTTATTAAAAACATTTATATGTCAAAAGCAATGGACCTTGTAATGCCGCCACCACCTAATGCAGTTAGCAAGTTAGTTGTTAGCAAGAAGATCAAAAACCGAATCGATTGTTAGAGAATAAGTTAATAAAAGCTGATCGGCTTGGTTAAAATGGTATAGTTGGAGAAGTCAGAATGTTTTCCGGAATTTTTTCATATTTGAATCACCGGTGCTATTTCCTAGCAGACAGAAAAACAAGATTCAGTCAAACATTTGTTAAAAAGCTTAGAGTATATAAGAGTTCATGATAATACTTTTGAAATACTATGAAATGACTGTTTTCTGGAACAAAAGCCGTAGAGGAGTTTAATTGAATAGACTCAAGAGTAGAATTAGAAGTAAAGTTCTCTACAAATAGTTCTACCTTATCCTTGAAAGAGGTAATAATATTATTTTCAATAAAGTTCACGAAGTTGAGATGGAAAGTTTGACTTTCTCAAATTCATTGATTTGTTAATGGCAATTTTAAAGATTTTCTAAGTCTTTTGAGCCCAACTTCTTAAACAAGATACACGATTTAATAAACTGGAAATAATGAAGCAAAAGACCTTTCTACATTGATTTATTGCAATAATAAAAAGTTATTCTCAAGAAAGTTGTTCTTTTAAAAAGATGAAAAAAATGATTACAATTAGATATAGAAGCTGCAAAAAAAGGTGAAAGTTATAGAATAGAATGAGGCTCGACTTGAAACCCACAAGAAGAATTAAAAGCTTCTATACCTGGCTGGATCCACTTAGAAGACGCATTTATAAGGGGGGAGAAAAATGACATAAGCCTAAGAACCGTCACAAACAAAATCACAAAGAGAACCCTACTCAGCTCTAAGGTTCTAGTTCGTTTTCACCAAAAGGAGAAAAGGAAGAAATTGAACGCAAGTTAGGGTCAAAAACAAGACGCAAACCAAAGAGTGAAGGTAAATACTTAAGGTTGTCTGGAAAAAGGAGTCACAAAGTTAACTATCTTAGAGTTAGTAAGAGGTTGAGAAATACAGCAGTTATAAGCTTTAGTGCCAGCAGGATCAGTGATGTTATATGCAAGCTTATATAAAAGAGTACAGTTTTTTAAATTTTTTTATGAGAATTAAATTTAAAATATTGTACTCTTTCAAATTTAATTAAAAAGAAAGATAGAAAAAAAAAAGAACAAAAAAAAAAAAACGGCGGTTGAGTAAAGAGGTGCTAAGCGGAAGCATTTAAAAGAATGTTCAAAGGATTTAAACTTAATTTATCATTAAATAGGTAAATTAATTCGTAAATACACATCCAGGCCAAACATGTGACAATGGGAATCTTTGCAAATCAAAGGATGGTAACCTTCAATACTGAGATCTGAAGAAGGAATAGTCGACTTTAAGTTAGTCTTACAAAAAGAAAGCAAATCTGGTGAATTTAGAAAAAGGTAAGATTCAGCTAATGGAACGGTAATTCGAATAACACCATTATTTGTAAAAGATATATTTTTTCGGTGGTGGTGATGGTGATTATATTCATAAATAGAGCAAAGCATCCAAGCAACAAGCTATGCAGTTTCCTCAGTAACTCATAAAGTATTTCGCTTCGAACGTCAATAATTAATAAAATATTTCGCTACAACCGTCAATAATTAATAAAATTATTTCTCTACGACAGCCAAAGATCAATAAAATAATCAATTATTCATGTGTTTGTTTTCTCAATTATTTTTTTAATAATAAATAATATGATAACCTATGTGTGTATTTACTTTATCTTTAAATTTACTCCTATTTTTATAAAGAAACACTATTTTTTAAAACAATGTCATTTATTCGTAAATGGCAAACTTTTACCACAATAATGGTTAATAATATTTTAAAAAGAGATAGAGGCATAAAGTAGCATGACGCAAACCAGACAATATTTTATCAAAAAGAGCGTCATCTTGCACTTCTAATATAATTGACCATTACTTTAGTATTGTGATTTATCTTCCTCCGGCTAGTTGCCATATAAAGGGCAACATTACCAAGGCCCGCAAAAACAAGTTTAGCTCCTTCATAACTCCTTTACGGATCAAGAGTAAAGTGATTTTGAGAACGAAGATATAATAGAGTGAAAGACAGAAAAAGTCGTGTTAGAAAGCGGACAGAAATTAAACACGATGTTAGGTGACCTATTTAACATATTGTTAATTAGGTCACCTAATTTATTTAAGCGGATATACACAAATAAAACTGTTAGTTTTTTTTTTAATTGACAATTAATTTATAGTATTGTGGTTTATTCCGTCATCCAGATACTTGCCTTATTAACGTCTTCATAATAAATTGTAAGGTATTTCGATTCTATAAGTAGTAATGTCGTTATTAAATCGATAAAATACAGTACAATTCCATTATTACATATTTTTAATTTATCTTTAAAACATGGTGTTTTTCCAGAAAACCTAAAAATTGTAATGTATAATAGGCTTTATTCTTTTTTAAATGTAAATAATATTCTTTACCATAAAAAATTTGGATTCAAATCTGGCCATTCCACCGATCATGCAATCATTCACCTTGTTCAGGACATATTTATATCGTTTGATGAAGGCAAGTATACCCTAGGTCTTTTTATCGATTTAAGTAAAGCATTCGATACAGGCAATCATCAAATCCTTCTATCGAAACTCAAAAGTTATGATATAAAAAATACTACCTTGTCCTGGTTCGAGAGTTATTTGACCAATAGGAAGCAGTATATTGTTTATGATGAAGGAAAAACTAATTATGAGACAATTAAATGTGGTGTTCCTTAAGGATCAATTTTAGGGCCACTTCTATTTCTTGTTTATATAAACAATTTAAATAAATTTTCTAACATTTTAAATACAATTTTATTTGCAGATGATACCAGCTTGTTTTATTCCAATAAAGATATCAATATATTATTCCAAACATTAAACAAAGAACTAGACAAACTAACCCAATAGTTTAAATCAAACAAGTTATCTTTAAATATTACTAAAACAAAATACACTTTATTCCATCGCCTACATAAAAAATCAGATACTCCCTTAGAACTCCCAGACCTTTTTATTGATAATCAATTAATAAAGAGAGAGCAATCAATAAAGTTTTTAGGCGTGTTTCTAGACGAAAATGTAACCTGGAGGGAACACATAGGTGTAGTTGAAGATAAAATATCAAAAAATTTAGGTATAATGTACAAAGCAAAGCAGTTATTACATCGATCTTGTTTAAAAAACATTTACTTTTCTTTTATTCATTGCTACTTAAGTTATGCGAACATTGCTTGGTGAGCACTAACGCGACGAAAATAAAAAAATTGCTTAGCAAACAAAAACAAGCTAAAAGGATAATTTCAAACATAGATCGTTTTTCACAAACACAAACACTTTTTAATGAACTCAATATCCTAAATGTATATAAACTAAACCTCTATCAAGTTCTTATTTTCATGTTCAAACTTGATAAAAATACATTACCAATCTTATTTTATTCAATTTTTGAAAAAATGAATCACGTATACCCTACAAGATTTTCAAAATACAACTACATTCAATACAAAACTTATTATTCCGCTACTAAATTCTCTATTGTAAACCGAGGACCAAAGTTGTGGAACATAATATTAAATAATGAAATGAAAACTAATTATTCTCTAAACCAATTTAAAACAAAACTTAAGCAATTACTTTTGTTAACTGAAAATGAATTAAATTTTTTCTAATAAAACTTCTTTATATTAGAAATCAATAATTAATAGTTAATTAATTAGTTACTTTAGATTATTAATACATAATTAATCAACAATTGTACATATATTTTTATCATTTTAAATGATAATCTTCTTTTTGAGAAATTTATTTTTTATTTTTGCGTTATTTATTAATCTTTTACTTTTATTTTATACTGTTTATTTGCTTTTACTTAATTGGCAATGAAAAGTATTATAAATATAATTAAATAAGTTAAACTATAAAATGCTCTACCAATAAAATGTTTTCAAACCAAGTCTTAAATGTTATTTTTGTCATTTTAATATTTTATTAAATTTTGTTTCTTTTATTTTACAAAACAATTGTTAAATCTTATTCTTTGAAAAACTATAAATTTTAAACGATATGCGATATATTTAAATTTTCTTTTATAATATAAATCAGAGATATATACATTGAAACTATATTTTATTGTTAAACTATATTTTGTCTAGTAATGACGCATTTTTTGGGGCTTAATGATAAGACTAAATTTGTCTTCTTCTAGCCCCGGTCATGTAATTATTTTTTTTTATAAGTTACGACTGTAATTTTTTTTTTTTATTGGCAAAAGTGTAAATAAATAAAAAAAGGTAAAATCGTTAAAAAAAAAAAATAATAAAAGTAAAAAAAAATAAAAGAAGTTTTACAAAGATGTCCATTGAATATAAATAACAAAATACCATAAAATAAAATCCAACGATAATATAAACAATAAAATTTAATAAAAAAATAAGAAAAAAATAAAAAATAAAACTACACAAAATAGTCACAAACATCGACTAATAGATTTAAATTTTCAAAAATGTTTTTAATTTCATCTTTATGTTTATCTTCTTCATTTTGTAGTTTTAGCATAAGTGACTCATTTGTTAATAATTTTTTTTTTTTTCCAATAATTATTTCAATAAATATTTCATCGTAAAAGTTTTGTTTTCATACTGACATCACATTCTATTAACATTTATTTCAACTATTAAAATTTCTAAAAATAAACAACCCGAAAATCTCTGACCTGCCATTTTATTAAATCTCAAAAAAATAAATTTAAATTTGTTAGCATGAGGATATTCAGTAGGGTAGAGCTGGTTTAAAATATCTAAAACATAAAAAAATGAGTGGCTGTACTTTATCACATTCGTACATGGTATTGTGGTTTATCCTCCGCCAGCTAATTGCCTTGTGAAGGCCACATTACCAAGGTCCGGAGAGACTTGTTTCGGCTCCCAAGGGAGCATCATAACCCGCTCTACGGACCAAGAGTAAGGTGAGTTTGGGAAGAACGAAGATATGTTTGAGTGAAAGACAGAAGTAGTCGAGTTAGAAAAATGGCATAGAGAGAGCGGACAGAATTGCACCTGGTGTTAGAGGGTGCTACAACGTACTGTTAGTTAGGTTAACCTAAGTAAAGTACGCCGAAAAATGAGTTGATTGGAGTTCACTTAACATGAACTCTTTCTCACATTTGTACATCGTATGGGCAGAATTTTAAATTTTTGTTTTTTACTGGAGCCAAAATTTGTCTTTTCTAATTTCAAAATCAAACATCTTTTCGCTTGTGGGCAATATAAAATGCGCTGTTTTAAAGAGAATTTCTCTAGTTTTATTGTTGATGTTTCTTTTATGAAGATTTATAAAGAAATATTTCCGATCTTTTTCGTTTAAAATTTTCATGCTTTCAAGAGACGCTTCCCAATTATAAAACTTAAATTTTGATTTTTTTGTTGTTTTATTTAATAAATTATATAAAGTTTTAGCAATTAGAACTTTATATTCATACTTTGTTTTTCTTTTGGTTATATATAAAAAGAAGTATTTTTAAAATCATAATTTTGGAATTCGGTTGAAATGCTGCCATGTCCTCAACAAAGTTTTTATAATATTTTCTAACTTATTCTCCGTCAAGCCAATGCTTTTATGGTGTAAAAAATCTGGCTGAAACGTTTTGGTAACATCAGCTACTATTACTATGTCGTTTTTTAAGTGTGTTTTGTTTGTAGTTAAAAACTTTTCAGGCAACCTTTTAATTGTTTCATTTTAATTCATTGTTTTTTAAAAAAGAGGCTGATTCAAAATCTCTTCAATTTCAAATAAAGGTAAAACATATTTTTATTTTAATTTATGCCAATTGACTAATAGCTGAGAGTAAAATGGTGGTAGCATTTGATCTGAATAGGGGTAGTTTCAAAAATGTGTTTGCTTTGGTTCGCCATTCTATAGTGGTTTAGTATGTGAACCATTGCATCCTTCCAAGGTCCGTCTATATTGTAAAATTCCGTCTTTTTATTGTAAAATTTGCCTACTCTTTGTTATTGGTAAGCTTTAAGTTTATTAATTAAGTTGTAATTCATGTTTTTTATGTACATATTTTACCACCCTCAAAAAAATTATTAATTTTTGCCTCTATTTAGCTCAAAACTCCTTTGCTCGCTAGGAGTGCTATAAAAGCCAAGTGTAGTAATTGCGGGATTAATAAAGTGTTTATAATTGTTTTTCTACCTTTTAAAGATAATTTGTACTTTTTCCATTTCCGCAAAGAGCTTTCCATTTTGTTAAAACGCTCCTTCAATTGGTTATCGTTTTGGAAATTTCCGTTACTCGAAAAAAATATCCCGAAGCTTTTAAAGGAGTTCTCGTCCCAATTGAAATTTAGAAACTCAATTTTTTTTGACATTTGATATTTAATAATATTATTCAAACTCACATATAATTGTAAAGAAGTCTTTATCTATTAAAAAAAAAAACAATTAAAAATTATTTGTTCAATCAGAAATAAATAAAAATTTCTGTTGATTTTTATTAATTATAAACTTTATATAAGTTTAAAATTGCAATTAAATACGATTCAACTTAAATAGGTGAGAAAAGATGTGTGGAGACGAGAAAAGATATACTGAGATGAGAAGAGATATACGGAGGCGAAAAAAAGGAAGTATATGGAAGTGAGATTGTATGGAATGGAGTGAGTTATATGGAAGGGAGAAAAGATATATGGACTCTACACTAATAATGTAGTTTTTTGTTATAAAAATTGAAATATTTATAAATTATCTTTGAAAATTTTTGTATTTTTCTGCATATTAAAGTAAATATTGTTGTGGGTTTGTCCTAGACATTGCCACAATTCGCATTTAGTTTTGAGACAAAAAAAATTTTTAATTATTGTTTGTATCTAAAAAAATTCTTTAATAATTTTAATAAAAACTGATATTTTAACAAGATGTCAAAAACTAATTAGATTGTTACATTAATTTAATAAATCAATAGGATTACCAAAACTAATAAAATTACTGCAAAATGGGCAGTCCTAAAGCATTAGGCTTCCGTAAACAAAGTGAAATAAAACAATCTAGCTGAGATTGGTATGGAAATCCAGTTAATAATTCAGAAAGATTTACCATTCTTAATTTTATTTGTTTTGCAGCTTTATATATTTACACGTAGCGTATTCTAAATATTGAGCCAGACTATTAATCCGTTTTGTGCCAGTTAAAGTTTTACTTAAAAAAAAAAAAAAAAAAAAAACTTTAAATATACGCGACGTTAGAATAATAGGGTTCTATCTCTCTTTTGTAATGTTAAGAGAATTTAACTTTCAGTTTTGCAATTAATATTGTTTATATTGATATATATATATATATATATATATATATATATATATATATATATATATATATATATATATATATATATATATATATATATATATATATATATATATATATATATATATATATATATATATATATATATATATTTTTTTAATGTTGTTTATGTTTAATAGTTCTTATATTATTATTTATAGAATTTTAAAAATTGATTGTTTATAAATTATTTGTTAGTTTAAACTTAATTTGTTGAAACTAATTTAATAGTTAAAACTTAATAGTTGAATTTAATAAAAATATACAATTTTAAAATACATATAAAATAAATAAGAATAAGAATATATTAAAAGTATATAACTAGCTTATAAAATTATATAAAACATTTATATAAAATTAAATAACAAGAATAAGAGTGATATACTAAAAATTGTTAAATTTTCTTAACGTGAAAAATGGGAGATAGAACCTCTATAATTCTTTCGTCACATGTATTTTGTCATATGCCAATTTGTATTATTCAATAAATAATAATGTGTGTTCTGAGCAATCAGTATAACAAATTTGATTTTTTAATCTTTTAATTTAACAAATTTTGTTTTTTAATTTAAAAAATGTACTAGGATATAAAAAGTTTTGTCATTACAAAAGAGAACTCTATTATTTGAACGTCACGAATAATAAGTGCATTTGATAAAAAGATTTACTTGTTAAAAATAAACCTACCGCACTGAATTGGAATAAATCATGCTGAGAAAAACATGTCTTTTCCC
The DNA here is from genome assembly GCF_022113875.1 of Hydra vulgaris. Taxonomy (NCBI): domain Eukaryota; kingdom Metazoa; phylum Cnidaria; class Hydrozoa; order Anthoathecata; family Hydridae; genus Hydra; species Hydra vulgaris. The sequence continues at coordinate 53,765,996 of NC_061160.1, read as the reverse complement.
GTTTAAAAATAAAAAAAACGTGATACAAATCATAATTTTTTTGTAGAACCTTAGTCATTAGATGTACTAAAAAACTAAATGGCGAAAAACTTGCAAATGTTATAAATAAATTACAGCTTTTGTTGAAAAAATAGTTATTTCAAGTCTCTCTTTCCTTACCTCTGATTTTTGCATCAAATGAATCTATTCTGCTTTTCCTAGACAGCTGTTGTTGAGGCAAAAAAAAGGTTTAATCTTTTTGTTTAGTTTTAGAAAGTTAACGCATTTTTTGTCATGAAAAAAAAAATCAACAAAAAAACAAACTTTATTCTTAATAAATCTTAATAACTTAATGAATCTTTATTCATTCAAATTAAATGGCATTTTTCTTAAAAGCTCCGAGTCACATAATTTTTTCTTTCAAGAAAAAATAAAATAATTAAAAATAATAAAATAAAATTAATATCCGGCGATTTTTTGAATATCATTAGTTTTGTTATCATAAATAAAGACGATAAACAATTTTTGTAGTCATGCTAACATAATTTGATTTATTTCAAAGAATCTGAATGTTGAAAAAACTTAATTTTAGAGAAGACGGACATAATAATAATATTCTGGTTATAACCACTTAAAAAAATCGAACATTTTAAAAACTTTTATCGGCCTTTCAAATTTAATTGTTGCTGATTTTAAAAATATAAAAAAAACTTAGACTAAACATCTAAATTAATTAAATTTAGCACGAGAAAAATGTATGCCGTTTTCTAGTTGTTTAACTACGGTCTTAGCAACTTGAACAGTTTCTGATAATATTTATTGTCATCTCATGCGTGTTAATTCGCATCAAATGACATTAACTATTAGTGTACTAGGACATTAACTACTAGTGTACTAGGACATTAACTACTAGCGACTTAACTACTGGCTTGTTTTAACTTTTAACACATTCTCATTTCCATCATTCACATTTCTATTTCAATCTCCACAAAAATTTTAGAAAATTTTTTGTCGAGATGGAGATTGAAATACGATTGATGGTGATGTAAATGATGGAGTTAAAATGTAAAAATTTCTCGTCTTGTGGGTTTGCTGTCCAAAGTATAATTTAAAATTGAGCTCATGCTTAATTAATCATCGTGGACCTTACTTATAGAAAATATTTTTAGACATTGTTTGTAAAAAGTAAACCACACCAGATTTAATAACGAATCTAAACGGTTTTTCTTACTTATGAATTACGGTATATTATTATGTATTATAGAGTATTATAATTAGTATTATAATTATTATAAGTATTATATTAGTGTATTAAAAATCGAAAATTGGAATATATATATATTTTTTTAATATAAAATTATGCAAAAAAAGAGTTAATATAAACAATCAAAATTTGTTATCATTACAATGTACGTAATAAATATTTTTATATATTATGTAATAATAACAAATTTATTGTCTAGCCCCAATAAACGGTCGTCCTATTTTGGTACACCGTATATTGAGACAATATTTTGATGACATATCGCGAGGTTTAAATTTCCTCATTTGTGAGTTTTGTGATTAAACGATTTAAAAAAAAAACTTTAGAAGACAAATAAAAACATTTTTATAACTTATGTTTTCTCTGCATTTTTTTTTAATATATAACTTCAATACAGTAGAAAACATTATTCTGAGGTACATAACACTATCAATAAGTAAATTTTTTCACAAAGGGGAGAGAGAAAAAGATAGTTCTAACGTCGCGATATATACTCCAGAAGTCGACGGGTGTAATTAAACGCAGCGATTTAACAGTTATAGTTTACAGTAATCGGTGAAAAAATTGAAAGAACCTCTTTAATTTTAATTAAACATATTATATAAAATTAAATCGGGAGGCTGAAAAAGCGCGAATTCCATAAGTGACATAAGTGCAAAGCGTTGCAAAAACTGGCATATGTGCGAATGGATATTCGTGCGTCAAAAGAATTTGCAAACATTGGGAGAACTAGCATACGTGCAGAGCAATTGCAAAAACTGGCACAAATGCAAACTGACATAAGCGTGAATTGTCATAAATCCGCCAAACAAATTTGCAAACGTTGGCATAAGTGCAGTTTGACGCAAGTGGGAATTGGCATAAGTGCGAAGCAGTTACAAAAACTGGCATAAGTGTGAACTTGCATAGCACAGTTGGCCAAAATTCACTTTTACTGGACAAAACTAATAACTCTTCAATTAAAAAAGATTTAAGAACCACTTTTGCACTGTTAACTAATTTAAGGGTTGTGGTTTCAATGGTGACATTAGTTTTAATTTTGGGTTGCTAAAGATACCTAAATTGCTTAGCAACCACATATTCATTACCCTTATAAATATGAAAAAAAATTATAACTCTATTGGATTACTCCCATAATTACCACTTGAGTATTTTTATAATACACATATAAGTGGTACTATGAATTTGTTATTTCGATAATAATGACACCTGAAATGCCTGGCAACGGTTTAATTTATATAGTTACTAGCTTAAGTAACTTTTCTTAAAGCATCAATGTTATAAACTAGACAAATATTAATGTGACAACCTGATTAAAAATTATTTTATGCATTTAAAAATTTAGCACATTCCCAGTTACTACTTTTAAGTATTTTTATGCAGTTCCAGGGCTTTATTTTATATTTCATGAAACTGCTACAAAATCCATATAGAAAGGAACCTAGGAGGAGCTTAAACCTTTTTGCGTATATAATAGTATAAAAAATTTTGATTTAAAATTATTTTTCGAATATATTCTAATAATTGAAAAACAGCTTTAACTTTTTTTTCTTTATTATCTTGATGCAAACTACAACCAGATGCAAACTACAACCTGATGCTAACAATAGTTCTTAAGATGAATATGATACAACTAATGGTGTCAATATTCTTTTTTTTGTTTTACTAATTAAAAATTCAAAACTTAAATGGGGCTTGTTAGATACTACAGTTAAATAAAAGCAAAGCTTTTTTATCAAAAGAAGCAGTTAGTAGATTTTTCTTATTTTTAATATCAAATTGAACTGATATTGGTTCATTTTGTATCTATTGTTTGTTATTCTTTTCAAAACGAATATTATAGTTTTTTTGCATATATGCCTTTGTCAAAGATGCTTTATGAAATTAGAAAGATTATTATTTAAAGTTAAGTTTATGCCATTTACAACTGCATCCATTATAATAGGATAGCTAAGTTTTAGTTTTCTTGTATTATATATGAATAAATTTTAATATTTTCATGCTTTAACTTTAGAAAAATATGAATTTCTTTTACGAAATCTTATAAATAGGTATTTTAAGATGTATAAATGTTAAAACAAGTTTGTAACACTAATCTAGTTTTGCTGAAACCCAACTATTACATAAACATTTAGAAAAAAATACATATAATGTTTTCGCCGTATTAAATCGGATACATCATTTAACTTGTAAAAATCATTATTAGAGACCAGGCGGACATCCGCGGATAAAAAAAGTGCTTCAATACGCCGTCATTTGAAATCATTTTATTTGACATTACATGCAAAATAGTGTTGTAATAACTCATTTGAAAGATAATACTTAATTTTACTAATTTATGCAATAAAAAGAGAAGTTTTAAAATTAACGTCCATTTCATGCTTATAAGTAACACAAAAAATATCAAATTAAAAAAAAAAAATTGAAAAAAATATAATGAAAAAATATAGTTTTTTATTCTACAGCTTACAAGCCTACGTCATGATTATTATACAAAAATATATACATTTTATAAAGGCTTAATGTTTAAGCTACAAAATGTTATATAATAATGTAATTTTTGAAGATGTTTTTTTTTTTTTACTTTTGTCCACCATTGACTGTGCATAATTATCACTGTGCGAGTTAGCATAAGGGTGCTAATTCCGAATAAAATTGCAAATGTTAACATAAGGGAAAATTGGCATTTCGAATTTATGCCGATTCGCACTTATGCCAATTCGCACTTTCGCCAATGTTTGCAAATTTGTTCGGCGCAGTTATGTCAGTTCGCACTTATGCCAGTTCGCACTTACGCCATTCGCACTTATGCCAGTACGCATTTATGAAATTAGCGCTTATTCAGTGGTCCCGTAAATAATACAATTAAATAATAATTAAAATTGTAGTTAATAATAAATAAATAAAAAGTAAATAATAAAATTAAGACAGAAGTTTAGTTAATAAAGTTCAAAGTAACATTTTATTTGTAAAAGTTAAATAAATATTTATTTTTTTGTTTGTTTGTATTATTTTTCTGTTTTCGCTATACATTCATATAAAGTTTGGCATGTCGACCATTGTCGACAACACTTAGTAAGAAAGTTGGATTTTTTAATAAAAATATGATAAAACCTCTTATAATGCAGTTTTATAGTTATTTAATATTTTGATTAATGAAATGCAGTCAATATATACTTTTATAGAAATGTTACAAACAGACTGTAAAAAAAAAAAGTTTTAAAAATACTGGTAATTCAGCTTTAAGAGTTGAAAGTAAAAAACATAATTTTAAAAATACTAAATTTCAACATTGATGAAAACTTCAAATATTATCCTAATGAGTAACTTTTCAATATTTTGATATTTGATTTTTCAAGCAAATAAAAAATTACTTCGAATAAAAATGATTTTTTTTTTTCATTCGTTACTAAAACAAACAACAACAATAAAAACATGAAAAACTAAAGTGAGTTTGTTTTTGTATTGTTCTTGAAAGTAAAAAAGGAATTGGTCCAAAATCTCAGCTTTAATTCAAAGTTATTAGCACCTGCTGGCCCAAAGTCACTTTCCGGCATAACCATTATCTATTTGCCAGTTCTAATTGGTTTAATAATTAGCTTGATTTATAAATTGGATCGCAAACACCTCTTAAGTAAAAAACACCCTAAGAAACTTATTTGACATTTTCATTTAAACTATTCGTACTTTATCACATAATTTAATCTCATGAACTAAACGATTAAAAAAAAAGAAAATGTTTTAGTGTACCAGATAATGATAATTTTTAGATGTTAATAATTATGATATCAAAAATTCTTTGGAATCAGATAAAATTAACGATTTAAAAGATTTATTTTTAAATGTTGACAATGTTGACGAAAATCTTAAATAATGTATAGATGTAGAAGTAAATACTGTAAGTCCTAAAAATTAATTCTGAACTATGTGTAGTTTTAAAATTTATTAAAATAAATAGAAAATTTATTAAAATAAATTTATTAAAATAAATAGAAAATTAATCAAGAAGATGAATTTGTATTAAAAACTATGCAAGCTGAGTTGTTTCTATTTTGAATAATTATGATTATGTAAAATTTATAAATTGTAAGGGAGGGTTTAAAGCCGGTCATCTTTTTTAAACTCAAGCAGATTTTTAGATAAAATTAAAAATCTATTAGAGAATTTAAAATTAATATAAGTAAAAAGTGTATATACATTTTTTATCTTATTGTCCTCACAATTGGGTTAAAAGGCTTTTTGGAGAATCGTTTAGCCACCACAATTTATGACAAATCATCTTCAATGTGTCATATCTGAAACATTAATAAAATAAAAATTGGCACCCAGGGGGTGGGGGTATTTACACCTTTGTCCCCCTCATTGTCTCCACGAGAGACACTGAGGGCGACAGTGTTTTTGTGCATGAATAACAAATGTTATTCACACACAAAAATAAAAAATTAAAAAAATTATTTTTAGACAATATTTAACTCATTTGGATCTTAATATCCACACAAATACATAGATTATACTTTTGACAACATATTTTAATGAAATGTTATAACTGGGCATCGTTTGGCATATCGGTAAATATAAATATAATATAAATAATCTCATGATATATAAATGTTTGTTAAAAATATTTATATCTTTTATTTTAACTATTTTATTTTAGGCAAACAAAAACTAAAATGGAATTTAACTATATATTTGCGCATAATCATATAACACACACGAAAATAATATAAATAGTAATAATTTTTTTTTTTTAATTAGGCATAAAATGTTTTAAAACATATGTTTAAATAATCCTTTAACTTATTAAAAGTCAAATAGTTTTTTATAGTCAAATAATTTTTTTTAACTATTATTATTTTGCAAATATTTTATTTTCAGTTAACAGTTAAACTCCATTTCATATTTTATTTTCCTGTCTAAAATATTTTAAAACTGTTTTTATATTTTTCAAAATTACTATTATTTTATTAAATAAGATCTAATCATATTATTGGATTTAGTGATTTTTTCCACACAATAAAACAGCAACAAAAGTAATCGTGGAAAACAAAAAAAATATATAATTTGTGGGTGATGTTTAAAAACAATTTTTTTTAACTTTGTTTATTCATTTTACTCCATTCAATCTTATTAAAAATGTATTCCGCCAATTGTATTTTACGCTTAGCAACTTAAGTGCTCGGGTGATTTTGTGATCAAACTAGTGAATAATCTATTTGCAAGTATAATCATATTCTTTTACATTTGAAACAATTGATTTTTAGAAGGCGGAAATTTAATAATTGACGCTGTTGTTTAGGAAAACAAAATATTTTTGTTGATTACATGATTGCTCTTTCATTTTGAATACTGCTTAATAATGATATTAGCATTTTGATTGCATATGGTTCTCAATTACAATTGTATAAATCTTCGTAAGCGATCATAGGTGTCCGAAAATTCCTAGCGTATTTCCTCTTAACAAATTTTTAATACAAAATAAATTGCCAGTTACACACTTATAAAAGAAAACAATAGAAGTTGACGCGGACGATTAAATAGACGCGTATTTAAATATATGACTACAAACTCGTACTGGCATATTTTTTCCGTATAATGCAAAACGTATAATCGATTATATTTTAAAAAATGACAACATAACAAATTATAATTCAGACTTTTACGTAATGTTAAACGCAACACGCACCTTTTATGTTGGTCATTTAAATTCAATATAAAAAACATTGTATCGTGCTGATTCATAAAGTACAAAATTAGATTCTAATATGGGAATTACCAATCTTCTCTGTGTGTTACTACTTATATATACGTATATATACTCATCACATGTATGTTAGCATTTGTTATACTTATTTTGTTATTTGAAGGAGATGTCTAAGATAAGCGAATTCGACTTGAACAAATATCGAGAAGCTTTTAGCTTGTTTGATGCCGATAATGATGGTGCAGTTAGCGTTAATGAGGTGAAAGAAATTTTTAACAACTTAGGTTACAATCCTAGTCAGAAAGAGTTGCAACGAATGATGCACTCGATAGATAATGGAAAAGAGGGGTTAATGAGCTTTGAAAGATTTGCTCAGATAATGTCTAAGAAAACAGAAAAAGTGGATTATGAGGGAGAACTCAAAGCTTGCTTTCAACTATTTGACAAAGATGGAGATGGGTTTGTTACACAAGAGGAACTTTTCGAAACTTTAAACAAATTAGGTTTTCATTTCACGCAAAAGCAAGTAAGCGACATGATGCAGTTTGCTGACGAAGATGGAAATGGACTCCTCAATTACGAGGAATTTGCAAAAGTGAACAATACTTTAAACGGTGTTAAATAACCAAATGTACTCGATACAAACCATGTCAAAAGTAAAAGACAATCAAATACAAAAATGAAAAAAAAGTTTATACGTTAAATTTTTATGTTATTAAAAACACTATAACTATAAATAAACAATATATAACTGATATTTTGATGATAAACATTTTTAAAAGAAGTATAAAGTTTAAAAACAACATCAAAAATTAATAAAACTTAAAAAATTTGTTTTTAATTATAGTTTTTATAAATTTTATCTAAACTAGTGCATTTGCATTATATGATACTTTAACATAATGTTTTATGATTAACTATGTGTAATTATTAACTATGGTGTAATTACCTGGGTAGAAAAAGGGGTTGATATTTCAAAAGCAGGGGAAGGGGGTTGGGGATAAATTTAACACAACTATTATTCGTAAAAATATTTTTCTACACCAATGTTATTTGGCATTTTTTGGTATTTGAGATTCCAAACTCCAAACATTCGTATGTTTATACTTATGTCAAATAATGATGCTTTTCAAAATAATGTGATGATTTGAGACTTGTAAGAAAAAAACCCTAAAATTTCAACCACCCTCCCCCACCCCTATCCACTTTAAATGTTTTTTGTACTATTCTCAACTAGACTTATATTCATCGATAAATTTTATGTTTCATAGTATTATCTCTCAGCGTTTAAAAATTATGACTATATAAAATTTGTAACTCCCTCACATTGAGGGGGGTTTAAACTTGATATGGTCATAATTTTTGAACACTAAGAAATATTATTATAAAACTTGTAATAACATTATAAATAATATTTTATCAATTAGTTGCTCTCACGTTTCGGGGAGATAGGAACGAAAATTTAAGGGTTTTTTGTTCTCAGGCTCCAATCATCACAATTTTTTGCAAAGCACCATTATTTGACATAAGAATAAACATACAAAAGTTTGGAGAGAATTCATTCATTATGAAAATTGAATAAATGAACTGTCAAACACTAAATTTCCTGGATCCGTCACTTATCACTTCTTATTTTGTGAAAATGTAGATTGTGACTTTACTAGATTGATTAGTAATCCATAAAATAATAGAAAAACAAAATTTTATAATTAACATAATCATTAGATGAATTTTTAACTTTGAGTTATTATTGATTAATTAAATCTTTTATTATTTGATTGACTTTAAAAAAAATATTTAAAGTTGGATATATTGAGATTTATGAACAATAATAACCATTTTGATTTATTTTTAAATTGCTCTGATGTAGTCTTATTTTTGTTAGCAATATCTGATAAGTTTTTGCACAGATAAAGTGTGCAATATTTAATTGAACAGAAACTTAATTTTAATATAAAATTCGGAACAACAAAGTTGTTATTTGAAAAATTTATTAAGTACTTATGATTAATTTTGTCAAAATAAAATTGATTAATATTATTTTGATAAAAATATTGGGAGACTATTTTTATTTAAACATAAGCATTAAAACTTGATGTAAATTAAGTTTATACACATTTAAAGCACCGAACACACGTAGTAGTGGTTTGCTAGAAAAATTTTTGTCGGCACCAAACAATTTTACTAATAGATGTAGATAATCTGCGCGTATGTTTTTATTTGTTGTAAAGTTACTTTAGTTTTGTATGGCTAGCACTAGCCCATGCAATACTGCAGTAGATGAAATTGTGAAAGTTTGATACTCTGGAACCACTCATTAAATTTAAGCAAATAAGTTAGTTAAATAGTTACATAAATCCACCGCCTTGTTGAACTCATCATCAGACCGCTTTTGTGTGGTATTTAAGGTAAATGATGAGCTGTAGTAACTACGATGAATGAAAACTGCCTAGTAGCTACAATGAAGGAAAACTGTCCAGTTTAAATTTATCAACTGATTTTGCCTCAATGACATCATCTGGCAAAGCTTTCCAGTCATTGACTACACAGTTGTTAAAAAAACTAATGTCTTATTTTGCAGTTCCTGACAATCTCGTAATGAAATCTGATTCGATGTTGAGCTTTGGGTGCTATGCTGCAAGACATTACGTGCTAATCTATTATGTTTAAATTGTTGAGAGGCTTATATTGTTAAATAAGATCGACTCTTTTCCGTCTGTCTTCAAGAGTGGTTAATTTCACGATTTTACATCGATTTTTGTAGCCTTTATTATTCAAAGCCTGAGGAACTTTCGTTGCGTTGTGTTGAATCTTTTCAATTTTTTTATCTTACAATTAATGTAAGGGTTCCAAATTTACATGCCAAACTCCAGATGTGGTCTATATATGCAGTATAAATTATTTCCAAATGTCAATGTCTCTTGATACAAACTTGTGTTTAAGAATTCCGAGCATATTATTTGCTTTGTTTGCTGCTAGTGCACTGTTGAGCATTTTTAAGATTTTTAGAGATTAGAATTCCAAGATCTTTATCGGAATTTGTGACTCCTAAAACAACTCTATTTGTTGTGCCGTCATTTTTGATTTCATTCATAATATAATCAATGTTTATTGTTCCAGAGTTTACATGCATGACTTTACTTTTTTTTTTTAAATGAATTTACATTTAAATCCATTAGTCAGGTTTGAGTCCATTTAAAAATCTCGTCTAGATCGGATTGTAAACTTGGTCAGTCTTCATCATTTTTAATAACTTTCATGAGTTTTTCGTCATCTGCATACATTTTACAAATGGTTGATTTGACATGAATTGGCAGATCATTAACAAATATGACAAAGAGTGTTGGTCTTAACATAAAACTTTGGGGAACCCCGCTAGTTACATCAATCCAGTCATATTTTGAATCTCCAAGTATAACACGTTGCTTGCGGTTTGTCAAGAAGGCTTTTCTCCAATTTAGAAGATTGCCATTTATACCATACATATCAAGTTTTTGCAGTAGTCTTACATGCGAAACTTTATCGAATGTCGTTGCTAAGCCAAAAAAAATAATTAGATTGACTGGTTTTTTCTTTGACTTGCTCTGAGTCAAAAAGTCCATTGTTTCTAAAAGATTTATTATGCAAGTTTTTTTTTTGAAATATAACCATGTTGAATTTTGGAATGCAAAATGTTTTTCACCAAATTATCAATTATGACTTGTCTAACTATTTTTTCCATAAGTTTGCATGGAACAGAGGTGAGCGATATTGGCCTGTAATTTGCTGGATCTGTTCTGCTACCTTTTTTATAAATAGGTGTAACATTAGCTTTGAACCAAGATGATGGAACCTTTACAAATTTTATTGAAAGTTGAAAAATCAAAATTAGCGGAA
>NC_061160.1:53719451-53749173 GCF_022113875.1 Hydra vulgaris | reverse complement strand
CCTTATATATATATATATATATATATATATATTTATATATATATATATATATATATATATATATATATATATATATATATATATATATATATATATATATATATATATATATATATATATATATATATATATATATATATATAACCTTATAATATATAACATATTATAATATATAATTTCCTTACAATATATAGAAGTCTTATATTTACCTTCATTCAAAAATAAATATAATTATATTTATTTTGAATGAAGGTAAATATAAGATTTTGTAATAAAAGAATTTTTATAATCTTTTTTCATCATATAAGAATTATTATAATTAATAGAAAAACTCACCATTGTAATTTATTATTTTTCAAATTTAATAAACAAGTTCTGATAAATTTTAAGTTCACCAAAGTAGTTGCTATTAGAAGAACGCGCGTTGTTTTTAAATTTAAAACAAGGTTTAGAATTTAAACCTACTAAAACAACGCATGCGTTAAAAATTTCCTCAAGTCTTACAGTCCGGCTAACGAGATGTTTTAAAATCGGACTCTGCGAAACTCAAAATTTTTAACCAATCAAAACAGGGATCGATCTCAGGAAATAGCCGTTCGTGAAAAATTCGATTCTGCATGAGATGTCTAAATCTTATTGTTAGAACTTGGTTCTTGATATAGCAATACTATACTAATAGTATATCAAGTATATATATACATAGTATAGCATATATTCAGTTTTAAACCGTTTCTTTCATTATCTGTAAAAATTTCATTACATGTATTACCATATTACCACAATTTTCAATTGATAACAAAAATAAAAATTAGATGGAACGTGTCTATTAGTTGTTGTAAAAAGACTTCTTTTGTAATTGAAAAAAACTTTATTAAAAATGCGTTACTTAAAAATTTTATGAAGTTTGAAGCTTGCGTGATTTAACTGATTTATTTTTATTTAATAAAGCATTCTGGATATTTTTTGGACGAAAAAATTATTGGACTCGAATAAGACGTTCAAAAGACGTTTAGAATTTTAATGGGACGGACGGACGCGATTTGAACGTCCTAAGGACGTCTTTTTTACGTCCTGTGCCCACTGGGATAAGTTTATCGTAAGATATTGTCGCGAATTTGCCAAGCTCTCGTTCCTTTTTCTGTCGCTCTCGTAGATCTTTTCTTATTTGCATTGTTTCAGCGCAGTAATCTTCATTAACGTAAATATTTTTTCCTTTTAATTTATGGGCAGTTTTTAAAATTGCAACTTTATCTTTATAATTTAGAAGTTTAATAACAATTGTTCTAATCTTTTTTGAGTCTCTAATCCCAGTCCTATGGGCCCGTTCAATTTTTATATTTTTCAATCCTAGTGAATCTTCGAACTTTTTTTGCACTTTTAATTCAGTCTCATTCCACTTTTTATTTCCACTTTCTTTTAACCCATCAACTCTTAAGTTATTTCTTCCTGAGCGGTTTTCTAATTCCCTAAGCTTACTTTTTATTTTTGCGACCTCGCTATTATCTTTGATCTTGTTATTAATTTCTTTTGTTTTTTTCTTTAGTATTTCTAATTTACCTGAGATAATTTCATCGTTTGTGTGAATGAATTTCTGCATTTCACAGCATTCGGTTACCAACATCGTTATAGATTTATTCGTTAATTCAAGCTCCTTTGTAATGTTAATTACTTTATTTGAATTATCAATATTATCTTTATCGTTCTTATCAAGTCGTTCAGTAATAATTTTCATGTTTGCAGCTGTTATTGAAGCAAATATTTTTTCGCGGTCTTTTAATAGTTTTCTAGTTTCGTTAAGAATATCGATTTTTCGCTTTTCAAGCATTTCAGAGAATAAATTTTCGATACTTTTCATATCCATGATAAAAATTTAAACGATACCAATAAAACTCAGAAAATAGAAATAATATAAAAAGCAAAGACATTAGTTTCAGCTAAAAAATTTCCAAGCTTTAAAACGCGTCTGCTCTCGTTGAATGATATCTGTTGTATGAATGATTTCTGTTCTATCGATATTTTCATTACCTATTTTTAGCGAAAAAAGTATAGTTGGTATATTATTTTTTTGTTTTTTGGATTGAAACAATATGTATTTTGTTTATCTGTATTTTATTAAAAAACTTACTAAACATCAACCTGATTTTTAATCTTTTAACTCATTGTTCAAGCTTTTTGATTGAGTTCGAGCAATAAAATAATTTTGTGTCACCGGCAAACATTATTACATCAAGTTTAGAAATTTTTGCGAGGTTGATAATATTTATAAGAAAGAGTCTAATGATGAAACCTTAGGAGCTCTCTTAGTAGTTTCTTCTTAGTAGTTTTGAGCGTTTATAATTGTCTAAAATAACATATTGTTGCTTGTTGTGAAGGTTATTTTTGAACCAGTCACAGATGATGTTTTTATCCCATAACTTACCATCATTTTAAGCAAGATATTATGATTTGTAGGTCGTTATATGTCAAAATAGCTGAGCAGAAAGTGTCAGTTAAAAAAAAAAGTAATTATTTGTAGGTTTAGGAAAGAACAAAATCTTGTTATGAACATACTATAAGATTTTGAAAATATTGCTGGTAGTATTACTGCCAAAATTGTTATTTATTTTTAAGGTTACAAAGATTTTTATTGATATTTTTTTTATCTACTTTTTCATTAGCGATTTTTTGGAGTTTAAAAAGCTTTGTATCAAACACCCGCGAATGAGCAACAATTGTTAATAATTATAGATTTTAAATGTGTAGAAATTGTAAATCATGGATTACATCTCCTATTGCGAAAGTATCACAATTAAAATAATCTTAATATGCTAAATGTTTCAATGTTGAGAAAAGGACATTTGCTTGCAAAAAATTGCTCTAATTCTTTCATATTGTCATACTTAAATAAAAACTTGACATTACAGAAACTTTCACAAACATGATTGGAAACTAAGTCAGGCGTATGATCATCACGATCATCCTTCTCCTGGTAACATGCGATCTAGTCCCATGTACTGGTGGTTTGTAAGACTCACTTTGAAAGCAAAGGCTAGAAGAAGTGTTCTACCTGTTATCTGTTATAGTAGTAACTTATTACAAAGACTGTTCTTTGATAAATGACGTCTTTTAACTTCGTTCTCCCTGAAGCTACGCTATTATAACTCCTTGTTTATATTAAAAAAATCCACTTTGAGCAAGTCAACAAGACAAAAGCGCAACAAGCAAAAAAATAAAACTATTTTACGCCGCTATTCTGCAACATTACCCAGAAGTCTTTAGAGGTAGCAGTATAATTCTGATAAATGGATAAATACTGGATCTTCTGACCAGGGCGGATCCAGACTATCTAGTAAGAGAAGGGGGAAATTTTTAGATTTTTTTGATTCGGTGAATTAAGACCATCCAGGAAGGGAGAAAGATATGGGGGGGGGGGGGGGAAGAGTTTTTTTATAATTCAGAGGACCCAGGGGATAGCAAGTTTTAGATTTAAACCATAAAGCTTATTTAGTTAGTTTTTTAAAATATTAATGCTACACTGTCTTAATCTTTGAAATTATGAAGTTACGTCATATTGATATACCAACAATAAAATTTTTTTTTAAAATCTAATGGCCCAGCATCCTAGATAAACACGTTAACCAATTATTAAACACTCAAATCATTCCGGCTTCCTTAGCTAAAGTCATTTCTCAATTTAACTCGTATACGGCTTGTGATTCAGAAAACAAAAAAATTTAATAGTAAATGCTTGACTAAATTTTGTTTTCCTACCTGCTTTAAAATAGCCTCTTTACAATTCTTGAAATCTCTGGAGTGCACTCTGACCCTTCCAATTATCGCTAGAATGGGGTTAGAATGATTAAAATAAATTATTTTAATCATTCTAACCCCAGTATTAAAGTCATCCTTGAAGGCCAACACTCGTCGCTATTTTAAGTCACTTCTGGGGTACCGCAAGGTTCTTTTCTTGGTCATCTATTGCTTCTAATCTACATTAATGATCTTCCTGATAATTTTACAGATAAAGTGGCTCTATATTTGCCGATGACTCAACTTGATACTTCTTTTCGATTGCCAAGAATAGGTAGCCGGTCATGAATATGACCATACAGGTCTTGTCACCGAGAACCGCTGTTGAAGAACTTTGAACTTAATTTAGATTTTAGAAAAAACAAAAATAAATAAATACAAATTTTAAACTTTTCTTTGGTTATGGTCTTTATGACTTAAATTAAAATACTAATTCTTCTGAATCGCATGACTCAAGCGAAAACAATAATATCATCATATTCTTGATAAACGAATACGTCTCGCATCTTACTCGCATCTATACGATCACTGAATCTTGTTAATCAAATGTATCTTACAATTACATTAATCTTAATTGTTAATTAATAAATAAGCGATAATAATAAGAATATGACTGCACTAGGTACATCCAAATGCACTTCAAGGTTGTCCAAAAGATTGTGTAGAAGAATTTAGAAATCTGATCTTACAACGGAAAGAATTTAGAAATCTGATCTCTAACAATAATTGTAAAAAAAAAAAAAAGTGTTATTGGATACCTTGATGATGTATTTGGAGAATGAATACAGGTAGACAGTTAATAACAGAATAAAAAATTGATTAAACCGTATGTTAACAACCCCCTTTATCAAGAAGTTCAATTAGAAAAAAAAGTGTTCGCGCGTGTAAAATTGCGCGTGCTTTAGACACGTATTTTTTTGGATACGAGTGCGTTTTGTTTATTATTGCTGCGCGTAAAGTTGAATAAATTTAAAAGTTAGAATTAAAAACTTCCCAAATACATTTTATTTAAAGTATTTTAAATACATTATGCGACAGTTCAGTGTAAACTTACACATACTAAAAATCTTCAGTTTGTTAAATCTAAATAGACAGTAGTGGCGTAATCTGCTCCGTTCTGGTATTCAGCAAATAATTTTTTACCGTTAAATTCAAAAGTATTCCACGCTTTGCTTTTAATTTTCCGATAGTTAAGTTTAGAGATAATCTTTACCGTTATTGGGTTTGCAGCAAAAACAGTAATACATTGTGCCCCAATACTTCGAGCTATCTAAAAACAATGAGTCAAAATAACAAATTATTATTTTGTTTAAAAATGTTTCACATACTAATATTTTATAAATAATTGATGATAAATTTGGGGAATAAATTACAGAATGATTAGATAGGAGAGGAGGTTGAAAATAAATAAATACTTTTTAATAGGCTTTACCTTTAGCTTATGAAGTATTTAACTGTTTGCTTTTTTTACTAGTTTTTGGGAAATACTTGTTGTCAATAAATTTCTTTTATTAAAAAAACTTGTTATGTTTGATTATATTTTAAATATGTGTCGAAATAAAATTAAATTTTTATTAAATGCTCAAAGCTTGTGGCAGCTTTGCAAAGTTTTGAGCCATTCAAAATATATTCAAACATAAGAGTATAAATTATAATGTTGAAAATTGGAGAACAATTTTTAAAACTAAGATTTGCTTTAGACTTGGCAGTTTTTTTTTAATTAATTAACACCTACCTCTATTAAAATGAAACTAAAGATAAAAAGTTTTCTAACCTGAAGAAAAATCGTCTGAAAAAATAGAATCTCTTTATTGGTGAATGTATTTTTTAATTAGTCAATTTGTAAACGTTAGAAACTTTTATCAATTGGATCTATCAATAAACTTTGATCTTATTTAAGATTTGATACCAGTATTCAATTACAGCTACTTTTTTTTAAACATCCACTAAAAAACTTATACTTTTGGAATTTGCATAATTCAGATACAATAACAAAAATGAACATAACAAATCTTTGATTTCATTATTTATTTGGTAAGTTCATACTTTATATTAAAATGATCTTTTAAACACACTTAAGGTGGTTATCAGGTAAAAAAACAGCGATTTTTGTGAAAAAATGTGTTTTTTAGTTTATCAGCCAACTTTGTTTAAAATTTAATTGGCTTTTTAACCATATATAACATGATATGGGTTAATTAATAAAAAAATGTAAAAAAATTGTTTTAGTTGGTAAGAGTAAAAAAAATTTACTTAACAACCGCATAGCAACCAATAATTTTTTATAGATATATTACCCAAAGACCTAGATTTAAACAATTATTTCTTTTCATGGGTCTGTATAATTAACTAAACTTTTGAACCAGAGTTATTTTTAGCAAAGCCGTATGTTTTGATGTTATTTGTTAAGCAGAAAGAAAAAAGTTTAAAGTTGTTAAAAAAAGTTTTATTATGGCAAAGAATAAAAGTTTTAAAAATAGAAAAGTTAAACGAGTTTTTCAAGGTAATAGATATACTAAGAAAACAGTTGAGGTTTTTTTGCAAAAGCCTGACAAAGATACAAACAATGATGGAATAAATATATTGCCATGTGCTAGTTCAACAAAGTTGAACATTTCCATAGATAAAGCTGATCAACCTTTAACAAAACACGACGACTTTTTCTTTTTTTTTCATTTCCCAATGTTTAAAGATTTAATTTGTAGCATTGGATCTTGTGGTGAATGCAATTCAAAGGATATTGCTCTTGAATATCTCGATGAAAAAGCCAAGGGATTTTCAATACAATTTTGTATTAAATGTGCAACTTGTGAATGGACGTACTTCTTTAATTCATCTCGAGCATTTAGTATACCTGATAGAGATACCAGAGGAGTAAAATCTCAAGAAATTAATGTTAGAACTGTTATGGCCTTTAGAGAAATTGGGCAAGGTCACGAGGCAATGAAAATATTTGCATCTATTTTGAATATGCCCCCACCAATGAGTTTGTTCTCGTATAATGAAATAAACTCTGACCTATTAAAATTTTATGAAGCTGCTTCTTGTGATAGCATGAAGGATGCTGTGACAGAGATAAGAAAAAGAGATTTTCCAAATGCTGCTGAAAATGATATTGTTGATATACAAATTGGAATTGACGGTTCATGGCAGAAACGTGGTCATTCATCTCTAAATGGTGTATGCACTGCTGTTGCAAAAGCTAACCGTAAAGTTGTCGATTACCAAGTATTTTCAAAGTTTTGTCGTGGCTGTGCTTTGTGGCAAAGTAAGAGAAATAAGAGCGGTTATGGAAAGTTTTTGAAGACACATGTTTGCGACCTTAACCACTTTAAATCATCAGGTGCCATGGAATCAGCAGGTGCTTTATCATTTTTTACGGAATCATTGGCAAAGTACAATGTTCGCTATTCTCATTATATAGGAGATGGAGATACTGAATCTTATACAAATGTTGTAAAGGCAAAGCCATATGGAGAAGATCTTGTCCCAGTAAAAATAGAGTGCGTTGGTCATGTCCAAAAACGCCTAGGCACCCGGTTACGTCAAATGCGATGTGACTTAAGGTGGCACACAACTGAAAAAAAGCAAGTTTTTTGAAAAAAATCAATTTTTAGATTTTTGGGTATTTTGATTCTATAACCATTCCTTGAACATATAAAAAAAAAATTTGTCTCAAAAATGATATAAAAGTTGATTTAATATCATTTTAGTAGATGACACTTGAAAATAAATTCCCTAACAACGCCTTAGCAACCATCAGTCATAAGAGTTTTTCTGAATTCAAAACAGTAAAACACCATCACAAACTTGGTTTTAATTTGTTATACGCAGATTTTTGTTAGTTTTCCGTTTTAAAAGTCATAATTCAAAATTTTATTTTAGAGCAAGAGTGTTTTTGATAATTTTTATGTTCTTATATATTTTTTTCTTATTATTGCTTTTTTCTCAATATGTATTTTTTTATACTTTGAAACACATTTTCTCATTAACAAAACAGAATTACATAATAAATCTTTCAGGATTTGTTTATCATAGTATAATACTTCATTTAACCCTCAGAATTTTCATAAAAATTTATAGAAAGTGAAATATTGTTGTTTATAGTGCTATATTTATTGATATTTCATATATATATTAGGTGATTTTGTTAGAAATGCAATATTTCATGAAATAATTTAAATCATAAAAATTCCCACGGTCAAATAGGGTGAAATATGATTAGGAAGCTATGTTCAAAATTTTAGTTTCAGTTGTTAGAGGAAAATTAAGTTATTAGGTTTTGAAGACTTACTAAAAACACATGTTTTACAACACATTTTTGGCCATTATGGATAATAAAATTGATTAAAAAAAAAATTGTCTGTTTTTTATTTTATTTTAATATAAATTAATTGTCATTAAAAAAAAAAAAAAATTAAATTTTGATTATTTACAAAAAAACTTGTTTTCAGTTGTGTGCCACCTTAAAGGGTAAAAAGTTAGAAGATGGGAAAATTATATCAGGGAAAGGAAGGTTGACAGATAAGATCATTAATAAAATGCAAAATTTTTATGGCATGAGCATTAGGCAAAATACCTTAGAAGCATGGAGTGGAGACCGTACTATAGCCTTGTACAATATGAAAAAATCTGTTTTGGCTGTATTGTGGCATTGCTCGAATATAAGCAACAGCGAAGAGAGACATCAATTTTGTCCACGTACAAAGGAAAGCTGGTGCAAGTATTGGCAGAATGACAAAAATTATAAACCATCAATTAATTTGCCTCTTGCTATTAAAAGTATTCTTAAAGACACATTCTTGGCACTACGGTCAGATGATTTGTTATCAAGATGCCTGGATGGCGCAACACAAAATCCAAATGAGGCTTTCAACCAGATAATCTGGAAAAAGTGTCCAAAAAATATTTTTGTTACTAAAAAGGTACTAGATCTTGGTGTTGCTTCAGCTGTAATAAATTACAATGATGGTTTGAGAGGTTTCACAAGAATTTTTGATTATTTGCAGCTCTTGCCTGGAAGTTTTATGATCCAAGGATCGTGGAAGAAGGACGTATCAAGAGTAAAGAACACGATTAAAAATTCAACTCCAAAGCAAAAAAGGGCTAGAAGGAAAAGGAGATGTATCAGGAAGGGTTATATTGATAAGGAGAAAGAAAAAGAGGGAGTAGACTCTTATATTACAGGAAATTTTTAATTAATAAATTGTTTTTAAACTTTGAAGCTTGATTTCTCAATTGTTTGTTTTTGCCTGACTGCAATAAGCGAATCATTCATATCTTTTTAACCAGATATGCAATTGAGTTCAAATTTTCAGGGTTGTTTCTTTATAGATAGAACTGCAATAGCTTACTAGAACTAATCTTAAGCTTGTTTCCATTTGAATATATTCATATTTTACCTTTTTTTTTTGTATCAATAATTTCCGTTAAAATTGAAAAAGCTGCCATTTTAAAAATAATAATTATTTTTAGTTTTTCTAGTAAGCTTTTGTTTAATACACTATAATCTATCAGTGTTGTAAGTTTTGGCTTATAATGTCATAAAGAGGCTGAGAAAATGTTGTTTTCTTTTTTCATTGATTTTTTTGCATTTTATGCTGATTCAGCAAAAAAAAAAAGGAAATTATTTTTTTTTTTATCATTTTTAATTATATTAATAAGTATGTTTCTTTTAAACTAACTTTGGTATATGATTAAGTTGGCAATCAAAAAATAATTTTTTTACCTGATAACCACCTTAAGCTTGAAGCAAACCTTACCCAGCAGACAAAAATCACCCTGTATGACCCAATGTTTTTTTTTGTTTTTTTGTTTTTTCTGATTAACATTGTATAATATTATTACAATGCACGTATACATATGGAATCTCATAAAACAAAATATAAAAGTATATACATTACAACAAAATTAAGTTAAATCAGACAAATATTACAAAGACTGTTCTTTGATAAATGACGTCTTTTAACTTCGTTCTCCCTGAAGCTACGCTATTATAACTCCTTGTTTATATTAAAAAAATCCACTTTGAGCAAGTCAAGTTTTAGTATATGAAATAAAGGTTTGCTTTAGCTAGTTTTGTTAAAAATAACTATGTTGCTAGGAATTTCATCATATCCTGGGGATTTATTTTTTTTTAAAGAAGATTATGCTGTTTCAAATTCTTTATAGCTTAATTCATTGTCATACAATATTTTGTCATTAGAGGGTTTTAGATTGGTTTTAAGTGATTATAATGTTGGTGTTATCTTATTGGCATGATTTAGACTAACATTTGTAAAATACTTGCTGAACTCTTTTGAAATTAAGTTTTCATTGTATATATCAGTGTTATCAATATTAATTCTTTTAGGTAGTAAAGATGCAATGTTTTTTTCTTTACCGATTATATTATTAATTATGGACCATGCATTTTTACTATTAAGTTTGTATTTGAAAATTAGCTTACTGTAATAGCTTTTTTTTGCATTTTTAATTGGTGCTTGTTAAAAGTTTTTATATTTTTTGTAATTTTTTTCGTTTTCAGTGTTTTTATTTTTTAGGTATTTATTATACAATTTTTGCTTTTTTTTAGAACATTTTAACAGCGGTTTATTCATCCACGGATTAGCTAGTGTTTTCGCCTTAATTTTTATATCCTCGTATGGGCAGGTTTCATTGAAGTACTTCAATAATGTACTTAAAAAATTGTTAAAAGCCTCGTTAGTATCTTGACATTTATATACACTTCTCCACGTATCTTGTTTTAATTTACATGTTAATTCATTAGTATTGCTAATTTTTAGGATACGTTTTTTCAAATTGATAACATTTGGTTGACTATCGGACGCAGTTTTTAAATAGCTTACTTTTAAGAAAATAGGAAAGTGGTCACTGATATCTGTCTGGAATATTCCGGATTTAAATGTTTTTTCTTGATAGTTATTAATGAAAATATTGTCAATTGCATGAATTTTTTGAAACACGTGTGGGTTTATTAATAATAGATAAGACATTGAATTTAAAGAGCATATCAAAGAATGATTTTGTTTTAGGAAATTTTTGGTAAGTCAGAGCATCTAGGTTCATGTCACCAATAATAAACAGACTTTTATTTTCTTTAATAATCTTTATAACAGTTTTTTTAATAAAATTTTCGAATGGTTTAATTTTACTATTTGGTGGACGATAAATACATCCTACTAATATATTTTTACATTTATTGTTAATAATTTCGATGAAAAGACTTTCATAGTTGGTATTTGAGAGACTATGTAAATTTTTTATTTTATAAGTAAATTTATTGGAGACATAGACCCCTAATCCTCCACCTTTTTTTCCGCTGGCTCTTGGTTGACTTATTAAATTATAAGATGGCAGTTTATAGTTAGTGTTTAACTCAATATAACTTTCTGTATCATGCCAAGTCTCTGTAAGACCTATGACATCAAACGCATAATTTACAATCCTTAAAAATTCTTTCAATTTTACAATATTTTGCTGCATGCTTCTAATGTTTAAGTGCAATACAGAAAATGAACTATGATCTTTTGTTACTTTGAAGTCAAAAGGATTAAAATATGGTGTGTTAATTAAGTTCATTTGAATTTCTTGAAAAATATTTAAGTTATAATTTGATAGGTTATCATTAATATCCTCCAGAAAAGGGTCAAAGTTTAAATTTTCAAAACCTTTGTTGATTAAAGTGCTCGTTCCCATTTTTGAAAATAAACAAATAAGATAATATATTTTAATATATTATCTTATTTGTTAATATATATATTGCTACCTTTAAGATAAAAAGCTTTATCCAAGATAATTTTTTTGTCCTCATGTAGTTTGAGTACAATTGTTCTCGCATGCTCGTTATTAGCAAACCCAACTCTATGCGCACGTTCAATTTTAATATCCTGTTTAATCCCGAGTTTCTTATGAAAAAGTTTTCTTTCGTAGATTCTCACTCTTTTTCATCAATAGTTTCTTTAAGACCGTCAATTCGTAAATTGCACCTTCGATTCCTATCCTCTATATCAACACTTTTTAACATTAACTCACTATTATCTGACATAATTTTCTTTGTATTTTTTTGATATTAAACAACTCATCACTTACTTGTTTAACTTTTTCTTCGTGCATCTTTATTTTTTCTTCACACAGGTCACCAACAAAATTCATACCAGTTTTTATTTCACGAAGTTCATGACTTAAGCCGGTAATATTTTGTTGCAGAGCTTCAACTTTTAGATTAAAGTCTTTAACTGTTTCTTTAAAAAACGACATTATGGTTTCTTTTTGAACATTAAGAGGTTTCCTCATCATTACAATGGAGACATATTCAACTGATTTACTCATTTTAATTAATTTAATATTATAATATATAATCAATAAGATAAATTTGAAGGTTTACAACTTCTTAAATTTATCCACACAATAAAACACGACCGATCGCTTCAGAGTTTTGAGCATGAATGTATGAAATAACATGATACATTATTTGGATTGGGGCAATGCTTTTTAAATCTAGCATCGGATGGCAGACCATTATTAAAATGATAATTTTAAATCCATTATAATTTCAATCTTTTTGAGAATAAATTCTCGATATAGAGGAATTTTTTTATTAGAAACAGACTATTTTGCTCCCGCACTTCCATGTCTTCGGCCATAAATCGTAGATCAGGTGTTTGTTTTATAAAAAAAATTAACTCCAATAAATATTTATTTTTTAACAAAGCTGTATATGCAAGTTTTTTATTTTTCAATAGCAACTCGATGTTTATTTTGTTGCTATACAGCTAAAAAGGAATTATACGATAAAATACCAGCTATGGTAATTGCAACTCTAAAACTACTTGACACTTGGCTACAATGTTTTTTTCCAACCATAGTTGCTTTTTTCTGGGTTGTGTCTAGATCGCAACAAATTTGACAACTTTACGGAACAATAAGTTAATTAGTGTACATGTATCAACTTACTTAAGGATTGGGGCAATGTAAACATACAACAAATGATTTAGTGAAAGAAACAAATTTTAAACAAATTTTTAACATTATAATGCATATTCATTTTCAACATTATAATATTTATTTATTTTTAATATTAGAATCTATACTTTATTTTTAACATTATAATGTATACTTTTATGTTTGAATATATTCCAAGGCGGATCCAGATCATCAAGTAAGGGAGGTGCAATTTTTCAGCATCCCCACAAATTGTTTTTATATAATTTTTGTTTGAATATTACTCTTTTTCTGTCATCATTATATGTTTATTTGTCTGTGTATATGTATATTACTTCTTAACTTTTTTAATTTAATCTTTAATTCTAAATAAACTACTCTAACCAGTGTAACTATAAAATGACGTCATATGTTGGTATCTCAGAAATCCGGTTTTAAATTTATGCCGCACAACTTAATTGATTCATTTTTAAATAGTACGTTTAAAGTTTACTATGAAAGTTGAATTATGGCAGTATAAATGTATAAGGATGAAAAATGAGGGAGGAATCACATCACTACCTACTGATCTTTCTGTTGTTTTTGATTTGTGTGACCAGGTGCAATATCCAATCACTCACAATTTGTTTCAAATTATCAAGTCATGTCTGTTAGTGTCAGAAAGTAGCTTTTCAACCTTGACAGAAAACAGACAGTTGGATTAGCCTTTCTTATGTGCAAAGAGAAATTCCAGTAAATTTTGAAAACGTGATTAACCGTTTTGCAAAGTCAGGAAATCGTTAATTAGAATTTATAATATAAGTTGTTAAAATAATCAACAAATCAAGTATGTTTTTTTTATAAAAGGTTACAAATACTAAATACAAAAAAATATTTTTTCAAATCATGAGAAGGGGGCAATCGCCCCATCGCCCCGCTGTGGATCCGTCCTTGATATATTCTAAATATGAGCCAAAAAATCAAATTAAATTTTTATTAAATGCTCAAAACTTGTGACAACTTTATACCGGTTTTTACACCATTTAAAACAATCGTGACAACCATTTAAAACAACCATGACATTCATTTAAAACACCGCGACAATCAATTAAAACAATGTGATTTAAATTAAAACATTTAACGCATGCGTAATTTCAACATTCTATATTATTTAAAAAAAAAGGTTTTCTTTATCTCTTTTTTATTCGATTTTTTAAAAAAATTTAAAGTTTTATTTTATTTAAAATATATTTATTTTCCAATTACTGTCGAGGTATGTCATCTGACCTAAGACACGCTTCGAAAAAGCTTTCGCAGTGTGTGTAATAGTTTGATAAGTTAACATTAGGAATAGATAAGCATGCCTCACACATTCTTGAAATTAGTTCATTTCATCCATCTGGGGCTGTATTTCTTTGCACGTTATTCTTAAGATAAAAAAAATCTCTTCATACGGATTCAAGAATGGTTAATATGGTGGCAAATATTTTATTTGAATGTTCTGAGCCCTGATCTCAACATTATGATGGATTCTGACATTATCCATCACCAGGGTGAATTCTTCCTCTGTCCCCAAAACTCGTACAACTTCGTCAATATATTCTTGAAACAAAACTGTGTTGACTGACACACTAACAGCTTTGCAATGA
Source organism: Hydra vulgaris (assembly GCF_022113875.1). Classification (NCBI taxonomy): domain Eukaryota; kingdom Metazoa; phylum Cnidaria; class Hydrozoa; order Anthoathecata; family Hydridae; genus Hydra; species Hydra vulgaris. Next base: position 53,734,813 of record NC_061160.1, on the reverse strand, counting down.
ATACTATTTAAACCATTGACGGTCAATATCATCGAAACGTTACGTTGCCTAGGGTGAATGATTGGGTTTGGTGTTACTCCTCTTCCTGTCCATGAATGACTGCGAAACATGTGTAAATTAAATGAACTTTCATCAATAAAAACAATATTTTAATAGCGGTTAATAGGCGAGATTGAAGTATACCACCTAATATATTCAATACGAAGTTTTTTTACGTCGTTGTCGTTTCTTCTTTCGTGAATTGGTCGGGTGATTTTATATGTGTATCCAAGATTGGTCACCCATCTCCATACAGTTTTAATTGATACATTTACATTTAAAGCATATTTATTTTCAATTATAGTTGTCGTTGTTTTGTCGTTTGTAAGCTCTTCGATTCTTCTTCTAATCTCTTCATTATAAATAACGTGACGAGCGCCACCTCTAGAACCAGGAAGTGTTGAATTCGTTCAATCGTACATTCTTAAAGTTGATTGTATTGTGTTTCGATTAACTCCTGTTAACGATGAAGCTTCAAATTGAGTTTTTCCTTGATCAACGACTAGATTTACAACAAGATCTCGCATGTTTTGGGAAACGGAATTTCGCGGCATGAAGATTCAGATTGAGTTTTTCGTGGCAATGAAGTTTCATATTGAATTTTTTTTTGATCAACGACCAATCTCAAAACAAATTTTTGCTTATTTTGGGAAACAGAATTTCGCTGCATGTTTTAATGAAAATCTAATAACCTCATGCGCTAAATATTTTAATAGGAAATCATGCTAGTTTTAATTATCATCATGCGTGTTTTGATTGAGCATCGTGGTTGTTTTGCCAATGCAGTATGTGTATAAAAAATATGTGAAAAAATATGGTTTTGCGTCCATTTAAAACAAACGTGACATCCATTCAAATTTAAAATAAATTCCATTAAGTTGAGATAAATTAATGTAATATTAATAAAAATAAATTTATATAATATTAGATAAATAAATATATAAGGAAGACCTTTTTTTAAAAAATAATATGGAATGTTGAGATTGCGCATGCGTTAAATGTTTTAAATGAAAATCACGATTGTTTTAATTGAAAATCACATTGTTTTAATTTATTGTCGCGATGTTTTAAATGAATGTCATGGTTGTTTTAAATGGTTGTCATGATTGTTTTAAATGAATGTAAAAACCGGTAAATTTGTCAAAAATAAAGACAAAAGAAGTAAAATTAGGTATAATAAGAGTATAAAAATAAGGTATAATAATTAGTTTTTTCAAAGGAAATCAAAATCGACAACAATTGCAAGTGAAGGAAATCAAAATCGACAACAATTGCAGCTAAAGGAAATGTATCTAAATTACATGAACTTGAATGAATATAAAGCTTGAATGAATATTAACAGAATATATAAAAACACCAAAAAAAAAAAAAAAAATTATTATCCTGCTCCAGCTAAAAATATTCTGTTAATATGAGTTTGTAAATAAAAATAATAGTTTTGGTTATTATGTTCAATATTACAAATGAGTGCTACAAATTTATGAACTCAGATATACTAGATGAAATAATTACTGCCATTACAATCCCATTAGTACAAATGGGATTGTAATGGCAGTAATAGTAAACGTTTACTGTAATCCACTGCCATTGAAATGTTCTACAACTAAAACTTTTAAAATTTTTATGATGTCTAAAATAGTTTTAAACAGTATCTCCTTATTTCGTGTGTAGATAAAATTAAAAAAAGAAATTTTTGTGTGCGATGATGTGTGCAAATAAAATAAAAAAAGTAATTTTTATGTGCAATGATGTGTGCAGATGCTTTTCGTGTGCTACTAATAGCAGAAGTTTTCATGGTGGCTACAGTCATGGTGGCTACAGTCATAGTGGCTACAGTCCTGGAATTTCCTAGAATGTCCTGGATATTTGCAAGTGTCTATAAATGCCCAAGAATGTCTTTAAAAATATTTTTTATTTCAAAAATGTTATGAAATGTTATGGAGCTGTTGTTTTTTAAAATTATTATTAATATTATGTTTATGGTCTATAAAAAATTTGTAATATCATTTTTAGTTTAATTTTTAACAAAAGACAATGTTATAAATTATTTTAAAAGGCCTTTTAATCTTCATAATTATTTATTTTAATCTTCATAAGTAATTTTTTTTAATCTTCATAAGTATTTTATCTTACAAAAATCAACTACTACATTTCATTTTATAAAAATCAACTACTACAGATGCTTAAGTTTAACTTGAAAAATTTTATTTTATGCATAACATAAATATTATAAACATTTTTATTGAAAACATGTTAATGAAATAACCATCATCGGGTGCTTCAGCATCTACATCGACTAAGATTTATATTTCGCCATGTGGTATCTATATTGGTGAATTTCCCAATAATATTCTTATATCTAACAAAAAACAATTTACAAAACCTTTGTTCCACATATTAAACCAATCTTTAAATTAAGGAATATTTCCTGATACACTTAAACTTGCAAGAGTATACACAATTTATAAAAATAATGATTGCGCCGACTAACTAAACCCATATCAATACTGTATGTTTTCTTAAAAATCTTCGAACGTACATTTTATTGTAGGGTATTTGATTAGTAAAAAAAAAATGAACTTTTTAATCTAAAACTTTTCGGATTTTTTAAAAAAAAACATTCAAATGAACATGCCATTATTGAAATAGTCGACCAAATATCTGTGGATTTTGAAAATATTAAGTTTACTCTCGGAGTATTCATAGATTTATCCAAAGCATTCAATACCGTTGATCATTTTATTTTGTTAGAAAAATTAGAATGGTACGGGATATACAATAAATCATATCATTTGATAAAAATTTATCTATCTAATAGAAAACAACATGCTCAAAACAAGAAATCCGTAATACTGAATATTCTGCGTGGAGTGCCTCAAATGATCGATCTTAGGGCTGATCTTAGAGCCGCTCTTATTTTTAATTTATGTTAATGATTTTGATACTGCATCAATAAAGCTAAATGCTATCATGTTCGCAGACAATACAAATCTATTTTTATCTGATACCAATATCAATCAACTATATGCTAACGCGAACATTTAATTTCAAAGTTCAGGTCAAATAAACTTTTTCTTAATGTTGAAAAAACACAATATACCTTCTTTCATAAAAAAACACAAAAAGAAGTATATTAGTGGGCAAATACCCAGTGGTAAAAAAATTGTTTAAGTCTCACTCGTAAACATTTTTAAAACATGACACCTATGTTTATACACGTAAAAAATATATATTCATTTATATATATATATATATATATATATATATATATATATATATATATATATATATATATATATATATCGTCGCATGAGAACTATAGGGTCCTGTCTTTCTTGTTTTATATTGAAAGAATTTAACAATCAAAATTTTAAAAAAAAATAAATAATAAAAACCACTTAAAAAATGATATATTATATATCATTTTTTAAGTGGTTTTATATATAAAATATGTAAAATAATAAAATAAAGATAACATAATGAAAAACAGCTGTAAAACATGTATTAAATAAATATTGAAAGTTAAGTTCTCACAACATAAAAAAAGGCAGATAGAACCCTATAATTCTAATGTGACGATATATATATATATATATATATATATATATATATATATATATATATATATATATATATATATAAAATATATATATATATATATATATATATATATATATAGAAAATATATATATATATATATATATATATAGAAAATATATATATATATATATATATATATAATATATATATATATATATATATATATATATATATATATATATATATATATATATATATATATATATATATATATATATATATATATATATATACATATATATATATATATATATATATATATATATATATATATATATATATATATATATATATATATATATATATATATATATATATATATATATATATATATAGAAAATATATATATATATATATATATATATATATAATATATATATATATATGTAAAGAAAAAAAATGCCTGTTTAGATTACCTATTATAATGGCTTCACAATTTTTGGCTTTAGTTGTTTGTTTTAAAAACAGATTTGAAGCAGAGGCAGTTGTTCGGTAAAAGATGAATGGTTATTTTGGCCAACTGGTGTTCATGCAATAAAAGCTACCTATAATAATTTTCCAATCAATGATTCCTACGATAAGCTTAGACTTAAAAGATTTAAAGTAACTGGAGGCCATTAAATTTTACAGTACTTATTGCTATTTTAATTGTTTTATATGAATAAAAAAACTATTATGTTTTTATATTAACGGTGAAGTACTATATCAAATTAACTATTTTATTTTTATTTCGGAATAAGTAATATTTTGAATCTGTTTATGGTATTATTACTACCTAGATATATATTGTAATCTGTTTATACTTATTCTACATTTTTGTTTTTGCATATTTTTGTTTATATTTATTTTACTAAATAATTACTAATAGATAAAGAAGTATGTGAAGGATTAAATTTCATGACTGCAGAGGACTCTAAAGAAGAATGTAAGTAATTATGTTTGTGAACAATTTTGTTTCTCTTTGCATTTAACTTTGCTTTGTTTTTTAAATAGTAAAAAATAAAAAAAAGCATAATTTTAACTATTGGTCAAAGCTAATTTCAATAAGACTGTCTAAATTTTTTAACTTGTGGTAGTTTGACTACCAGTGAAAATTTTTTTAGTAAAGTTCTAGTGGATCAAAGATCGAAGAATGAAATGGTTTTAACTGGTTTCCATCTTATGAACGAAGTACATAATATGATTTAAATTGATGATTTATAGTTACAATTATTGAAGTAAGTTTTACTTAGTTAGTTAATGTATGGATACATGACTATTTTTAGTTGCGAAATTTACATATATATATAAATATATATATATATATAATATATATATATATATATATATATATATATATATATATATATATATATATATATATATATATATATATATATATATATATATATATATATATATGTATATATATATATATATATATATATATATATATATATATATATATATATATATATATATATATATATATATATATGTATATATATATATATATGTATATGTATATATATATTTGTATATATATATATATATATATATATATATATATATATACATATATATATATATATATATATATATATATATATATATATATATATATATATATATATATATATATATATATATGTATATATATATATATGTATATATATATATATATATATATATATATATATATATATATATATATATATATATATATATATATATATATATATATATATATATATATATATATATATATATATATACATGAATATATATAAATGTATATATATCAGTGGAGTACACTGGATTTTTAAATGTTTGAGTTTTGACACTTACAGGCATTGTGCAAACTCCAAACTTTTGTATGTTCATGTTTATGTCAAATGAGAATGCTTTGCAAAGAGTTGCGGTGATTAGAGCTTGGGGACAAGAAAACCCCAATTTTTAAGCCCACCCAGCCCTTGATGTGGGAGCAACAAGTTTATAAAATAATTTCTTTAGTATTTTTATCTAAGTTTATATTCATTAACAAATTTCAAATTTCATGCAATAATCTCTTATTTTTTGAAAATTATGACCATATAAAGTTTTATCCCCCCTCAATTTGAGGGGGCTGTAAACATTGTATGGTCATAAAAACTAAACACAAAAAGGTTATTGCATGAAATTTAAAATTTGGTGATGAATATAAACTTAGATAAAAATACTAAAGAAATTATTTTATAAACTTGTTGCTCCCACTTTAATGGCTGGGTGGGCCCAAAAATTTTTTTTTTTATCCTCAAGCTCCAATCACTGCAACTCTTTGCAAAATATTTTCATTTGACATAAGCATGAAAATACAAAAGTTTGGACTTTGCACAATGCCTGTAAGTGTCAAAACTCTAACATCTAAAAATCCAGTGTACACCACTATATATATATATATATATATATATATATATATATATATATATATATATATATATATATATATATATATATATATATATATATATATATATATATATATATATATATATATATATATGTATATATATATATATATATCTAAATATATAGATATATATATATATATACATATATATATATATATATATATATATATATATATATATATATATATATATATATATATATATATATATATATATATATATATATATATATATATATATATATATATATATATATATATATATATATATATATATATTTATATATACATATAATTAATTTTAAAATAACTCAGTGTTTTTTATTCTTGACATTTTGTTTGCAACAATAAAATAAATTAAAATTAAAAAATAAAAATCTTTACACAGAAATAATAACGAACAAAAATTTACATAATAAACAAATACATTTATTACAAAATAAGTCGGTAAATAACTAACTGTAAAAAAAAAAAAAAAAAAAGATAACAATAAACTGACAGTAAAATTAAATAGATAAGTTTATAGCTTAATGAGACGTTTGTTTATTAATTGAGGGACTTTTCCATTTAATGTGGTCGGCTTCTTTTATTTTCAATTTGTGTTTTGTTGGGGCACTATCCAAAATTTCAAAAGAATCACAGTTAGCCAGATTTTTAAAATTAATGCATAAACTTAAGTGTTTAAATATATGAGATTGTCTATAACTTTTAAGGTACTCGTTAATTCTAGTTGCCAAATGTCTGTAGAAACCTCCAGACATTTGGCAGACAATTTTTCAGAGTTTTATTATTTTAAAATAATCTTTTGAAAATGTATATAAATTTTACAAAACATTAGTAAGTGACCAGGACCCCGGCCCTAGCTAAAAATGCAACTTTTTGCAAACCCGGACTCAGCAAAGTTATAAGATTTAGCAGAGGTTGATACCCAGGGCTAGAAAATTTTTTAAATACTTAATACATTATAATTTTATGCTTACATTTACTATTTATTAAATACAGGCATACATTTATATTTTAAAATCTAATTTACTAACTAAAAAATTGAATTATTTATCATGCTGTAAAAAGATTTTATTGCATGAAGGGACAAATTCAATTAAAGGATGCAACTTGTTGAATAAATAGCCAAGCAAGAATGAGTTTTAGTTTATCGTTATAGAGATGAGATTTCGTTTGAGCATTGACTAAGATTATATCTGTAGAACAGAGGAAGAAATGCAACATTATAACAATGGGAAAATGGCTTAAGCTAGGCAGATAAAGCAGATCTAATTATATTTACGATGTGCTTTTAGACTTTGTCTGAGAGTAAGAGGGTTGTTGTTTGTCAATAAAGTAATGCCAGGATATATATAGGAATATAATATAACTATATATAATATAAACAAATATAAGAATGCCAACAATATTGGAATATTTTTTTGCAGTAAATAAATGAATTTTGTTGTCTAAAAAAAATTGTGGATTTAAAGTCCAGAATTAAATCCATAAGCCACAGCAAGCCTTAGGTTAATACAGAAGAGAGATGAGATTTAAAATTGGCTGCTTGTTCTAAGCAATAAAAAAGTGAAGATTTTTTGTCAAGACAAGAGTATTAAATGGAGTCATCAGCAAGTAGAGCCAATTTAGATTTCATTATGATTGTTATTGTAGATAAAAAGTATTACAGGAGCAATTATAGAACCTTAAAGTTACTTGAAATAAAGAGGGTTGGCCTCCAAAAATAACTTTACTACTGCAGTTAGAAAGAAGTAATTTAATAACCTCAAAACCTTTACATAGATAATTATAAGAAACTAATAACAGAGTGAAGAGCAATCGTAGGATACTTGGAGAGGTTAAAGTGTTTTCTAGAGTTCTGAAAATTTGGAACTACGTATTTAGCAATTTTTTAAAGTTTAGCAAAAATTGTAGATAGTTCCGGGGAACACTTTTGTAAGACTATGATGGAAATCTTGTCTGAAGCACAAACTGTAGAAGTGTTTAATTGAGAATTAGTTTTAGTATTGGAAGCCAGAGTAATTTCGATGTTTAACAATGAATTAAACTGTTTAACTGTAAGGAAGAGTATGGCTGTTATATTCGAGAGTCAAACTAGAGTAAGATTTTTTTGTAAATAGCTCTGTTTTACTCTGGGGTAAAGTAAAAAGATGAGACCCATGAATTAGAGATTAAACATCAGACTTACTTTAGTTAATAACACTGTTGAAAACTAACCAAAAGTCTGTAGAACCTAATGTTATAACCTAATAGTAACAATAACACCGCTGAATATAATAACAACTCTTAGTAATAACTCAAAATGTAATTTATTTATAACACCCCACTACAAGTAAAGTTCTTGCTTCGTGTCTCTCAATATAATGTCCCGACCTAAAATGGAAATTCGCTTGCACGTTTCTTTATTCAACATAACCGTGAACCGGATTTACGCAATTACATCAATCCTCCACCCATAAATCATTCGTACTGCTCTAAATAAGATGGTTTACGACGTACTTGACCTGATCTTCGGTTAATTGAAGAGGTTGGTTTAGAAAAAGCACCAGGCTGTTCACACAGTTTCTCGGGCTCAATATCCATGCTAATCACATCACGGTTTTCACTCAAGATTTTGCTTGAACATGGAGTTTCAATCACTTCATTTGGTTTATCAGCATTGCTAAGAATTGGAGTATTTATGCTTTCTGGTGTTTTAGTAGAGTTAACCTTTCCCACACAACGATTTACAATTTGGTCCACATGTCTCATCAGGATACGACCATCTAACGTTAACACTTTGTAACTAACATTCCCAACTGATGATATAATTATAGCTGCAATCCACCTTTCACCTCTACTATAATTTTGACGTAAACCGTATCTTCTGGTTGAAAAAAACGAACTTTATCCACAGAACAGTATGACAGCTTCTTTTCATTGATTCGAGAGCTAACTTCAGGATGTAGCATCGACAACGGATTTCGTAATCTTCTACCCAATAGAAGTTCAGCTGGAGAAACTCCAGTTGTAGAATGAGGTGTAACACGGTATTTAAAAAGAAATCGACACAACTGTGTCTCTATATCATTTCCTTGAAAGTTTTTAATTGAATTCTTAAATGTTTGAACCATTCGTTCTGCTTGACCATTTGAAGTAGGATGATACGGTGCAGAATACACTGGTTTAAATCTATTTGAATATAAAAACTCTTTATATTCTTCACTCGAAAATCCAGATCCATTGTCACTAACAATCACTCACAGTATACCATGGGTAGAAAATAATTTTCTGAGTACCTTTATTGTTGCTTTGGCTTCAGTACTGTGCAAAACTTCCACCTCAATCTATTTTGAAAAACTGTCAACTACTACCAAATAAATTTTCCCATTCATTGGGCCTGCATGATCGATATGTAGTCGCTCCCATGGTCTACTTGGATATTCCCAAAGATGAGACCAGGTTAATGGATTCTTCTGACTTCTTTGACATGTCTCACAATTCTTTACTTTATCCTCTATTTCTGTGTCAATTCCAGGCCACCAAACATAACTTCTTGCTAAAGCTTTCATTCTACTTATTCCGGGATGCACCTCATATAATTCCTCAAGTACCGTTTCTCTTAACACACTTGGCACTATCACTCTTCTTCCCCACAGTAAACAACCTCCTTCCGTTGATAAATCAGAAAACCTTAATGCAAATGGTTTCATCTCCACCTTACTCGGTTCCATCGTCAACCCTCCCTCTAACACTCTATTCAGTACCACTCCTAATATTGGATCGTTTTGGGTAGCTCCTCTTAACTGTTTTTCTGTAATTGGGGTTTTCACTTGTTCCAACATAGCCATCTCTATGGTTTTTAACCTTGACTTTTCCTTTGATACATCTAAAGGTAAACGGCTTAGACCGTCTGCAGTTGCGTTCTTTTCACCAGGACAGTATAGTAATTGGTAATCATAAGATGACAATAGCAAAGCCCAGCGTAACACTCTAGCAGCAGCTCTTGTACGAAGTTCTTTGTTTTTTGAAAATAATCTTAATAGGGGCTTATGATCTGTATACAATGTAAATTTTTGTCCAAATAAAAACTGATGAAATTTTTTTACAGCAAAAACTAACGCTAATCCTTCCTTTTCAATTTGTGCATAATTTCGCTCTGCCATATTTAATGTTTTTGAAGCAAAACTGACAGGTTTTTCACTTCCATTATGCTGTTCTTGACTCAAAACGGCTCCTACGCCATATGGACTGGCGTCACAGTGAACCACGATTATCCTTGATGGGTCAAAGTGAGCTAATAAAGGTGCATTGCACAATATAGTTTTTACGCTTTCAAAGGCTTGTTCACTGTTTCTATTCCATTCCCAACTTACGTTCTTCCTTAACTAATTATAGAGAGGATCTGTGATGGAAGCCATCCTGGGTATGTAGGCATTGTAATACTTGGCCATTCCTTAAAATCCCCTCAACTCCTTGATGTTTGTGGGTTGAAGCGCATTCATTATTGCTTCCACATTCCGTGCTGTTGGTTTACAGCCTTCCTGACTAATTATTAATCCACACAACTCCACCTCAGGTTGCATGAATGAGCAGTTAGATACTTTTAGCGTCAGTTCTGATTCTTTCAAAATTTTTAAAACAGATTCTAAGTTGTTCAGATGCTCTGCATCAGTTTTCCCAGATATAAGTATGTCATCTACTTGCACTTTTTCAAATGACAGTCTGCCCAGCTATCTGTCCATCTCCCTTTAAAAGATGCCAGTCGCACTATGTACACCAAATTAAAGACGAGTCGGCTGATACAACCCTTGGTGAGTAATTATAGTTAAAAACTCTTGCGAAGTTTCATCTAATTCCAATTGTTGATAAGCTTGAGACAAATCAAGCTTGGTGTATCTCTCTCCTCCTGCAATAGTGGCTTACTGATCAATGATATTTGGTATTGGATAACTGTCAACTGGGGCTGCTTGATTTACAGTAATTTTATAATCTCCACATATTCTTAATGGACCAGTAGGATACTTAGAATTCTTTAAAACAGGCACTATAGGGGCTGCCCATTTAGAATACTGGACTTTCCTCCAAACTCATTGGTCTTCTAAGTGATTAAGTACTTGTTCAATTCTAGTCCTTAAAGCATAGGGTACTGGTCTTGCTTTAAAAAACTTAGGTTCTGCACCCTCACGTAATGGTATGAGACATTGGAAGTTCTTCAAGCACCCTAACCGGTCACCAAATACTTCTGGGTATTTTTCTACTAATGTCTTCACTCTTGAATCAGCCTTATCACAGAAATTAATTCCTCTCATTCTTTTAAACAGCTCTAACCATTGCAGATTTAAACGCTGCATCCAGTCTCTACCCATCAATGTGGGCACTTTTCTTTTTACTACAGTCCATTATACATTACTTCAACCAGCCCTATTCCCTCTGGTCTAATCAGCTCTCCTGTGTAGGTTTTCAAAACAACACCAGAATTTTGTAATTTTCCTTCATTCTTCTTTATTCTTTTGTAAGCTGAGATCCCCATTACAGAGACAGCTGCCCCTGTATCCACTTCCATAGAAACGTCACTTCCATTAATTTTTACATTAACCATAAATGGTCCAGTCACTTTATCAGACTCCTCACTTATTGAATATAGAGCTAAAAAATCATCTTTATTTCCCTCTGTTTCAGTAGTACATCCTTTTTATGATTCATCTTGAATCCAAATTTTCTTCAGACTTAATTTCTTTTCCTTCCTATGATCTAACTCTTTCTTTTCTGATCTGCACTTTCTCTTTATGTGCCCTATCTTTCCACATGTATGACATTTTAAATAACGATAATTACAATTGTTTGCTTGATGACCCCTAAACCCACAACAAAAACATTCTTTACTTTCTTCTGATTTTGTCCGAATTTCTACTTTATGCAATTCATCCTGCTCTATAAAGCTTTCTTTTGTACGTATAGCTTTGGTATCTTTATATGCTGTCTCATATGCTCTCGCTGTGTCAAGTGTTGTCTACAACGTAAGATTTTTTATGGTTAATAATTTTTGTTGCACATTTTCATTATTTAATCCACAAACAAATCTGTCCCTTAAATAATCATTCAAGTTTTCACCAAACTCACTGTGTTCAGATAGCCTACGTAATTCAGTAATATACCCGCTGTCAGATTCTTCATCTTTTCTATCTCTTTATAAAATTGAAAACTCTGTGCAATGGAGTTTGGTATCGGTTTCAAATGGTCCTTCATTGGTTTAACTATTTGAGTAAAACTCTTATTCTTTAAGTCATTTTCACATAAACTTCGGATAAGTTTATAAGCAGGTCCTCCTAAGGTCGATAAAAATAGAGCTTTTTGTTTTTCAGCATCTTCTATGTCATTGGCCAGTAGAAAATTGTCAAATTTTTCAATATATTCTACAAAATCGTCATTTTCTAAATCCAAACAAGATATATTCGATAAATGCATCATTTGTTTAATCGTATCGATAAGCCAGGATATCATCTCAATGATATCCTGGCTTATCGATACGATATCCTGTAAATCCACTCACACACATAAATTTTACTCACACACATTAATCCTGTTAATCCACTCACACACATAAATCTTAAAAAAGATGTTTTATCTATAAATAGTATATTTTATATAAATAAGTTGTATATTTTTTATATTTTTCATTGTATATTCACGAGGTTAGAATTATTTTGTTCTATCTCCATTTTTTGAAAAAAAATGAGTTATTAAATGTGTAATGTACCTCAAAATAATGTTTTTCTACTATAGTTCATTTAAAATGTGTGTGAGTGGATTTACAGGATATCGTATAGGTATTTCTGTTTGTATTAAAAATCGACTTTGGAAATATTGCAAGTGCAGAGTTCAAAATAAAATTTTAGTTTTATTTGCCAATTCAATATATATTGTAGCCAAGTTTAATTACGTTTAATAATATTTTGCGATATTTTCTCCAGCGCATTTAAGCGTTGATTTAACGTTATATTTCAACCTTTTCTCGACGTCTTTGAGTCACGTTAAATCGACGTTTTACTACCAACGTTACAAATCCTTGCAAAATCAACTGCTTTAACAACGTTAAAGTAACGCTTTTTAAGTAATGCTTTTTCAACGTTAAGTTGCAACGCCTATGCAACGCTTTTTAAGTAACGCTTTTTCAAAGTTTAGTTGCGACATTTTTGTAACGTCTTTTTTGAACTTTAAAAACAAAACTTTAAAAATTCATTGTTTACAAAAACATGCTGGTAGAATTATATACAACAAAAACCGGGGGGACCGCACTAAACTTTTAATAATGGATATGAAAATGATGAACATTTATCAGATAAATGTAATCCAACTTTATGTTTAAATATACCAACAATCTAACTCCTGAAATCTTTATAAATAAATTTAACAAAAATTTAATTGAGAAGTATTTCTTAAGAATAATTTAAAGTAACGCATATAAAATACCTAAAAAAGTAAACAAATACACAGAGTATAGCATAACTTATAAAGGACCTAAGCTGTGGACCTCTTTTCTAAAAGGCAATTTAAATTACTCATTAAATTCATTTCAGTATCGAACAAAAACTTACGTTTTTAAATGTTACGGAATAATTTTTATTTATAATTTTTACTTTTGTTTATAAAAAATTTTTTTTTAAACATTATATGTTCTTATTTAATTGTTTGTATTTTTAAATGTTATATGTAATCTTTATATATTATATGTTGAATATGATATTATATATTTATTGGGAAATTTGTATTTTAAATATCTTTTTAATGACTTTTTTTGACTATTAGTATTTATAAGCTCATTTTATATATGTATGCATGTATATATATATATATATATATATATATATATATATATATATATATATATATATATATATATATACATATATATATATATATATATATATATATATATATATATATATATATATATATATACTATATATATATATATATATATATCTATATATATACGTATATATATATATATATATATATACGTATATATATATATATATATATATACATATATATATATATATATATATATATATATATATATATATATATATATATATATATATATATATATATATATATGTATATATATATATATATATATATATATATATATATATATATATATATATATATATATATATATATATATATATATATATATATATATATATATATATATATATATATATATATATATATAAACAAAAACCTCCAAAACCAAAAATAGCCCCAGGCCCCAAGAAGTTTTAATCCGCCACTGTATGTGGTCACAGCTGCCCCAAAAGTGAGAGCAACAAGTTGATGAAATATTTTTTTAAATTTTCCCAACTTTGTTTATATTCATCGATAAATTTTAAATGTCATACAATTATCTCTTAGCGTTAAAAAATACGACCATAAACTTTGTAACCAATTCAATATGAGGAGGTGCAAACTTTATAGAGTCATAATTTGAACGTTAAAAGATTAGTCTATGAACGTTAAAAGATTAGTCTATGAAATTTAAAATTTACCGATAAACTAAAATTAAGTTAAGAAAATTTAAAAGAATATTTTTTCGACTTGTTGCTCTTTCGAGGACAATTGTGGTCAAAATTTAAGGCCACAATTCAATCATCGCAATTTTTTGCCAAGCATCCTAAATTTACGTAAGTATAAACATATAAATATTATCTAAAACAACAAAAAATGCAGGATCTGCGCCTGTTGTATATATATTATGGTGCTTCATATTTTATCAATTTTTAAAATTGAACTCGCGAATCGATTTATAAACTGACCATTTATATGAAAATAAGCTTGAACAAATATATTTTTTGTGAAAGGAAATTGTAGTTTATATAAACAACAAAATTAAAAAAAATACCTGTCCCCTATTCATAATGGTTTTTTAATTCATTATGCGATTGTAATTTATATACCTAATTAAACATTTTTTTTTTTTTTAATTTTTAAAATTAAATTTTCGTTAATCAATTTTATCAATTTTATCAATATCAAACTTTATCAATTAGTATTGATGTATTCAAAACTACTACATTATACGATACTTGAATTTCATCTAGACTGACACACCAGGACTTTGCTTCGTTGACAAATGATGTAGAATAATTTTTCAATGCGACCAATAGTTTCCACTATCGGCACTCCTCCAAATGAAAGATCAGAATATCTGTTAAAATTATTTAACCTACCTTAAATAAAAACAAAAAGCGGTTGTTAAACTCTACATCATTTGTCAACGAAGCAGAAATCTGGTGTGTCAGTG
>NC_061160.1:53656951-53714451 GCF_022113875.1 Hydra vulgaris | reverse complement strand
TGAAGGGTATTAGTGTATATTATTTAATACATCTAAAAAAAAAAGTAAAATTTAATATATATATATATATATATATATATATATATATATATATATATATATATATATATATATATATATATATATATATATATATATATATATATATCATATATATATATATATATATATATATATATATATATATATATATATATATATATATATATATATATATATATATATATATATATATATATATATATATATGTATATATATATATATATGTATATATATATATATATGTATATATATATATATGTATATATATATATATATATATTACAGGGGCGGATCTAGGGTACGTCTAGTACGTCTGTAGACGTTCCCAAAAATAAAAATTAATCTAAAAAAAAAAAAGTTTATATATTATTTCAATATTGCGTATAAAGATAATTTTTTTAAGTTTAACCGTTAAGTGAATAAAATTTAAGTTTTATTACCTTTATACAAACAGTTATTCAAAAAAAATAAAATTTCGCTTCTTGTTTAAATTAATTAAAGTTAGAGCGGTAAATAAAAAAATCTTTTTTAACTGGAGGTTAAAGTAATAATAAATAAATAATGTTTAATTAGAAGAGTCAATGGACGTACCCAATATTATTTTGTTAAACGATAAAAAATGTTTTTGAAATTTTAATTTTTTTTTTTATAAAAGCAAAATATCAATTTCTTTACTTATAACAATTTTTGGACGTACCCAAAGCAGTACACCCTAAGTAAAATCTTAGTTAAAATCCATTGTTTAGCGATAATCAGGAGGTAAAATATATTTTAATAGTCACCACCTACCAAAATAAAACAATGGACGTACCTAACATTATTTTTTTCTGTGATTGAACTTTTTATTTAGTTTAGTTTTCAATATTTAAATTTTAAGTAATCGATTTTATTTATGAAAAAACACTGTCGGACGTACCTTTCTACTTTCACCCTAAAATATTTAACGTTTATTGTGATACTTAAAATGCTTCGATTATACGATATACGAAGTTTTCTTAATAAATCGTGTTTGCAACATGTCCGTGTTTATGCTGGTGATAAAATTCTTCAAGATCAGCTTAGATATTATCAACAAAAAACGCTTCTTACATATCTAAGACACCATAATATCTGGTAAAAAAAGTCCACATCTTGAGTTTGCGGTCCAGGCATGGTCTCCATTTTTAAAACAAGACATTGACAAGATTGAGAAAATCCAAAAAAGAGCAACCAAACTAGCACCTACAATTAGGAAATTATCATATGAGGCTAAGTTGAATATTATGCAATTAACGTCACTGGAAGAACGTAGACTACGTGGAGATCTGATTCAACAATATAAAATTCAGCATGGCCACGATAAAATAAATTGGGTTGCTAACGATTGTGGAAATGCATTGGAGGAGGGTCCATGTCTGCGACAACACAAATTCAAAATGAGGAAGCCTTTTAGCAGAAATACCTTCAGGTATCATTTTTTCCAAAATCGAGTTGTAAATGCGTGGAACAGCTTACCATCTGAAATAATAGAAGCTACTTCAATAAATAACTTTAAAAACAAACTAGACAGAGCTGGATTTCGCAGAAACTATTCGTTAAAACACAAACAAAAGAAAAAATGAGCTGTTACAGTGCAATATCTTATGTTATTGCACTTCGCAACTGTTTAAAACAGTTGTTACAGTTATACCTTATTATATTATGCATATATCATGAACTGTGATATGGTGGTGCTAAAGCAATTGATGATCACTCTAAAGATTTTTCCTCTTGTATTTTAAATCTAAATGAAAAAGCTGCATATGCTCATTGCACACGGCTGTTTCAGAGTGGACATACGGCTTCTTGTTATTTTTTGAAAATAATTACTTAGGGGGTGTTACTAAAACTTTCATAACTTTTGATAAATACGTTCTGTAAAAAGAATATGAACACTGACTAAATGTTTTATATTTTATTATTTAATATAATAATCCAAGGCTTCTCTGATTTTTAAATAAACGCGCAAAATGACAAACTTGGCAGAATTTCGATATTTTAAAGGTACTTTTTAGCAAAAATAATCAGAAAAATTATATTTCTGTTGACTAATATGTAATATAAACATAGTTAGACCAATTATAAATCATATTAACATTATTTACACCGAATGCAAACTGATACAGGCACTACAATAAACGAAATAAAAAAATCGCAAAATTTTTTTTATTTTTTTTAAAGATTTAGAACAAAAAAAAAGAGTTTTGAATTATTTTTGCTTTCGGTCGTAGAATAATTTCCTGACACTTAGATCAATATTACAATATTAACACTTTTCTGTGGAAAAATAACACATTTTTTATAAATATACATAACAAAATAGGCAATTTAAATAATTTGATAAATATCGTTTTGGTGGATTGACAAAAATAATTTTTTTTTCAGTTAATATATTTATAAATGTTCTAAAGTAGTAAACGATCTTTGAATGCAATTGATACTAGTTTTGATTTCATTCCATATGGAAAATACTCTTCATAATCTTACTGACTTCTTATGTTAAATGTTGGCGCATCATGCTTCTTCTGGAGTTTTCCAAAGTTTGTTTTATTTATACACTAAAATTTGTCTCGCTAAAAAAGCTGTTTTAATGATTTTTATTTAATAGTGAATTGGGAAGTAACGCATTTAAAGTTACGTCATTGCTTTAAAATGTAAACAAAAATTTTTTGCATGTAACTACAAATTTTGTTGCTAAAAGCAACAAACTTTGTCAAGGTTGAAAACGTTTTAGTAAGATGTACAGAAAGTAATTTTTTTGATTTTCATGTGCATAAAGGGTTGTTATTTCAATAATTTGGTGAACTTGGAAAAAATATAACGTTTTTCATATAAAACAAGTAATAACAAAAATATAAAAGCTAAAAAATCCAACTTAAAATTTTTTTTTATCCATGTTCACCAAAAATCTGATAAAATAGACATTCCTTTATAAGTATGTGAAATTTCAACCATAAAGCATGTAGCTTAAAATATCTAATCTTGATTGGCCTAAGACAGGTTTTCCTTAAAATACGCAAAAAACAGAAAAGTGATCCCAAATTATTTGCAATATTTTTACAACTTTTATTTTTATTCCGTTTAATCAGAATATTATTTTAACAAGGAAAGATAGATGTTTCATTTTTTTTTTATTAGAACATAAAAGCGTTTATAGAAAAAAAAAACCATTACTTTAAAGTTATTGAATTTTTATACTTTATATACTGAAATTTTTATATGCGGAAATTGTTTTTGCTAAACTCGTGACGTAATGCCCAATTTTACATTTCGTGAAACAGCCGTGTGCAACAGTCATAGACTTAATTTAGTTATTTGTGCCTCATACAAAGTGCAATATGTCAAGTATCTTTTTAGCACTATGTCATGTTTTGCAATATGACAAGTATCGTTTTTGGCACACTATAATGAGGTATCATAGTTTTTAAACTTGTACATATCAGGCAACAAATTTTAGCGGAGCATATTGAAAGTACCGTCTCATATTGAACATGTTGGGTGGAAAAGATTTACTTTTTTTTTGGATAGTTCTTAAGAACATAGTATTAGTTTCTTCAATTATATCTTTTAGTGAACTTTATGAACAGATCTACTGAATTCCCATGCTTTAATCTTGTGAGCTTCATTTATGCGAAGCATTTTAGTTAAATCTAAAAAGGTTGTTTCAATATTAATGTTACTGAGCTGTTAAAAGTGATAAATTTTCCTGGTTGTAAAAACATTAAAAGTTACATGCTACTTTTCCACTACCTTTAGGTGAATGTGAGTGGAATATATTATATATTATTCATTTTGGCGCCTGAAATATATATGTTAAGCACCCTGGTATAGTGCCAAACAATAATAACACCGATTTGATGTTATCATTTTTATATATAAAATGCTAAGTTGTGTTTGTTATAATTGGCAAATGCTTTTGTTTTTTATTTGATTTTTTTCAGTTTTTATGTTTTAATCAGCAAGATTTATTATAATGAATGTTATAAAATTTTATTTTTTTTAAAAAAATGTTGCATTAAGAATGCATCTCTAAATACCTCTTTTTATAATTTAAAATTGCATATTTAATATACAATATTTTATTATAAATTGTGCTAATTTATAATATATTTGTAAAAATAGAAATATTAAATTTTGCATTGTGTAATTTATTTTATTAATGGTAATGTAAAAATATAGTTTTTAATAATAGATCTGTAAATAATGTGTAAATATATCTAATTTTATAATCTAAAAGTAAAGTGCCCCGGTGATAACCTTGCATATTTTTAATTGAAGAAAGGCTCTTATTAGATTAGCTTAATAGAACTCTTTTAATAATAGACCTTGGTTAATCTTAATAGATTAACTGAAGATGGTCTTCCATGTATTTTTTTGCTTTTCAACTAACGACTAGAGACACCAAAAAAAAAAAATATATATATATATATATACATATATATATATATATATATATATATATATATATATATATATATATATATATATATATATATATATATATATATATATATATATATATACATATATATATATATATATATATATATATATATATATATATATATATACATATATATATATATATATATATATATATATATATATATATATATATATATATATATATATATATATATATATATATATATATATAAATATATACATATATATATATATATATACATACCATTACAACCTAATACACCCCAGTGTATAAAAGTTACATAAGAAGAATAACCACAATTCTATCAATGAAAATAAGCCCGTTATATACTACTAACATATATATGTGTTAAGTTTACAAAGAAAATATAAGATTCATACAAGAATTTTATTAGAACTAAAGTTTACAAGATTATTTTTTATATTATCATCCTTTGTCAAAGTCAAGTCGTGATGCAGCTTTTACATTACATTGTTTTTTGTTCCTAAGCAAGTAGTTTTTAACTTTTCCCCTTTTTTTATCTTTTGCGATGAGTTTCTTTTGTTGGTTGATTTGTTTTAGGGTTTTCTTTTCTTCTGACAAACGAATTTCATTTCTGATTGGAGTATGAGTCAAAATCCTTGTTTTTAATTGCCTACTTTTAACACTTCTTTTTCTAGCAGATTCTTTCGGGTAAGGTTTCAAAACTTTAGGTGAAAGTAATGAAGCAATGCTTGGTGACACTTTGTTCGAAAAACTTGTATCATGATGTAGTACAGGCATTTCAGACTCCATGCCATCAACATGTGCTACAGTCATTTCAGGTTCCACAAGAATTGTGTTTACTACATTTGGAGCAGCACGATCTGTAACTGATGATTGTAAATACTCATCATCTTTAAAAATTTCTAGATTAAATGGCTCAATGCCAGCTACTTGAAATCCTCTCTGTATATTAGATGGTGAGAAAGCTTTTGTATATGGTTCGCGAACTATTGAAACAATATCATAAATGGTCATAGGTCTTGGATTTGTGACCATTCAATTATCACACGCAGCATTGTAAAACCTTTTCAATGGTCAAAAAACAGTTCTATCCAATAGTTGCAATTTATGGGTACAAAGGGGAGGAAAACTTAGCATTGTAGTTCCATGTTGAATTGCAAGATCCAAAGCCCTAACAGAAATATGACTTTTATGGCTGTCCAGAAATAACAAAACTGGAGATTCATGAGAACAGTTTGAATACCTTACAAAATGTTATATCCATTCTATAAAAATGTCTGAATTCATCCAACCAGAAGGATTTGCAAATCCCACGCATCCAGGAGGACCTTCCTTTATCATGTAATCATGAAATTTGATCCTAGGAAAAATAAATAGTGGAGAAATAGAGTTTCCAATTTCATTTGAAGCACAACATACAGTTACTAATGTTCCTCGTTTTTCAGATGTGATTCTTCCTACTTGTTTACTTCCTTTACCTGCTAACACTTTTACTGGATTTTGACAGTTGATCGAGCAAAGCTAGTTGCTTCAGGTGTTCGTAAAGACAACTCTGATTGTCTTTTCATAAAACCTTGCAACCAATCAATCCCTGCAATTTTATTCTTGATCCATGATGAAGGGCAAATCTTATTATTTTTTACAGCAAACTCGTATGCCAATAATAGTGTTGACTTAGTTGAAAGTCCACAGTTCATTTTTGATGCAAGTAGTAAATAACTTTTTTCATCTTCTGCAGTAAAAACTTGTTTATTGTTGTAATTAGGCTTAAAAGATTCATTTGGGTTGAGCTTCTTTTTATTATAATATCTTTTTAAGGTCATTCGACTAATGCTAAACCTGCGAGCTACAACATTCACTGGTCTGCCCTTTAAAACTTCATCAACAGCTGATTTCATTGTATCACATGATATAGCAACTCTGTCTGTTTTTTTTTTCTATACCTAACCATTTAAAGATCTGAAAATTTAAAAAAAAAAAAAAATAAAATGATTGTTTAAATATTTTATATAATAATATTATGTAAACTAATTGTAAAACTTATGTAAAACTAAAAACTAATGTTATTAATATTAGTTTTAACACTATTACATTTTAAAAATGAAATTTTAAAAGTTTATATAAAGATTTTTTATTCGTCATAAGTTTAAATGTATAAAATTAAAAAAAAAAATTTAAGTCTTATAATATAAGTTATATGGGGCACTTTGATCCTCCGATCAATGAGCCCCGCATAGTCAACGATCAATGTGCCCCATTAGGTACAGTTGATATATTGATGCCAATAACTTCTATAAATACAGTAACCAACTCAAAAAAACAAATTTATTATAAACTTAACACATATGAGTTTACAATAAATTAGTTGTAAAGTCATACGGAAATCTAATTAAAAATTTATTTGAATTTGTTTACAACTTTCAAAAATCATTTTTCATGATGAAAAACAGTCTTTAATTTTCTTAACGCTGAAGTTGATCTTATCAAAAATTATTACGATTAAGCAATGAAGGGTAGAATAATGGTTAATTAAATTGCAATCTCTGTTAAATTAAGGCAAAAGTAAATGAGTAAAAGCTAAAAGATCATACTGCCCCGGCGATCAATGCGCCCCCATCTCCCCTACGACTGATGGAGAAAATATATAGTTATCAAATTGGTGTCAAGAGATTAAGAAGAAGAAATCTTCTGGCAAAAAATGACACAAACAAAATATTTGGAGCAGGCGCAAAAGTTAAGTTGAAACCACCCAATGCAAAGTGCTATACCAAGTGGAAACCAGCGACAGTAACCAATGATGGGTCGGAACAAATTGTTGAGGTGGATGGGGTTCGGCGCCACGTAAAGCATATTAGATCTCAATGCCCTTATGCTTCATTCCGGACGTCAAAAGAAAGTGCAAAGAAGTTGTTGAAAACAATAAGGACCAATTTGAAGGAACTGTTGACGTAAACAAAGTGATCATCGAGGTCGAGGATAGTCCAAAGAAATAGACCTGCCTTTGCAAAGAAATGCTCGAGAGCGATGCATTTCAAAAAAAATTATTGATTACTATTCATATGACCCTTAAGGGTCAAGGAGGAGTGTAATTATATTCAGTTAAATGTTACAGTGTTTTGTTACGTCAAGTGGTTTGTAACTTAAGTGCGTTTATATTTGATAATTGTTGTTAATATGTTTTTACGGTTTTGCATGTAATTGCTAATGTGTTCATATGGTTAATGTGAAATTGTAAATATGTTTACGTGGGTTGTAATGGTAATATTTGAGGTATATGATTTTGTATAAATTGTGATTATAATTTTGTAAGAGACAAGTTCTCATTGAGTAAAGAAAAGAAAACGTCTTGACTTATTTCTGAGAGACTTGTCATATTTCTGAGAGAAAACTACAGCGTATAACTTTGATTTTTTAATTTTATTTCTGCATAGATTTTTGTAATTATTAGTTGATGATATTAATCATTCCAAGCATTTTATTTTTACTTTGAAATTTAATTTTTTGAAAATCATTTGTTAGCTATACACCAAGGGCAAGGATGTGTTGAGGCTGCATTTTCTATTCCTCAATAAATATTGATCAACTTCATATAGAAAATCAATTATTATTTTCATATTTGCGTAAGATGCTTGCACATTTCCTATAAGTGTAACAATACTGTATTTGTTAACCCCACCATCTTTGTATTTTCTTTACATATGCCTTCGTCATTACCAACTTTTTTACCTTTTCTTTAGATATCTTTCAACAATATAAGATATTTAGTAAATTTTTTGTAAATTTAGCGCAGAAAGTTCTAGAACATTCTATGACAATTACATGGGTACTTTTTATTAATGGTTTTTATGTAGTTATGTATTAAGTGTGATGGAACTTCGGACGCTGCCGTTTGGATACAGCGAATGAAAGTGATTGCAGACATGCATCACTAGAAATTAAAAACCATATGAACTTTGTGGCAACGGCATAATGGCAACAACCATATGAACTTTGTGGCAACAAATTCTAGATCATTCTGCACCAAAAATTGGTGCAGAATGATCTAGAACTTTCTGCACCAATTTTTCACTTCTTGTTCCTTAAGGATCATCGTATTTTTGGCGTTGTTCTCGAGTACTTCGTAGCAACGGCACGTCTGTTTCTTTTTATTAATAGTTTTTAATCATTTTAATTGTAGTTGGCGGTTTTTGTAATTTTGATTTTTGTGGGTAGATATTTTATATAAATGGATATAAAACTTTTGTAAGACGAGGGGAATTCTGGTTAACAAACAGAGTTTTGAAAAGAAAAGAAAAGTTTTGTTTTGAGCGTGAAAATTAAAATTTTCAAAAATCCAACTCCTCCATCAATGCTAATTTTTAAAATTTACTGACTTTAAATTTTTTTTTTTTTTTGACTACACTTTCCACTAGAACATCTTTGCAATAAGCCATTTTCATTTCAAAAGGCGTCATCTTCAATCAGTTCGTTTCTAGTATTTTTTTAAAATGATTTTTGACCTTTCCAACTTCTAAAAATACTTAAACTTTAGCCCCTTGTGTATTACTAAGACCACATGCATTCACTTATCACGTATCGGTGAATCATTAAACAATGCCTTAGAAGAAGTTTTTGGTCTTTGTATATTAATTGAAGTTCTGCAACCTTAATTAAATTGCCTTGTTTTTCAAACTTTTGTTTAAGTGTTTTGAAAAAGTGCAAAACGGTACTTCTATCTTCTAAATAAAAATCTACAATATAAAATTTTTTATTACTTCAGAATTGTCATTATAATTTAGTTTTATTTGGGACTTAATAACAAAATTATTGTTTTTTCGCCTTCATCTAATTGCTTCATTAGGTTTTTTCTTCTCTCTGTAATACAACAGGTGTTTTCTAATTCTAGTCCAATAACATTTAAACATCTTTTAAAAACTTTAATTGGTCCAGGAGAGGGTAAAACTTTCATGTTGAGTTTTGGTCATCCTCTTTTTACTATATTTGATCCACATATTAATTTACTCCTAGTAATAAGACATATATTACATTGGAAAAACTGTTGGTTTCTAGTAAAAATAGTTTCTTTGATCTTAACGAGAAATCAAATAGTTTACTTAAAATCATATTGGTGTTAACTTTTTTCATTTTTACTTAATTAGTTCGACATCTTCTACGAATTACATTTGGATCATTCAAGTTAATATTGTCAATGAAATATTTTTAAATTCTCAGTAATATTTTACTTTCTCCTCGTATTTTACTCCAATTTTTTGCACTTAACAAAACACAAATAGCAACTGGTTTTTAATTAACTAATTTTAAATATTTTAGCTATAAAGAATGATTTTGACGTTTATTTAAATTGACGTGATACAAATTAATTAATAAAGAATGGTTTTGACGGTTATTTAAATTGACGTGGTACAAATTAATTAATAAAGAATGATTTTGACGGTTGTATAAATTGACGTGATAGAAATCAATTAATGAAGAATGATTTTGACGGTTGTTTAAATTGACGTGATACAAATTAAAACAGCAGTTAGTTAATGAAATTTTTTTAACATTTTATAACCTTTCGTAAAACATTCAGAAGAATTTTTAAAAAACTACTTAAAGTAACTATTTACAAATGAGGGAACAAGCCTCTGAATCTGTTCATCATAATTTTAGTCAGTTTTGGGAAAACGGTTACAAGGTATTTAAAAGTCACAAAAATTATTTGAAAAATTTTCATAAAGCTATTGTTACACACAACTCTCGTACAACTATATATTTAATATAATATATAAAATATATATAATATATATAAAACATCACTAAAAACCTCAACGAAAAAACTAAAATCTACTTTTTATTTGTGTCCGAGTGATCGGATCCAATCATATTAAAACTTAAGAAAACGCCCCTAACGTAAAACCCTTAAAACGTTTTGAATTATTTTTTTTTTTCATATTTATAACAATCAAAACTTATCGACGATTTTTAAATATCATTTCAAAAAAATATGCCCTTTTAAAGTTGTGACCTTTTAAAGTTATATTTGGAGTTATTTGGGGAATAGTAAACCATAAATGGTAATAACTTTTTAACAAGAAGAGATATTTGTACGAAATTTTGAATCTGCCGATCGATTTTAACCTAGTTTAAAATATTATAAAGTTATGTTTTTTTAAAATCAAAACCATACATAATACACAAGGACCCAATCTTTTGGTTCCACAGCGAATAATCGATAAAAAGTGGAAATGTAAAGAATGGAAGGAGATAAACAAGAATTTTTATCAATTAGTAAAATATGACATGGGTTTAAGCACTGCTTGCATAATTAAACACAGAGCTTGGTAGAAAAATACATGTTCCCTACATTCATTTGGTACAAAAACGAGGTATATCCGGTAATACCTAATTTTTGCATCAGATATATTTCATGTTTACGTTACATTGAGTAGTGCCCGTTTGCGTTTGTTTAAATATTAAGTTTACTTTTCAAAGTCAGACAAAATATTTTTAATTTCTTCCTGCCAGATACTGTATGCTAGTATAGTGTTAAATCTGGTAATGGCCGAAAGTGTTCTTGTGTATACGCAACAAAAGTAGGAAAAAGTTGGTAAAAAGTAGAAAAAAATAGCCTTTTGTTCATTGGATAATGTGAGTGGAAAAAGAATAAAAAATATTGTTAAACAGTTGCAAAAACATGTTTCTGTTTCAAGAGATATGCGGGGGGAAATAAATAAATCGTTCCAACGTGACTGAACCAACCGTTCCAAGACATTGAAAAGACAAAGAAAAAGAGAAAAAGAAAACTTTTACCAGAAAAATTGATTTCTCCAGTTGGAAACACATGTCAAAAAAATACTGTTGTGTCAGTAAACTAAGAGCTGTTTTTGAACTTTAGTAGCCATTTGTCTCATTTGTTCAAAAAAAATGTCAATAATAATCGCAAAGAAAAGTTTTTCATCTGGTCTTTCCGTGCAATGTATTATTCAAAAATTATGTGCATTGGGCCAGTTTGGCCGGTGGTTTTTTAAAAGAAGATTTTGTCCATCAAAAATGTGAAGGCAGTCTGACTTTATTAAATAATCACGTTCAACGTTATTCAGGAGTAAAAACGATGAAGCGTCCGAAATATTTACAAGTAAAAGAACTTGAAGAGAAATATGTTCCACCAAACTGCATGTGGTTTTACAACATGTTAAAGTGCAAAGTTGGAGAACAAGATGATCCATCTTTAAAGGATTGCTTCACAGACAAACAGACAGTTTTTTTTAATGTGATTTAACATTTTAAATAAACAGAGTACAAATTTTGAAAACTTTGCTATTTGTCTATTTTGATATTCTTTTACTGAATTTAAATCAAAAAAAAAAAATTAGTTTTATTTAAAAAATTTATAAAAATAAAGGCAACAGTAACAAATAAAAAAACACATATTATTTAAATAATTTTTATGAAAATTTAAGATTGTAAATCAATAAATATAACATTTATGAAACTTATTTGATGTATTTTTGTTATTTTTAGACTTTTTTTATTGGATCATAACATTAAAAAATTTAATTTCATCAGGTGCAAAAACAAGAACTCAACAACCTGTAATTTCAATATTGTCGTTAGTATTAATGATACAATGATAAAATTTAAAGTGAACATACATTTTATACTAAGCTACTACCCACCTATGCATAAAAATTGGAAAATTTTGAAAATCTCAAAATTGTTTAGTTTTTTTTTTCTTCTTAACAATTTGAAAAAACGGAGTTACATAGAAAAATTTTTTAATCAATACGAAACAAGTAATGAAAAATTATAACAAAGTTGATTTTACTAACAATATTATACACTAAGAGCTTTTGTAGATTCATCAAAGGCATTTAAGATTTTTCGATCATAAAATCCTTTTCTATAAGTTGCAAAACTACGAAAATTTGAATTTGAATTTAAAATGGCTTCAGTCTTATCTTCGGAATCGTACACGAATGTACTCAAGTATGCACAAGTGTACACACGTACAAAAGTATACAAAAGTGAATACAAGTGTACACACGTACACAAGTGTACACAAGTGAGTGTACACAAACAGTGCACATTAGAATGGCAAATTTTCATATTTATTCCGTTATCAAAACCTTGACCTCGACAGTTCTGCATGTCTAATCCTAGTTTTTTTAAATTTATTTAAAAAAAAAATCTGTCAAGTGAGCTCCTGTTTGACAGTCTACTGGTAAAAATAAAATGAAATCTTCTTTTATGGCAATTTCTGATTCTATCTCAACAAAACGAATAGTCAACAACATTTGTTCAGTCTGAGAGAGTTTTGGTGAAAGGTCTAATGTGTGACAGTCTGAAACAGGTCTGATGTGTGACAGTCTGAGACAGGTCTGCCGTATGACAGTCTGAGAGAGGTTTGATGTGCAGTCTAGAATAAACGAAAAGTACTTTGCTTTCTTGCACTGCATAATAAGTTCTTCTCTTCATGAATAAGCTTAAAGGTCAATCATTTCATTATGAATTTTTCACAAAGGTATCAGAAAAAAATTTCTTCTAATTAGATTTGTATGATGTGCTCTTACAAAACCCAGTGGCGGATTGAGGTTTAGTGTCGCGGGGGGGGGGGGCAAGTCAATAAATAGGGGCGACCGGGGTTGCCTTCAGTAATTTAATCTTATATATATATATATATATATATATATATATATATATATATATATATATATATATATATATATATATATTAATTGTTTTAGGGGGCGCCGTTAGACCGTTCTAGGGGGGCGTGGGGGGCAGCTTGCCCCCCCCCCACGCCCTATACTAAATCCGCCACTGACAAAACCATATCATACTTTAATGGTACTTAGACTTATATCGTTTTCATTTAATGGTACTTAGACTAATATCGTTTTCATTTTTTTCGCCAGAATTTCAACTAGTCCTAAAAAATTACCATTTTTTGTATTTTGCAGTTTTTCACTTTATTTGAAAAAAGCTATGTTTCTTTCAGCTAAGAAATGTGTAATTAAAAAAATTCTTTCTAACACACCTGCCTATTATTTGCTATAGATCTATAATTTTTATGCTCAAAATCGATTGTTTTATTTATTTTTTATTGAGTTTACTATAGTAGTCCATTTATGCATAGCTTCCATATGAGACTTACCGCTTGTGTGAGTTTTTAATTTTTCTGACAGTTTAAGCCAGTAACACACAACACCACCAGAAAAGTCTGTTGCGACTCGCAGTTGAAACAGAACACGGCTTTTTTAAATTTTTAATAAACTAACTAATGTCTAGGCAGCTTTTCACTATTAAGAAGAACTTTAGTGTCATAAGAAGCACTGAATTTTCTAGAATATTTTTCATCTCAAGGAAAAGAAAAATTTCAGGACGCACAAAATTTAAACGATTGCAATCACTGAGGTGTTCAGGTACACTTAGGTAATAAAATTTTGCTATTACTACCAAATTCAACTAAAAGCCGCATTTTATATTTCAAACTTGGCACCAAAGTTGAAGTCGAAGTAAACTTTACCTTTTAGTAAACTTTTCAATCCGAATATTCATTGGTTCTTAATCTTAATTAAATCTTCTTAAAGAAAAAAACAAACAAAAAATGTTTAAAGTTAACCTTTTTAAATCTACAATAGAGTTAATTTTAAATCCAACTATATTATTCGTTTTTTCTTCAATAGCTATTAAGCTGACTCCATCTTCAATAGATTTTTTAAGATTGTTTTCCCAAGCTACACTTCTAGTTATCACATCAAATTGCGATAAAAGAAAGGTACATATTGGCACATCTAAAGCAAAAAATTAATAACCATAAACAAGTTTTTTATATTTGAAAACATATGATTATACTATTCAAAAGAAAACCTAAAATATTTTTAAAGCCATTACATTTTATTATTTCTGCACAAGAAATATTATTAAAAGCCAATATTTTTATTATTGCTGCAGAGTAAACTGGGGAATAAATAAACAGTTTGGCTTTGGCTTTAAGTTCAATACTGATTTTCGAGGAAAAATATTTCTTCTTATTTTTTTTAAATATCATTATTATAATAGAGAATTTTTCCCACGATATAATTATATAAATATTAAGAAAACAGTTTTTAGAAGAAAATTTTTTTTTGATAAAGATAAAAGTTTTCTTTTTTCTTTTTAATAGTAATAATAATTCAAATGCTGTTGAGATAGAGCGCCAGGCAATATCTTTGAAACAATAGTTGTCTAAAACTGCAACCTCTTGTTCAATATTCTTTGCAAGTCAATCAGCTTAAGTCTGGATTTAAACTTTTTGACTGATGTAGACTCCACTACGTATTCCGGTAAATTATTCTATCCGAAGACAACCCTGTTTGTAAAGAAGTGTTGTCTACTTAAATAATTTTTAACTAACTCTGATTTAACACGATGATTATAACCTTTATTGGATGCTGGACCTAGTATATTGATTGAATGCATTTGTATCTGGACTTTCTTTATAGCAATAGATTCAAAACCTTTATATAATTTTTATTGTTGTACAAGGTCACCTCTTAGTTTTCGAACTTCTAATGTTGTTAAATCTATTATATTAAGTCTTCATATTATATCTCAGATGTCTTAATTCTGGTATCAATTTAGCTGCTCTTCTTTTTATAATTAAGGAAAAATAACCGCCTAATAATTTTACTTACCATTTTATTAATTTGGTACAAGAAAACTAGTTAACATTTAATAACAATTAATAAAAATAATCAAGTTAAATTAATTGAGAATAAAATAAAATCTAACTTTGATAGAAATTAAATTCAGAGGATGATGCAGCTTTAAAAAAGTGCATTTTTGAAGCATTTTTATATTAAAAACTAGTGAATTTAAATTTTTTGTAAAGATAACATATATTCGCACAGCAAGGGGCAGAGGTAAGTTTTTATTTTAACACGTCGAAAAACAAACAACTTTTGTAAGTGACGCAACTATGCCCGCTGTTCAAATTATAAAAATAGGCGCGGGTGGGTGTAAAATGATTTTTTTTGCAATTCCAAAAGAAATTGTTGTAATGCAGTAATTTTTTCAAATTAATATAAAATAACAAATTGTAAAAAATATAAAATTCTCCTTTTCCATGAAATTGACAATTTTAAAAAGAAATTAAAAAAGTCATGATTTGTTTTAAAAACATCTTGCACTGCAATATTTTATTATTAGGACTTAAATTTTGACTATTTAATAGTAAAAATCGTTTTAAGTTATAAGAAAAAAGCATAATTAAAGAAACCTTTCCATACCGAATAAAATCAAATATTATTATCCAAGATCAAATTAGGGTTAACAATTAAGTATACTGTTTCACATATACTTTAACAAAATCAGAATATGTTAAATAACTAAGTAATAAAAAACTCTAGGATAAATTATGATTTGGCCAATAAACAAGAAAGATAATTAACATTTAATTAAGCTATAAAAACTTTTCCAGCTAAAGCGGTATTTAATAAACAGTATAGATTAGGTTATCTAAAACTAAAGAGAACGTTCACTTTGAAAGCCTAAAAATACAAGTTTGTCTTGTTAAACAAGTTTTAATCTGCATAATATAAATCAAGTTTTTGAAAGTTATAAAAAACTTTTTTAAAAAAAGTTATTTTATTCATTATGGCATTTATAATGTTGATGAAAGCAACATAATGACCGTGCAACCGCAACGTGGAACAAAAAACTTGTTCAGTGCGTGTCTACTAAATTTGGACTGCTAATTACTATTTGTGGTATAAAAAAATATTGAAAATAACATTTCATCTGTCATTGGAACATTTTTTTTTTCGTTTTACGGTTTTATGAAACCATAATAAGAAGACTAATTTTAACATTTTTTCTGTAGCGCACCCATCGTATGCAACCTTTGAACATTACCATGTCAACATTAAATGGTCCTTTCAAGCAAAATTACCTAAATATTAGAATGATCAACTCAGGGAAAACATAAGCAATACACAATTTATTCAGGATATTGACATCATTTAAATTACAAAACATTAATTCAAGTAATTTTCTTCAAGGTTTTTTCTCACGTGGAATATATTCACGAAAAGATTTCTGTAACTTCTTATGTGTCAAAATAACTAGTCGTCCTCTGACAGAAATATTCAGTATAACTATCACCTAAGATCATCACAAGATTCCTATCACATCTATTGGCTCAGTTATTAAAAAAAAGATTATACTAATGATGAGCAGAACCAAAATGTTATTTTCAATGCCCTACATTTAAACCTTACCACAACATCTGAATCTGTAAGACCATTTCCAAAAGCTCTACTTTAGAAAAATTAGGAACCCCTTTGATGACTGTTTGATTGTTGGTGATTTTAACCTCCCGTATAAAAAGTGATTTAATGCTAGTAAAAAACCTTTTAACCCAAAAAATTCTAGCTAGTATGATTTCTAGAATATTTACAATAACCGCCTCTTAACACAACCTATCACGTTTTATACTTTTAAGATATACTGTGGTTACTCAAATAAAATGTTGTTCTACTATTTACCTATAGCAGTAATTCTATTTTAAACCTAATGCTATACTAGGTAACAACACTGAAGGTCACTTTAATATCACTTAGAGAATCTTAAAAATTTTCAGAGTACTTGAAGATTGCTGAAAATGGTGCTAAAATAATTTCAGTTATTTTAGCACCATTTTTGATTTACGTATATCATGTTTACGTGAATCTCGAAATCAGTTATAAGTCTATTAGTTAATAAACATTAAACGAAAGAAACTGTTGAAACTGAGCATTTAGGCGAACGACCAAAATAAAGTACTTTATACACTGAACGAAAATTTATTATTAAATCTATCGTGCAGCAAAAAAAAACATTTATATCTGCGAAAAGTACGTTTAGAGTTTTCAAATACTCACAAAACTTAGACAGAAGAACAGTGCAGAAAAATATTAGGGTCAGATGAGTCTAAGTTTAACGTAAATGGTTCAGAAGGTAAAAAAAATGTTCGAAGTCCTGTTGGCAAACACTTAAAACCAATGTACACTATTGGAACCTTAAAAAATGGAGGTGGAAAAAGCTTGGTAATTTGGAGGTGCTGTTCAGGATTTTCAGAAAATGATCATTATTTTGCATTGAAGGAATAATGTATAAACACGTATATAAAAAAGCTCTGGAGCAACACAAATTAGCTTTTGTAAAAAAAGCCTTTGAAATGGACATTCCAACAGGATAATATCTAAAACACTCATCAAAACTACGCAGGAAAAAAAGTTATATAAAATTTCTATAAACTTATAAACAAACATATAAGTAAAATCAAAATTAATAATAAACGTTTATATCCAATAAAAACGTTGTCAAATATAATTTGGTGTTTTTATATTTTCAAATCTCTCATTGAATTTTCATATAGATGCAATCCGTATGTGACGCACAAACGCAAAAAATATTTGGCTTCAACGATTTACGGAAAAGCCAAAATTATCATAATTAATGGTTTTAGGAATCAGAAATTATCAAGAACGGGGGTAAATCAAAAATTGAAGTATCAAACTTTTCATTTGAATGACATAATATGTTTTTTGTTTTTTCAATCTTGTCAAAAATTTTAAATACAATAACATAAACACAAAAATTCAAAACAAGACAGCTTGAGCAAAAAAGACTTGTATTTATTAGAAAAGTTTTCTTTTAAAGCACACGATTCTGTACAAAACGTTATATGAGTCGATTTTTTACATTTTTATATAACATTTGTATTTATATATAAGCACTACTCTATTTCTATGCAATAAAGCTGCGTTTTAAACCCGCTTGAATTGCTTGAATAATTGAATAGTGTTGGTTAATTGAAAATAGTATAAGAGTTTGTGAAATGATTTGTTTTTTAATTTCACAAAATCGATAAATCAGTATAGATCAGGTTTAATGCGCTGGCATCGGTGCCGTTTTGCGAGGTTTAAAATTGCCTCTGAACACAATGTATTTTCTATTTTTTGAATCTGGCCATATATATTATAGCACATAAATAATAAAGTAACTCAAAAAAGACTTTTATTTGTTAAAATAAATATTAAAGTTTTTTTTAGCTACGGGCATTTTATTTTCTTGTTTGTTTATTTGCCTTTGTTTGCAGCATTTTCTGGAATGGTAGAACTGTCTTATTAAATTTTTTTCTCATAAAGTTTCAGATCATAATTTTTTTTCAGACCACCCGCAGCTTATTAGGACTAATTTCCCGAACACATTAATAACATAAGTATTTTAATCATGACACATACGCAAATAATTTTTTACGTTGTTTTGAAGTTTTCAGAATTTTTATCTTTTGTTAACGTTTGTTATAGTGTATAATATCTTTACATATGTTATGCATATAGTTTCCATAAAACTTCAAAAGTGTTTTACCATGTATTTTAAAACAACCAAAAAAGATTAAAAACTATACATATTGCCAGCGGTAGGATTCGAACGACGCCTTTTCCGTTCAGAAGCTAGGGGTTAATGTGCCACTACTCAATCATTCAGCATAACAGCAGCATCTCTTTAAAGTCATGTTAAAGGCATAGATAAACAATTGGCAGTGGTTCAAACACAAGATTTCTGCAACATTTTGAACTAACCCTGGCAGATACACTCATCAAGTTAACCGTTAGGAGTTTTGATAGAACTTACAATCATCATCACTTTAGTTCACGGTCGTTTAATATCGATCTGTTTCAGACATTTATAGTGCGCATGCGTTTACATTGATTTTTTTTTTTGAGTCGAAATCCTATATTTTAGAAACCGTATAAATAGGCACACATTTTATAACTGTTGTACTTTTTCCTTCTTAATGTTGTTCTTTCTCATTCAACGACTTTGAAGACGTTTATAGGACCAAACATGATAATAAAATAAAACAAAGTTTACTTTTATTAGTTTTAAACAAATTTTAAATGGCTCTAAAAATATGTATTTTTTCAAAATTTCTTGTTTTTTAAACTACTGTAACTTTTTTAATTCAATTTTTTGCTTTGAGAACTAAATAGGTTCTAAAACAAAAATATAAATACTTTTAAAAAACACCAAATTTATTTACCAGCCATTTTTTAAAGTTAAAGAAATTTTGAATTGAAAAAGTGTACCTAACTACCTAATATGGCGACTGCTACTGCTGCTAACCACTTATCTTGTCTTGTCAAGTTTTGCAGATTATGTGGAAATTATGTTGACAATGATTCATTTGATGTTATATCAATAAGAGTTAGAGTTGACCAGGCATTTTTTACTGAGGTAGGAGAAGACAGAGCAGAAACACACCCACCAAAAATTTGCATGAAATGCTATACAGTAATGAGACATATCGAACAACGAGGAACAACCCCATCAAATTTCAGTATAAAACACTGGCCACAAACATGTTCACTCGAAAGATGCATCTGTTTTGTATAGAAGTCCGGTAGAAAGAAGAAGAAGCATGTGGAAGACCACCATCAGGCAATAAAGTTATTTGGACAAGAGATTCACTTAATGTAATATTAGACAGTTTTTCTGATATGTCTCGCATGTGCTATGAGTCTATCAACATAGCTGATCACCCACACAAAGACTTATGTGTCTGCATGTTTTGCAAAACAATAATACATAGACCTGTCTTACTATAACTGCCAACATTTATTTTGTGCTACATGTATTTTTCCAAATTTAATTGGAAAATTAGAAACAGAAGCAAAATGCCCAATATGTTGCTCAAACATAACTTTTGGTAGTATTTCAAAAGCAACAGCAATGCAAAATATCCTTGAGAGTATAGCTCTGAAGTGTTCTAAAAATACATGCAATGACAATTGTGTCATGCAGTTTGATACAAAAAGTATAAGCAATAAGGAGGAACATGAACAAGTATACAAAAGTGAAAACATATCGTACAGTTGCTCAGCATCATCACACTCCTCATTGACAGTTGCAGACATTTACAAATTTGATAAAACTTGTGACATTCCTAAAGAATTAGGCTATGCATTTGCTCACTTTGCAAAACTAAAAATGGCAAAAAACAATTCACATTCATTTGAACTTCCTTCTGGTGGTCCACGGGTAAGAAATATATAATTTTTTTTTTTAAAATTGCAGATTCTTAAAAAAAGTAAATTAAATATTTGCATGTAGTGAAAAAATAAATTGTCTATTACAGGCTATACAGTTTTCAACAACTCCAGAAATCTACAAAACATCAACTGATATTAGTCAAAAAACCATTCAAAGACGTCAAAAGCAACTACATCAATCACTAATAGAGAATGCAGGACCGACAAAAAAGGCAAAAATGCAACAAGTAGCGCTTATGCTCAATTCCTTTGATAAAAATGATAAAATTGATATACTAAAAAAAGCTAATATTTCTCAAGTTGAGATAGGGTCAGAGGACATTGTTTCACTGAAGGCAGACTGTGGTTTACCTTGGGAAAAAATGAAAAAAATGATTAGGTTAATAATATACTTTTTATTACACTGCTTTTTGCATACAAAGCTAATTCAGTTATCTCAAATTATAAATATTTATAAATATTTATATTACAAAAGTAGTTATAGCATGTTTTTTTTTTACTTTTTTTTTTCAACATGCATTACAAACCAAAAAACTCAAAAAATTTTTTTTTTCAACATGCATTACAAACCAAAAAACTCAAAAAATTATTTCATATTTTAGATTTTTCAAGTCAAAAAATGTCAAACTACCTTCACTTTCATATCAACGAAAAGTTTCAAAAATTGGTCAGGTGATGATTTGGTTGTTGAAGATAAAGAATTTCTTGTGGAATCAATAAACAAAAGAGGGACTTTTGATTTACAACAAACACCAACAGCATATATAAATGATTTACCATCACATTTAATCAAGGTGCTTGATGAATTAGAAAGGTAAGTTCAAAATAAAACTAAAATTATAAACATGATAAATGCTTCTTTATTATTCAAATCCAGATTTGTATTCTG
Source organism: Hydra vulgaris (assembly GCF_022113875.1). Taxonomy (NCBI): domain Eukaryota; kingdom Metazoa; phylum Cnidaria; class Hydrozoa; order Anthoathecata; family Hydridae; genus Hydra; species Hydra vulgaris. The sequence continues at coordinate 53,693,008 of NC_061160.1, read as the reverse complement.
TTAAATTTTATTTAAAAATAATTTGTGTTTATTATAAATACCAACTTATTATATTAAATACCAGATTTTTAGATATACCAAAAAATGGCTAATATTCATGACATTAAATTATGTGCTCAATTTCAGATTCCAATTTATGCTAAATTGATGCTAAAAAATGACTGAATGTTCATATCAGTTGTCATTACAACATTGATGTTGATTAGAAGTCTAATTTGTTGTGTTATGAAGCAAAAATGTTGATGCTTAAGTTTGTAAAAATTATTTGGTTATAAATAAAAATTGTGTTAAAAATAATATAATTATAGGCATAACCAACTCATGTATGACAAGATAACTCCTGGGGAAATACATATAAAGATAGGAGGTGACTATGGAGGTAGTTTGTTCAAAATGTGTTATCAAGTAGCTAATGTTGTAAATCCCAATTCAAAGAATAATACAACAGTTTTTAATATATTTGAGGCCAAAGACTATCGTGCAAACCTTAAAATTGGACTATCAAGGCACACAGATGAAATAAGACAGATTCAGTCAATGAAATAGAGGTGAATAAAAAAATATTTCTGAAATTTAGTTTGGGATAATTACATTAATAAATGTTTGTAGAAATATCTATTTTAGTTATGATTTGATTTTAAAGCATTGTTGTTTTAGAGAAAAGAATTTACGTGTATTTATATTTGGCGATTTTGAATTTTTTTGTGCTGTCTATGGCATCTCAGGAGGTAACAATAAAAATGCAAAGAAGTTTAATAATGTAATTGATGAGCCATTATTTGATATACCAATTGAACAGGTTTGTAGTAGTTGTTGTCAAAACATTTTTGCCAGTAATATATGTACTACACATTAAAAAGTTATTAAGTATTATATATTATTACAAATCTCTTTATAGATAGCGATACCAGCTCTCCACATCACATTAGGAATATTTCTTAAATTTTTCAACTTGTTGGAGAAAGAGTCTCATCTTCTTGATATCAAACTAGCAGGAGTTCTTGCAATTAATGATAAACGTATTGATTTAAGTGAATATGATGATTATGTTGAGAAACAGGTAGAGATATTCCAGTTAAAATATTCCATTGAAGATATAAATAACAAAATTCTTTTTATTCAAGATGCTTGTGTTATTGAAGTATTTCATAACCCTGAAAATTCAGGAAATATAAAGGTAATGTACAAAGAGAGAATTGCACTGTTAGAATCAAAGAGAACAGAAAAGGTATATTTACATTAAAAAGTACAAGAAACATTGACTTATTTTAAGGACATTCGGATTATTTATACATCAATAATTGTATTTACTTTATAAGGAGGGACGAATTGCAGAATGTTTTAAAGTTGAGTTGAATCAAGGATCCGGCCCAATAGTAAAGGAAATTGAATCTGTTTTGCAGTCATGTGGAGTGCAACGTCAAGCTTATCATAGTCGCTCCTTTATTGGAAACCATATTCATAAAATGTTATTGGTAACATTGTTATTTAAATATATTTATTCTTTTAGGCAATAACATTGATCTGTTTTTCTGTATACTATGCAGGTTTATGGAGTTTTGACAACTTTTTTTTAGTATTCCCATTCTGATCTTATATAATTTATATACTTAAAATTAATTTTTAGAAAATTATTTTTTATTTTTTAGTATGATATATATATATATATATATATATATATATATATATATATATATATATATATATATATATATATATATATATATATATATATATATATACATATATAAATATATAAATATATAAATATATATATATATATATATATATATATATATATATATATATATATATATATGTATATATATATATATATATATATATATATATATATATATATATATATATATATATATATATATATATATATATATATATATATATATATATATATATATATATATATATATATATATATATATATATATATATATATATATATATATATATATATATATATATTAACACTCTTAAGATCTTAACTGTTGCCTCTTGCTGATAGGAACGGAGATTTTTTTAGCAATACATTTATTAGTTGAGTTTGTTTTATTTTAGAAGCAACGGTTTAGGAACTATTGACGTTTTTTCGAACTAATTGGCCAAATGAATCGATAACTCCAAAAATGCATATGTTAGAGGATCATATGGGAGTTTTTTAAACAAATGGGGAGTTGGGCTTGGATTATATGGAGAACAAGGTGGCGAAAGTATACACGCAGAATTTAATAACATAGAAAGATTATACTCTAACATGTCGGGCACCCGAAAACTAGAAAGTGTCATGAGAGACCATTACACGAGAAATAACTTAATATCAAAATATTTAAAAGTGCCGATCATCCCTCGAAAAAAAAAATTACAAATTAAAATTATATAGTTTACGTTATATATATATATATTTAGTGTTTGAATAAAGTTACTTTAAGGTGTTATTAAAATAAAAAAAGTCAGCCATATTGTTTTTCGAATAATTGAGAAATAGTGAAAAACTATTAAACTTTATAACCTAATATCATTAGTTAAAAAAATGGCTGGTAAAAATATTATGCTAATTATTAAAATTCAGCTTTTATTCTTTCCAATGATATGTAACACTACAACTAAAAAATTGATTTTTTTAAGTTTTATTAAAGAATAAAAGTGGTAGAAAAATCTGCAATAAAATATGAGACGAATTGAAAGGTGAATTATAGCTGTAGGCGTCACATGTTTATAGTTATTATAATTTTTCCTATTTACTAAAATGTAAGATAAGATAAAAACATAATAATTAGTAAGTAAATATATATTTATATATACATCGTATATATCAAGATTTAAAAAGTCACAAAACGCTTCGTTTTTAAGGCTAGTGAAAAAACAGCATAATTGAGATCATGCGTAATACGCATGCCCACTATAAATGTCCATTGCGAAACGACCGTGAGTTACTGAGTATTTTCAACACAAATGTCAACCTTATCTGATTTCCAACGGTACACCAGGGAAAGATTGGTACAAGCTTTTTATCAACCGGTCGAGTAATAAATAAGGTATTAGAGCCATTGACAATTCTTCATCACTCAGAGGGGCTTCTTGCACGCAAGAAATATTAGCGAAGTATTTCAACACACTGTAAAGAGAATTCTGCGAAGTAGATACAAACGAAAACACTTCATCTTATTTGTGAAATTTTTATAAAATTGGCTTCTCGAGCGATCAAGGAAAGCAACACATAGTTTGTAGACGTTGTGCTAAACGACCATTAAAATTAGTTGGCACAATGAAAAAATCAACTATACCGTTTGAAATTGCATCAATGTTATTCGTTAACGTCTTGCGCCATACACTATTTATGAGGCGAATAAACGTCTGGACAAAAATTTGGTGTTTAAGTGGTCCAGACGATGCCGTATATGCAACATCTGTTGTTTGATTGGTTAAAAATTGTTTTAAAAACTGGTTGAAGTATAAAATTTTAGTTATGCCTATTGTATTTATTTTTAACTCCATGGACGGACCCTTGAGGAACTCTGCATGTTATATCTAACATTTGTGTTTGCGGTGATAAGTTACATATAATAAAAATGCCTTCTATTGCATAAATAATTTTTAACAGCTTCAGAACACTATCAAAGATCCAATAATACATTAGTTTTTTTATTCGAATTTTATGATCAATTGTATCAAAGGGTTTAAACAAATCGAAAAATATGCCTAAAGTAAGTTTAGATTTATCAAATGACAGAGAGAACAAATATTGCACGGGTGTCGAATTTTTGATATTTCAGATAGGAAACTTTCACACATTATACATAGTCCAAACTTAAGTATGTTCATACCTATGCCAAATGAAGAACCCTTGCAAAAATTTGGGATGGTGGAGGCCTGGGACTAAAAATATTTGACAGATTTTAAATTTCGTATAATATATAATAGGAATTCATTCATTTTATTAGCTACCTCTCTTGGATCATTAAAAGTTAAAATTTGGCATCGCAGTACAGTAGAGCTCAAAAACTATTTCCATCAATCAGATTTACAGTCATACATTTGATTCTCCGTCATTCGTTTATTCAGTTATTAAGTCATTCATCAGATTCAGAGTCGTTCATTTCTATTTGATTATATTCTACGAATGTAATTCTACAAATAGATTATACATTCTAGGAATTTAATTCTATGTATAGATTACATTCTATGAATGTAATTCTATATATAGATTCTTTAAATGTAACCATTACATTCTATGATTATAGAATCAATCATATTATAGTTATTAATAATAAACTATTTCATTACATTCATATGAATGTAATGAAATAACTTAATTACAATAATATAACAGAGAACTTTACTATTTCAAATAAATCCCTCTGAGATATATAAATATATATTTCATAATAAATCTCTAAATTCGAGAGTAACCCTCTTAAATTGAAGGGATTTAAACTTTATATGGTTATTGTTTTTGAACGCTGTAAGATAGTACTATAAAACTTAGAATTTATCAATGAATATAATTCCAATTGAGAAAAGTACAAAAGAAAAATTTATCAAATTGTTGCCCCTCGCGTTTGTTTTATCAAGTGAAAGGGCTTTTTTTTTTAATCCCCGCAATTTTTTGCACAGCCTCATTGTTTGAAATAAGTATAAAAATACAAATGTTTGGAGTTTGCTCGATGTCTGGATGTTAGGATTAATCTCAAACACCAAAAAATCATAGATTAGTCACTGCATTCAATAATGGTAAACTCTCTCAAAAGTACAAGAGTATTTGCATTATTATTAAAACGTTGTAATACAACAACTTTTTGATTATATAAATTTACTTTAGCTTGAATGTAACTAAAATGCCATTGATTTAATTTATTTTTGAAAAAGTCACTTAAATTGACTACACTCAATGACCCTTAATGACTCTTTTTCAAATTTCTAAAAAGTTCTGTTTCTTTCGAGACACTGGTTGCTATACTTTAAGAGAAAATGTTTTTACTGGTATATAACCCAGCATGTTGTATTTGTGCATAAATTGTAAGCTTTTTGTATATACCTTCATAATTTTGGTAGAATTGCAATAAAAATTCTCTTTTTTAATCTGCAGAACAGATAAACGCTATGAAAGGCATACATTTGTAAAAGATTAGTTTTAACTTTTCTATCATATTTAAATATGAAAATAGCATTTAAAAAATCTCACTAGATTTTTGGAAATACAAAAGTTGGAACATAATACAAAAATAATAAAAAAATGTACATACCTTCAATGAATTCTCCAAAAAACATGTTAATCACTTCGATCATTTCTGATTCACTTTCAATGTTTTTATAGACGATTCCATCTATTGTTTCTCTCAAATATGACCTTACTAACATTTTTACTTGACTTAAAATAATATTTTAATGTTTGAAGTCATTAAAATGAATACCATGATTACTTAAAACTAAACTACATTATAATAATTCATTTTAAATTAAAATTTTTTTAAATAATGTAAGTTCTATTTAAAACATTTTCTCTCTCTCTCTCTCTCTCTCTCTCTCTCTGTCTATATATATATATATATATATATATATATATATATATATATATATATATATATATATATATATATATATATATATATATATATATATATATATATATATATATATATATCTATATATATATATATATATATATATATATATATATATATATATATATATATATATATATATATATATATATATATATATATATATATATATATATATATGTATTAATACATTTATATATAAGATAAGTCGTTAACTCGAACCCGTTAACTTGAACCCTGGATAAGTCGATTTTCGTTAAATTCTCAATACATACCGTAAATCGGGGCTGTTAGGAAAGTAAAGGGCTATTTGGTTAATAACTTTATAAATTATTATATATTTGCTTAAATTATTTGCTTTATAAATATTTTTTGGATTAGAAAGTTATGTTAGCAATATTTTAATTAAACTACTCGTATGTTGCCAAAATTAAATGGTTATTGAGGTTATATTTATCAGAATTGCTGTTAAAACTTGCGAGTAAAACAACCATGTTTTTTCATTAGAAATACATGACAAACTTTATTTCTGAGTAATAAATAAAGAAACGGCAAGAATTTGAAGACCATTAAATAAAAATATATAATAATCCGGCAGTTTAAATTTCTTATTCCATTTAAAATATAGTAAAATTTTTCATAAAATGTTTTGAGATTCATACATATGTATGAGTCTCAAAACATTTTATGAAAAACTACATATAGTAAATGGTAAGAGAACAAAAAAGAAGCAATAGATTTTTCAGGAATGGAAAAGTTTACAAAGCATACAACAGTTGTAATGAAGAGGATCTTGAAATAGCTGCTTATTAAATGCAAAGCAAAACACTTACTCTTCCTGAGGCTTTAAAGAAATATAAAATTCTAATTTCCATTTTGGGTAGAAAGTATAAAATGAAAAATGGTCATAAAACTGTAGGTCGACCAAAGATGATTACCAGTGAGTGGGGATTTCCATTTGATTTATTAGATTTGAAAATTATGGCTCAGCGATATTTGAATAATACTGCAATGAAAGATTATTTTCTTTCAAAATTTCAAGATTCCAGCAAAAGAGTGGACGACAAGTTTTTTAAAACGTAGCAGACATGTTTTATCAAATTGATATGCAACAAATATTGCAACAGAGCAAAAACTTCATCTAATATAATTGATAATTTCTTCGATAATCTTGAAAAAATATCACAAATATTTCATCTGACTGCATCATCAACTATGACAAGACAAACTTGAGTGATGATCCTGGAGCCAAAAAATATATATTCAAACGAGGTACTATGTACCCAGAAAGAGTTTTAAACAGTTCTATAACCTCAATAAATTTAATGTTCGCTGGAACTGCTACTGGTACTATTTTACCCATTTATGTTGTTTATAAATCAGAACATTTGTGGGATACTTGGATGGAAGGCGGACCTGATAAAACTGTTTATAATCGAAATAAAAGTGGATGTTTTGAAACTTTTTGTTTTGAAGATTGGTTTTTTAAAATAATTATTCCATATATACAATACAAAGAAGGAAATGAAATTCTAATTGGTAACAACTTGTCTTTACATTTCTCAGATTTAATTACAAATTATTAATTAAATTTAATTAGTAACAAGCGGTAACGTAATTTTTTAATGGCTTCTTTAATTCGTTTTAATTTGGCGTCTTTAATATTACGTAGGTATAAAAAATATGGCGTCCAGAACTGCGCTTTTACATATAGACCATCATTTAAATTCATACCTCCGTTTTTAGGTCCGCATTTGTTGAACTAAATTTTAATTGCCTCTCGAATCTTTCTTTCAAATTTTTTGGGTTCTTATTTTAACGTTTTTACTTTATCTCATTTACTACATGAGCATTTACTACATTTATCTCTATTCTACATGGGCATTGAACTTTATGATGCCCAATTCCGATTTTTCTTCTAAAACATTTTTGTGGTGTTGTTTTGTTCTTGTTGCTATTTTCATTTTTGTTTCGCCGATGTGTTTTTGTTCACACTTGCATTCTATTAGGTATACTCCGGAATGGCTATTTGATGATTTGTTTTGTTGCGTGAAGTTAACAAAGATTAAAGATTTGCGCTAAATTTAAAGACTGCACTGTAACCTGCTTTGTTAAAGATTTTTCGAAATTTCGGTAATAATATTGGGATCCACGGTAGTGATATAGTTGGCATATAATATTGTTGGCAATAATATTGTTGGCAACAATAACTGCAAGGTCTTGTAATTTTTTCTTTTTGTATCCATTTCAGCAAACATATTTATTAGGAAATCGATTTTTTTATTTAAAAAACTTTTCAGAGCAATTGATAAAGCTCTATGAATAAATCCTTTAAATAACCCTTCTAAAATTTTTAGATCGTGGTTTGAATTGGGCTTAACCTGAATATATATATATATATATATATATATATATATATATATATATATATATATATATATATATATATATATATATATATATATATATATATATATATATATATATATATATATATATATATATATATATATATATATATATATATATTTATATATATATATATATATATATATTTATATATTTATATATAAATATATATATATAAATATGTATATATACAGCTATTCACGAAAAAAATTTTAAGAACAAATCTTTGGTTTTTTCTTTAATAAAATTTTTTTTATTAAGAAAAAAATAAACCTACTTGATCAAAATTACACTCTCGTTTAAACTTTTGTGAAAAGCTGTTCATATATATATATATATATATATATATATATATATATATATATATATATATATATATATATATATATATATATATATATATATATATATATATATATAAAAGGCCTAAGGCCTTTTTGTGACCCAACGTTCCCGGGTCATAAATCGATGAATATTTGTACAATGTAATCAAAAAAATATTAACTTTTATTTTCTTGTTGAACAAAACAACCCACAAACAAAAAATTTGAATTTACTCTAGATAAGTATGGATAAAGTTCCAAACAATTTTATGATCGTTATTTTTAAATTCTAATTTTTTTAATTGGAGAGTTTTTATGTAGCTTTTAAGCATTTAACAATTTATTGTTACCATAACGCTCTAAATTACAAATAAATATAAAATTATAAACTTAAATAACAAATATTAAAAAGATGAAGACACTTGATTGCTAGTTCAGCTCACTGATTTGTTCTAGGAATTTTCATTCCTGGTTCCTTTTTTCCATTCATTTTGGTTCCTGATTTTAAAACTTTTTCACTGAGTTTAACGCTTTTTCGTGACCGTGCAAGCTGCTACATACCTTCCAAATATTATCGTCATTGTACATTTTGTCAGTAAGCCAATGGTCCGCCCATCTGTAAAAGATGATTCTACAAATGTCATGACGTCACAGGTTTCAAAGTGGAGAGGAATAATCTACAATTCTCTTTATAAAAAGAAAAAAAAGGTCCTTTTGAAAAAATTTGAAGGGGGCATTCAGACATTCAGGGCCCTCAACTCAACTGGCTTAGTCAGTCCTAAATGTCTACTAGTAAATATCTTCTCACTGGTAGAAGAATAAGTTCAAAAAGAGTTTATATTGCTCGGGAATTCAAATTTGCATTTTTTAATTTAGGTATTTTCTTAAACTTCACTTTAGAAAATACTCTAGATTCTTCAAAAAAGCCGAATACCCGATATTATATAATAGAAGTTTCATATCATCACGCCATTCTACTGTTTACGTAATCACTTTTAACCATTCTTGAAATTCTTGGATAAACAGATATTTAAAATTAGGTGACATGTTGTTTCCTCCAAGTTTTTTCTTCATCCATACGCGAAAATCTTGGTCAAGAACATGATTTTTAAAACCAATGAATTATGTTTCTTGCAGGGTTTTTTTCAGTAAAACGTCTTTGCCACTAACTTTAATCCTTTTTCCAATGTTTACATTTGTAGTTTCCGCTGCAATTATCTTTATACTTTCCCATAAATTGTATTAATCGAGAATTGCTGTTATACCTTTCTTAACAGTGTCTGCTTTTCCGTCTGGTCATGTGCTTGTAACTTATCTTCTCTTTGTTTACGTTTACCAGTGCAGCAACCTATTTTCTAAATGCAGTTTTTTCTTCATTTCTTATTTAAGTTTAACAACATCCTTTAAATTTGATCTAAGTATGTCAGACTGTGAATGTGTCTGAATATTGATCCTATCTTGAGATAACTGTCGATAAATGGTTGCTGCTTTGATAACTTGATAAATTTAAAGATGTTACTGATTAAGTTGCTGTTTTGGTTTTACAGTAGTTGCTATTGTTACTTGTGGACTGTTCTTCTGAAGCAGATACTGTTTTACGGTAGTTGACGTTGTTACTGTTTTGCCGTTACTATTGTTGAAATATCAAGAATATTTTTCTTCTTTTGGATGGGTTGATGGATAGTTCTTAAGCTAGCAGACTTTCAAGTTGTATACCCGACCAGTCATTTCCTTACAATCTGAAGATAATACACTCATTTGTTTGTGCTGCAGAGCCTTTCACCATCTTTTGTTGTAATGCCAAAAACTTAATTTAATGGTTCGTGATGTCAAAAACATCGTATTTTCTTTGTTTCAAAAATTTATCGTGCGTCTTCAACACTTAATCGAGTTTTGCCTGTACAATTTGAAATAATAAATGTGAAAAATTTAACTTCATATGCCATAAACCTGTTACTTCATTCTCAATTTGCTTTATGCATTCTCATCTCATCTTCATTTAATGGATTTCTCCCAAGACCTGATATTAGATTCTCCATTTAGATTGGATTGTTTCTTTCAGTAGTGGAAGATTTCTTATAGGATATTATGATTGAAGATAACACTTGAATATATTTTGGAACGGCAATAATAATAAGTATAAGTGCTATTATTTTATTTATTGTTAGATTATTATTATATTTATTATAAGACTGTCATCTGGCGATTAAAAGTTTATACATAATTAATAGCGTTGCTGAATCAGGCATTTTTGTATATATATATATATATATATATATATATATATATATATATATATATATATATATATATATATATATATATATATATATATATATATATATATATATATATATATATCAGGCATATTTATATATATATATATATATATATATATATATATATATATATATATATATATATATATATATATATATATATATATATATATATATTTATATATCAGGCATATATATATATGTATATATATATATATATATATATATATATATATATATATATATATATATATATATATATATATATATATAGAGAAGAAGAAGATCCTGGATCAAAACAAACTCTGGACATATTTTCGCGTCATGGGAAGAAAAGAGGCGTGAAATTCCTTGTTAAATGCACTTCCAAGGTGTTCTAATAACACCATTAGGTCTTCTTGGGGCACCTAAATAACAAAATTAAAAAAGAAAAAATATATATATATTAAGTATATGTGCGGATAAATTCTTAAATTGAAGCGCTTACTTTGTTGGTTTTTTTTTAAGTTATATAGGTGCTCTTAGAAGAACTGTTGACTTTATCACAGAGCACCGCTGAGGAGCAACTAACCAGGAGGTTTACGTCTCATTCCTTACCAATGTCGCTTATATGGTTAAAGCCGGCGTCGAGCAACAAATTTCTTGGTTCTTGCTTTAAAGTAAGTAGTTGTCAAAGCACGTTTTTAAAGTTAGATTTTTTTATTTTAACAAAAAATTCAATATTCAATTATGAAGTAAAGAATGTTTACAAAATGTTGCAATTAATATTTTTAAGATTTTTTAAACTGTAAAAAAATAAAATACTTTTTTCATGCATTGTAAACCTATTTCATAGAGAGCAATTAAACTAAGGAAACAATTTTTTTATAATCTAACATATAATTTCGTAAACTATTTTATTTCATAGTTTCTACATCAAACTAACTTTTATAATAATCAAGATGCGATTCAATTTACGAATTTATATGTGAATATATTAAAGATTCGACTCTACGTTTATTTTTTTAATTGGTAAGGACATAACACTCTCTTTTATTCCAGTAACTTCTCGGGTACTAATATCCTCTATATTATAATATTAACTCGAACTCTGGGTCTTTTCGCCAATAAAATTTAATACTGCAATCTTGAAAAAAGATAATAACTTTCGTTTAGAACAGACAGTCGATCTTAAATCTTTTTTTTTTCTACTATGGCAGCTTAAAGTTTACAGTGGCTAGTGAATTTTAATCCGAACAAATCGTTTACTGCAAATTTACTGGATTTTCAGATCTTCAGGTTTCTTTTTTTAATCTTGGCTTTTGTTTGATTTCTGTTCATTTTTAACTTGAATATTTCAGACTTAAACAAAAAATATAATTAGTGGATACTAGAATAGTGAGCTTTTAATAATAAAAATAAAGGAAAAAAAACATTAATCGATGTATACTACTTGTAGCATATTAAATATACCTAGAAATCTCCAACTCAATGAATTCCACCACCAAGTTAAAATAGCTTAGAGGGGCTAGTTAAGCAGTTTTTACTAAATCTAACAGATCTCATGAACGGTGCGTCGGATTTACATAATTTTTCAATATTTGAAAGATAAATTAATTTGCTAAAAATTTAGGAAAAATGTGCAGTTTTTGATTTTTTTTGAGAAGATATCGATATTATGAGAAGATTTGAGAAGGTAAAAATTTCGGAGCTGCTCAACCTTCCCCAGCGGGATAAGTTGAGCAATAGTGTGTGGTAAGTTCAAAAATCAACAAATAAATGAATATGTATGGTACGAAAATTAGATAAATCTTCGATAAAACTTTCATTAACTGTAAGTCTATGTATAATTTATAAATATTTTATTTTATGCACTTTAATGACGTTAGTAAAAAAAGAGAAAAAAATTATATATATATATATATATATATATATATATATATATATATATATATATATATATAATATATATATATATATATATATATATATATATATATATATATATATATATATATATATATATATATATATATATATATATATATATATATATAAGTCGGGTTTGCATGTTCAATGGTTTTGCATGTTCACATTTATATATATATAATATATATATATATATATATATATATATATATATATATATATAGTATATATATATATATATATATATATATATATATATATATATATATATATATATATATATATATAATATATATATATATATATATATATATTATATATATAAGTCTGCATGTATGTTTTTGTAGAGAAAATATTTTTTTAAGTTTTGTTGGTTGAGTACTAGCCCATGTGATATCGGCATAGTATATGAGACAATGTATTAGGCCAAAATATACTAGTTTTAGACTTTCAAATGTTACATATGGACAAATATGGTACATCAAACCAATTGTTTTACTAATTTTTTAATTGATTATAATTAATATGGGAAAACCATGACAAATTTTCATCAATGACAATTCCTAAAAATTTTATTGAATCATTTTTACTAATCAGTGTATGTGATAGTCACAATAGCCATCTATTGTGACTATTGCAGTTCATGGGTTCATGCTAAGTGCAATCAAATAGATTTGCGCACTTATAATCTTCTCTCTGAAGACTCTTCAGAATGGTACTGTTTCAGTTGTATATATTTAAAAACATGCTATTTGGTCTGCTTACTGATAATGAGCTCTTAACAACATTATCATGCAAAAATCCGCAAACTGCATCATCAAATTTTCTTGTATCTCCAATTTATTCAAGAAACATACTTAAAGAACTTAATACTATCTCTGGTTCTGCTATAAATTGTAAATTCTATGATGTTGTTGACTTTAGTAAAGCTATCAAACCTAATTCAGATATATATTCTCACCTTAACATTGCATCACTTCTCTATCACATTGATGACCTGTGCAGTCTTATCAGCACATTAAATATCATACCTATGGCAATAGGGATTACTGAATTCAACTTATACCTTAATGATACCAATATAACAGGTATAACTATCAACCGATTCAATATTGAGCATTGCACTACTGAGGTTAAAAAGTGTGGGGCTTTTTTATATCTGCAGTCTAATTTAAAAGTTCGTTGTGACTTAAAGATTTACCTACCAAAATTACTAGAGTCTGTTTTGTTGAAATCATTAAGCCATAGAAAACAAATGTTCTTATTGGTTGTATATATCAATGAATCAAAATAAATTCAATACAACTGGGAGCTTATGATTAAAAAAGATGACAATATTAATGAATCCATCAATATATTTTTAAAATCGTTTAATAGCGTTCTAGACCAATGCGTCCCCTATAAAACTTTCACTAAAAATCAAACCAAACTTTAATCTAAACCCTGGGTCTCTAAAGGCTTACATAAATTTACCTCTGTAAAAAACAAACTCTATAAAAAATTTGCAAGATGTAAAAACATAAATACAAAAAATGTAAAAATATAAATATAAAAAAATTTAAATTCTTTAGAAATAAAATTAACAACTTATTAAAAAGTAGTAAAAAATCATACTACATAACTTATTTTAATAACAACATAAATAACATAAAAAATACAAGGAAAGGCATAAAAAATATCATAAACATTAAACGATCATTACATAAAACACCTACTCAGCTAAACCTGAATGAAAATATTATCACAGACCATGCTACTGTTTCAAATATATTTAATAACAACTTTGTCTCTATTCGTGAAAAACTACTCAATAATATTATGCCAACAAAATATACTTATAGTGACATTCTTAATTTTTCTAATACTAATTCTTTTTGATCCTGTTAGTGAAGATGATGTATCTAGTCCTATTAGTAATACTTTTAAAAATGATAAAAGTTATGAACCTAACAGTATACCTTCAATTTCTCTTAAACTTACTCACATAATCTCCAATCCTCTTAGCATTATAATAAATAATTCTTTTAAAAATGGCGAATTCCCTGATATTTTTAAAGTACCTCAAGTCATTCCAATTTATAAAGCAGGCTCCTTACTAGACTTTTTTAACTATTGACCCATTTTCAAATATCAACCCAGGCTATACAAGTTTCTGAAAAAATTTAAATGCTTGTACCAACATCAATATAGATTTCGAAGCAAACATTCTACAACCTTCGCACTTATTGAAATTACTGACTAAGATTAGAAGAGCTCTAGATAACAAACACTTTTCATGTGGGGTGTTTTTAGATTTGCAGAAAGCTTTTGATACTGTGGATCACTTCATCCTTTTCACAAAATTAGAATACTATGGAATCAGAGGCATCCCACTAAAATAGTTTTCTTCATATCTAAAAAATAGAACACAGTTTGTTTCCATAATTAGCACTAAATTTGATTTACAGAATTGCTCAAATGGCGTCCCACAAGGTTCAATTTTAGGACCACTTTTTTTTCCTCTTTTTATTAATGGCTTAAATACTTCTTTTAAATTTGCAACTGCTAACCATTTTGCTGATGATACCAACATGCTTCTGGTTGAAAAATCACTTTAAAAAATAAACAAACATATTAATCATGATCTTGGAAATCTTGTTCACTGGCTTCGTTCTAATAAACTTTTGCTCAATTCCAACAAAACAAAGCTTATCATCTTTAAATCCAATCTGGCACCAATTAATAAGCAGTTAAATTTTAGACTAAGTGGACGAAAAATTTATCCTTTAAACTTTTTTTTCAAGGCCATCTGAATGACTTAGCAATGAAACTCAGCAGATCTAATGGAATGCTAGCCAAAGTCTGCCATTACGTAAATCTAGAAATTCTGCTAAATATATATTATGCTATTTTTGGGTCCCATTTAAGATACGCATGTCAAGTATGGGAACAATCCCATAAACAAATCATTTTAAGGTTGTCCCATCTCCAAAGTAAAGCCTTGAAAATAATACATTTTCAGTATAATAACTCTAAATCTAATGTACTATGCCTAATCTCCAAAATATTAAAAATAAATGACTTTGTGGTATTCCTCAACTGCCAATTTGTCTGAAATTATCATCACAAAAACCTTCCCCTATCATTCAACAATTTCTTTACAAGTACAAATTGTCACTATCCTCTTCGCTCCATCAGCAGAATAAACTTAGTTACTCCAAAACACCACTCTGCTAAATATGGAAATAAATCTATTAAACATCAATGTATTAGCTCATTGAACAAACTACCTCCTGATCTAAAATCTCTTAATGCAATCTCTGAATTCAAAATGCAATTAATTATTTCTACAAACATTGGCATTCTTTACTATTTACATCATTTTGTATTGACATATTGACAAGTGACATATTGACATTCTTTACTATATACATCATTTAGTAATCCTTCAGTTTTTAATTTGATATTTTTAACATTTTGAAATTATCTACTTATCTATCTAGATCTAATTCCTCTGGTTTTCTATCTGTCATTTTTAAACTTTATTATTAAATTATCCATTCTAATATTATTAATTTTAGTACCAATTTGTTGGCATTCTTTATTTATCTATCTATTTATCTCTTTTCATTTAACAATTCTCTATTTCCCAATTATTCTACTTCGTACTTTATTTTTGTTGTTGCCATTACTATTTACTAAATTTTTGTTTCTGCTGTTATTGTCTTTATTTATAAAATAAAGCCAATATTATAAAGTATTCACTGATATTACGATATACTTCTATGGAGTCAAACCAAGTTTTGCGTGAAGAATTGCCTTTACCATCATTATTATTACTTAAAAAAATAACTTAAAAAAAAAAATTGAAACTCTAAGTTGTGTAAAACGTTTAAAATTAGAAAGTAAGATATCTCAAGACATTTGCTTGATCTTTGATGAAATGTACTTGTAAAAATGTGAGGAGTATTTTGTTGAAGAGATGATTGGTAGTGATGAGTCTGGAGAAATGTATAAGGAAAAGTTTCTTTTATAATAGTTGGCCTGAAACAAAACATTCTATATATGATTAAAACGTCTCCTGAAAAAACAATCAATGCTGAATGTTTGAAAGCAGAAATTTTTGAGTGTCTTTGTATTTTAACTGAATGTTAATTTTATGTTACAGTTATTGTGTGTGACAACCATTCCTCTAATGTTTCTTGTTTTAAAAAATCATTTGTACATCGAACCAACAAGTCAAAGATTTATTTCTTATTTACAATCTAAAAGAAATTGACCTTTGTTTTAATGTTGTACATCTTATTAAAAACATCATAATTAATTTGTTAAATTGCAAAAGATTTTAATTTCCAGATTTTAACTTTGTTGGTTTTAAAGATCCTATAACTGTAAGCGGCGGAAAAATTAAATAGAGCACCTTCCACAATATTTATGAAAAAGACCTCGCTCTTGATGCTGATTTGCGTAAAACACCAAATATAACACTGGAAATATTACAATCTCGCAATTTTAAACAAAATGTTTCTTTAGCACTTGCAATTTTTGATGAAACTAAATTTGTAGCGATTCACTCATATTTTCCTGATTTTAAAAGTAGTGCAGATTTTCTTACATTATTTAACAAGTAAATTTTATCAAATTCTAAATATCAGTATTCAAAATGTAATAGTATAGATAATGCAATCGTTTCTGGTGATAAAAAGCCTGAATTTCTTAGGGAAATGACACATTGGATTGAAGCTTGGGAATCACCAAAGTAAACTGTGAGAAGTTTACTTTAAGTTTTCAGATAGCTGCAGCACTAATAAGAACACTTAATGGCATGCCTCATTGATGGAGGACTTACTTAATGATGGATATCAATTTGTTTTAACTGCAAGATTTCAAAGTGAGCCATTAGAAAGAAGATTTAGACAATAGAGACAAATGAGCGGTGGAAGATTTTTGGTGGGTTTAAAAGAGGTCACTATTTCTGAAAAAATATTAAAAATCAAAATTATAGTTAAAGAAAGTATTAACTTTAATGATAGTTTGAAAGTGTCTTTTGAGTCAAAAAATAATTTAACAGATTTGAAAAATGTTCTTCTTGATATTGATAAGGCTCAGTGTACTCCTGAAATCAAGACACTTGCACCTGAAAGTAGGGAAGTAGGTGCTCAAATTGCTGGATATATAGCAAATAAACTTAAAAAATGTTTTGGTACATGTTGTAAAGAATTTTTATGTTGTGTCAATATTGATGAAAGCAATCCTGATCATACTTATTAAACAATTATTTCTAGGAGTGATCCTTCACCATCACTTTTGGGTTATGTATGCACATCCGTTGCGATGATTGACTACACTTATAACAAAATTAGGAAATTTAATTTACATGCTCGGCAAGCTTTAGAACATTTGTTAAACCACTTTTATGACTCTTTTCAGACTTTTTTTTGTCCCATGGTTGAGAAAACTGGGGTAAAAATTGTTGGAAGAATTGTTATCAACATTTTTCTTAATAATAAAAGAATTACCAGCAAAATGGTTGTAAGGTAAAATAATTTTGAAAATATTCAAAACGTTATTTCATTTTAAAATAAAGACTCTTTTTATTTATTTATTTCTTAATGGATGTTCGTTTAATGTCTAAAATTATGAATATATACACTTCTTTTGTGGACCTTTTAAAATTATAAAGTAAAATAATTTTTAAAAATGTTCAAAACGTATAAAGTTTTTTAAACATTGCGATTTTAAAAACTGACTTTTTATTTTTTTCTTCAAAATGCAAAATATCCGTATAAATGAAGTAGGTCATGTTTAAATATGTTATTATATTTAATAGTATTACTTACGTGATTTTAAGTTAGTTTAAGTGTTGGAATTTGAAAACCGGTAGCCTGCACCAGCCAAGTTCTTTACTTTTGCTTTCATATTTTATTATGCTTACAAAAAAGTTAATAATAAATATGAAAGAACGTTTTCAATTTTTTGAAAATTATTTAAAACTATAACAGTCTATTTTTAATTATAAAAAATTAAAAATAAAGTAGACTGTTATAATTTTTTTACATTTTTCTGATTTTTAAAACACTATTTATAGGTTTCATTATAAAAAAAAATCAGCTGATTTGGTATTGAATAACCGCAACCGCAAGTATTGCGACTTGCAATTTTTATTGATACACGACTATGGCTCACGTTCACATAGTGTCTGTTTTTGAAGATGATTATCGCATAGTTTCATTAATGGAATTCATTACTTTAATCATTTGCTAAAAGCCAAAACACTAATTAATAGCAACTTTGTTTTAAAACATTTTTAATTTTTTTAATATTTGTAAGGTTAAAGCAAGGTCAAACATCCCTCTTCCTCTAACAATATTTATACAAATATTAAAAGCTTATAAACTATTTAATTTTATTTAAAGTTTACTTTAAAGTTTCTTTTTATTAAAAAAAAATAAGAACAATAACAAAATTAATATTAATTATTATTTAGTATTACCTTATATTATTATAATTATTTTTTAATATTACCTTATGTTAGTTTACATTTAATTGATAATAATAATTTATTAATTAGAGTATAACAGTTTTAATATTCTTCATGTGGTTGAATGACAAAAAGAATCTAGTGAAAAGATGTGATAGTTAAAAGATGGTGTCGTGTTTTAAAAAATCCAATTGGCACAAGCCTTGCGGAGAACATCTGTCTGATATCCAGACGTCCTCCGGGCATGCGTTGCTCACTTGGAAACAAAAGGGTTTTGTAATTCTTTTTTTTTTTTTAATTTGTTATTTAGGTGTCCAAGGAGAGCTAACGGTCTTGTCACAGAGCACCGCGGAAGTGCATTTAACCAGGAAGTTCACGCCTCCTTCCTTACCGTGACGCAAAACATGTTTAAAGCTCGTTTCGAACCGGGATCTCCTGCTTATAAAGCAAGCGTTCTAACCACTGCGTCACGGCCGCTCAATTCAAGTTTTATTAGCTCAAAAAAATTTTTTTTTTTTTCGTCACAGTTATTCTTTAAATAAACTGATTAAATCTGAAAATAGTAAGTTAAATAACAAATTAACCTGCACACTTCTGTCTAATTATTTGACATTGTTATCATTGAACTATAATATTACCTTTGTTACAGTGTATTTAAGTTAAATAAAACACAATCAAACATCGTATTTTACCATTTCATTCCCACATTCATAGTTTTTCACATTTGATAGTTTGGCTTTCTAACGCCTTCCAGAATGCTTAATTTGAATTCAGAAAATAAAGAAACTTTATTTCTCTAACCGTTAAAAACGTCACAGACATGTAATTTAATTTGCAACTAAACAAGTGATTTAATTTGCAACTTAAACAAGAAATATGCCAGCAATAAAAAAATCAATTTAGAAAAAATAAAATGTTTTTATAAACCTTCTCTTGCAAAAAACGATAACAAACTATGATTTCTAAAATAAGTAAATGCTTTTATAAAACATGTTATAAACAAATGCTTAACGAAGTGTTATAATAAGTGCAACATGACATAACAAAGCCTTGTTTATTGTTAACAGCTAATACTGTTTTATGTATGTCATAACAGGTAAACAATTCAAAAGTAAATTATGCCAGTTTATATTTAAGTTGAAGAATTTATGATTTGCCTTATTTATCTTTGTATTGCAGCATAAATGTTTAGATAGGATAGAGCGTACCATAACCGGGCCGTCTTCTTCTTCGGAAAAATAACTTTTTTATTTACACTCGAATTCGAGTGGTAAGAAGTTATAAATTTTTATAAATTTATGTTATCAAAAGTAATTTTTTATGAATAAGTATAAATCAATGTGTATGTTTGCATATTTAAAATAGTTCTTTAAAATTGGATACATAATAGTTTATTTAGGTTATGCGAAACAATGAAAATATCTCGAAGGGTGTAGATTTTTTTGTGCTAAAACAAACAGGCATTTAAGAATCGTTTATTTCAGTGTCACTGCTTGTTTTAGCACAAGTTAGTTGTTACACATTTTATATAATTAAATATGTTAGTTCTGTTGTAAATGTGTGGTCTTGAAACATTATGATGCAATAACGCTATTTACATGTTTGAGTTGTTGTGTTTATGTTGAAATATACTGTTACGCAGTAGTAATTGTATAATGTCACGAGTTGTATTGTTGGTTTCAAATATAAAATTGATTTCACTGATGATTTACAATGAAATTTATAAATAGCTTAAAAATAGTAGACGAGTGGTTTTATTAGTGTTTCAGGAAATGCCGACCTAAGCCTTCTTGCCGCCTTCGTTTTTTAGCACAAAATTTTCTAGATTTCCCTGACAATTTGATCAACTTGCTGCTAAGTTGCACGGAAAATAATACAAAATCAAAAATAAATACATTAATACTGCAATGAAATGTTTAATTTTTATACAACATAAAAAGAGCGTTTTATTTACATAAAATATTTCTTAAATTGACAATTACAAAATTACATCATGTGAATAACTTATTTATCATTATCAGTTTTATAATCACGAGAAAACTTAAACAGTCTACTTTCCACTTAAAAGCTTAAAAATTAATTACTTAGCGTTTCGATTCTCTGCTGTATGCAATGAATATGAAAAAATGCCGTACGTAATAAATTAGAAAATAGATCATTTTTTATTTTTTCATTTGCGCTTTTATATTTTTTAATTTGATAAAAAAAACCTTTTAGTAATAAAATATACATGTCTGTTCAACAGCGTGTTTCAAGCATTAGTTCTTTGTCTTGTTATTGTCTTATTAATTTAGCAAATTAATTACAATTATTCTATATTCATTTTTAAGTTTCTTTTAACGCTAGACCGTTTAATATGATGTGCGTTTTCAATAATTATCTTGCGTTTTTTTAACTCTTTGTTAAAGATTGTTTCTGTGATTCTTTTTTGTTTTCTCGTTCACCATTATTTCTAAAACATTTTTGATTCCAATCATCAAGGCTTTTTTTTTATTTATTTTAGTGCGTCACTTAAATTTTTTAATTCGTCCTGCCTTGATTTTTAATGTACTCACTAATTTAAGATGGTTTAAATAGCTCACTGATCCAAGATTTAAAAATAACAAACCTCGAAAAAGAACTTAAAAAATTAAGAAAAATACGATTTGTGGTTTTTGTTTTTATTAACTTTTAAAATTCTTTTTAGAGATATTTTAGAGAAATAGGATTGTTTTTTGTTCATTTACGACCTTGTGTAAATTTAATAACTTTATTTATAAATCTTCAAATATTTTGCTTTTTATTGTTATTTTTTCTACTATTAAAACGCCGTTTATTATATTTCCTATTGAATGTAAACCTGGTCCATTTTATGATTTCAAATTGCAGCATTTTCTGTTTAAATCAACAGTAGCTTGCATTAATAGCAGTAATGGAAATTGTTGTTGACAATATTGATAATATCATCTTGATAATATTCTAACAAACTCGATAAGCCCTTAAATACTAAATAAGTTAATTAGCAAGCGGAAGAAGCGAACAAAAAAGCTCGAAAAAAAATGAACAAAAACATGGCAAAAAATACGCAGTGCACCACCACCGACTCCGCACAAAAATGATCAAAAAAAAAAGAATGGGAAGGAGCAAGCAAAGCTACATGCTGGAAAATTACTAAATTTTTCCAGTTTTTTATTTATTCTTAATTTTAATTAACGGTTTTTGTAAAACAAATTTAATTTTAAACGAATTTTTCAACGCGAAACTAATAAATTCTAAACCACCAGAAAATGTCGTTCCAAATAAGAATGGGATTATTTGCACATTCTTTATTACGCAACTCCTACGAAGGGATGGAAAACGCCTTGACGCTGATAAATGGATATAATAAGTACTTTTTCAGTCAACATTGCTGGTTTTATAAATTAGCAAAAACGAGATGGAGTTTTAAATAATTTTAAAAAACTAAACTGCGATTTTTTTTTATTACTAGATACTTATTTAAATAAGTTACAAAACGATGAGTTATAAAAAAACAAAAAAGGCAGCGTTAACTTCTGCGGGGAAGACCCGTTCAGGTGGGGCAGCAATAATTAGCAAACGTGTGCTAAAACCATACAAAAAATATGATGGCAAAAAAGAAACTTTTAATTACGTACTAACAAAATTAAACACAAAAAATTATGTTGTTAACAAGCTAACTTGGGTGTAACAACTCTGTTTACGAGGTGGAACTCTGTTTTTGAAAAGAGTATGTCGGAAACCTCCTCAAAGAAATGGTCCCGCTTCTTTCAAAACATATTCAAAAGAAATAATAACAAAAAATCAAACGAAATAAATTATAAAGCAACCCACTTTGTGCCCACAGACTCCATCTTTAAACGCAGAGGTCATGCACCTGATGACCTTTGTTCCCAGCGCATCTCACGTGATATATAGTTGCGAAAAAGTACAACTTTTAATTAAATAAACAATATTTTTGCTAAATAAGATTAATCCTGTATGAGCGCAAGAATAAACCTTTTAAGAGCATATATATCTAAAATTAAAAAAATACTTCAGATTGATCGCGACATTGCAAAAGAAAACAAATGATTAAACTCTTTTTTTAAATGAAACTGAAGGAATAAGATATATAAAAGAAACATAACACTAGAAAATAAATTAAACCAATTTTTGAATTAAATCAAAAAACCTTATACCTTTTGAAAGACCACATTTTTTTTTTTTTTTTAAATTATCGTTTTTTCTTTTTACTTTTCTCTTATTTTTCTAAACTCGCTTATTCTTGATGCACTCCGTTTCTCGACTTTTAAAGCATAGAAAGAACTTTGTAATTATTTCTATGTAATTCTTATCAAATATTCCACAAGGCAATTAGCTGGCGCACTACTGAAATATGAACACAATACCATCAAGTGAACTTTTCGAGTCTTAGTCGGTTTGACTAACTGTAATATTGCATTTTCTAACCTCGTGTGCAATAAGAGTTGAAACTGTAACGTAATTTAGCTTCTTAAAATAAAACGTTTATCCAACGTGGAATCAACTAATGCAAAAAACCACATTAAAAACGTTTTAAAGTATATGCTTTATTAACGTTAAAATCAAACCACTTTTTAAACGATACATTTTCAACGTTGAATAAGCGTATAAATTTTAACGTATCTTATCTTCTCAAAAAATTGCGTTTATTCAACGTTTAATAAAACGTTTAATAAAAGTTTAGGGGGGTCCAAAATTCTATATTTCTTGTTTAACCAGTTACTCTTAATTAATTTTTTGAGAAAGGTTTAAAACCAGCTCAGTTTTTGCTAATTTTTTATGGTTGACCTTCTACTTCTGTTTTGGAAATTTAAAATAAGTCTTTCCAAAAGTTTCTAAGCGTATAAAGTTACGCAACTTTTTTTTCAAATGCTATTCAAATTTTAATTGGATAAATTTGATTTTTAATCGTTGCGTTTTAGAAAAAAAAAGTTTAATCTGAAGTCTTTTTCTAAAAAAAAACGTTTTAAATAAGTAAAACGACAGATTGCTTCAAAAAAAAGTTTTATCTGGTAACTTTCTAAACAGAGCCGTGGCTAGGCTCCCCCACATCCCCATTTGGAGGAGGGGGGTCTAGCATTTTTAGGGGCCCTTTTCAAAAATTAAAAAAAAAAACTATATACATTTAAATATTTTTATAATAAAAATATTTAAATGTATATAGTTACTGTTACTATTAATAAAAAAACTTGACTTTTTAGTCACAATACTAGCAGTAAGCAACCCGCAATACGCGTTGTTAGTAAATAAAATAAAAAAAAAAAACCGCGTATAGAAAAGCCTAGAAACTACTTTAAAATAGAAAAGCCTAGAAAATGACGTAATTCGACTAATAATATTAAATTAGCGTATTAATATTATCAGATTACCTAATTTGTACAAGCGTAAAAAATTACATTTTTAATGCAAAAAAAAAAAAAAAAAAAAAAGAATTAACACTCCCGAGGTCTGTATTATATTATAATACAATACGCAAGCTTTAAAAATTTATTTTTTTATTTTGCAATTTTGAATTGATTTTTTTTATTATTATTATGCGTTGTTAGTTTTTGTATCATAAAAAACAAACAATGAAAGAAGGTTTGCAAAAATTTATATATATCTTTCGTTAGTTTTTCACAATATAAATATTGGTATGAAAAAAGTGAATAAAGTGAAGGCTGCAGCTTTTTCTATTCTCTTAGTGTGACTAAGAGAATAGAAAAAGCTGCAGCCTGGGAGGAAATCACAAAATACCCCTAACACATTTTTTGAAACCAGCAGTTTAGCCAGAAAGTGTTTCGACACCAATAGAAACTACAAATAATTCTGATTGTCATTATTTGAAAACTACAGTCAGATAGGTGGATAAGCAAGTCTACATCAAATGGCATAACAATTCCGTCTATTTTTCTCAGTGATGATTCTTCTGAGTTGCCTGATGATTTTTCTGACGCACAGAGGTGTGACGTGTGAACGTGGTTTTAAAAAGTTTGAAATTAGTTTTCCAGACAATTTAGAAAGAAGACGATTTTCACTGAATTATTATAACAACAAGGTGAAATGTTTGAACGGACATGACTCGTACATTCTTTGAATAGCAATAAAGTGTTTTGTTTTTGTTGCAAACTTTTTGGGATAACTTCTTTACCAATCCGACAAGTAATGAACACTTAGGAAGTCTTATCAAAAAAACTTAAAAGAACACGAAACATGATGTGCACATTTTAAGTACTTTGAACACTGCATGACTTAACAAAAAGGTTAACTCATATTTCTTTAATTTATTGCTTTGTTACTATTTTTTCCTTATTAATTTTTTTCCCTCAATTTTGGTAATGCAGGCATTGCAAATCAAGCTACCATAGACTAGGAACAACAAAAGTTGCTCGTCTATGCAGTGCAGTGTTAGAAAGGATACTGGACATTACCTTATTTCTTTCTGCAAGAAATCTTGAATTCCGTGATTAAGACACAGCCATGTTTGAATAACTGGCTTAGTACGATACCGTTCTCAATGAGTTTAAGCAAAGAATTTAGGACAAAGAAACCAAGGAGCACTATTTGAGCAATGACACACAGAACAAGGTTTAGGAGGAGATTGAATCCAAAAACTTGTCCAAGGAAAAAAAAGCAAATAATTATTCTATTATTTTAGATTGTGCGCCATGCATTTTTCATAAAGAACAAACGAGCATTGGTAATCTATCTTTCATTTTCTCCTCCTCGATGGGAAATTTTAAAATTGTGCGTGGCTATTTCTGTCTAACCACAATCAGATACCAGATAGGAAAGTAG
This sequence comes from Hydra vulgaris, assembly GCF_022113875.1. Classification (NCBI taxonomy): domain Eukaryota; kingdom Metazoa; phylum Cnidaria; class Hydrozoa; order Anthoathecata; family Hydridae; genus Hydra; species Hydra vulgaris. Next base: position 53,667,252 of record NC_061160.1, on the reverse strand, counting down.
AATAAACTGTGTTAAACTACTTTACTGCTATTTAAAAGAAATCTTGGAGGCACTTGAAAGTTTGGAAGAACATGGCTTAAAAGAAATATAGGGCTACAGCCACAGAAGTACGATCGCTCACGGAATATATTATAACATGATGTTTTACTTCAAAAAAACAAATCAAATAAAGTTTTTTAGTCTTCTGCAACCTTTCTCGATATATTAGCTAGTGAAATAAAGGCAACAAATGCATTTCTTTATGAGTATCGCAAAAATGGATTTCCCGACGCACGTATTAAGGCATCAGAAATCGTAAAAGTATTGGGCATTGAAAGGGTTTTACCAATAGTACGTTTACGAAAAAAAAATTTCGATTTATTCATAAAGAGTGTGTTGATCACACTCGGCAACCTGAATATCAGTATAAAGCATTTTTTTCTCCCATTAATTAATATGTCAATTGCATAGTTAAAAAGCGTTTTGAACAGATCAGCATTGTCGCAAAGCTTAATGACTTTCTTTGCCAATCTGAAAGTCTTATGAAAGCCTGTAATAAAAATTCTTTGTCTATAAATTGCAAAAGTTTGCAAATGCAGCTTGGTGATATAGACTTTGAGGATTTAGAAATGGAGTTAAAAAGATTTGACATAGTTAAAAAGGTGGAAAAATGCCTCAAAAAAGAGCTGCAAGAAACTTATCCCAATCTAGTTGTTGCATTACAAATCATTCTTACTTTATCAGTTACTGCTGCAAGTGTAGAACGTACCTTTAGCAAGTTAAAACTAATTAAAACTTTTCATGGGTTAGTATAAATAATCTTGCTTCATTACTCATAAATACATGTAGCTATATTTCTTTGTATCTTTAAATAGGTCAACAATGGTCGATAAACGTTTGTCTTCTTTAGCAACGCTGTCGATTGAAATCGAGGTTGCAAAGAAATTAAGTTATGAAGGCATAATAAATGAGTCTGTAAGCATTAAAATAGTCGCAAACCCTTTTATTAATAGTTTGCGACGTACTTGTATTATCTGCGTAATATATTAACTGTATTTAAAAAAACTCTACTAGTAAACTTTATTTAACAATTATAAAATATATTTAGTTGAATTTAAGCGTTAATTTGAATGTTTTTAGTCTTATGAACGGCGACGTTAAAATATTTCAGGTACCATGCTTTTTTGGGTAGTCTGTAAATTTTTTCCACTTTTTTAGAAAGAACAAATAAAAAACTAGGGCCCAAATTACAAGTTGTTTTTTTTTTTTTTTTGTGGGGGGGGGGGGGGGGCTAGACCTTCTTGCCACGGCACTGTTCTAAACAAAACGTTTAAAGTAATCAAAAAGACAGATTGTTTCAAAATATCTTAATTTCCGTTTTTTTATTTATTTTTAATCCTTATTCAAGCTATCAAGAAGGCTATTCAAGATTTCATTTTTTTTTTCACTTTTCTTTAATGAAGTCAAGAATAAATCTTCTTTTAAAGTGCCAGTTGTAGAAGTTCAGTTAAATTCTAAAGTTTTAACAATTCTAAAGATAAACAGTTAGTATAAAGGAACACCGCTACCTAAAAGGCTTTATAAAAAACAAACTGGGTGATCAAATTTTGAAATTTTCTGCTTTACTCTAAAACGCAGTGAACAGCTAGTTAAAAAAAATTTTAGAAGCAGTTAATAAGTATCTAGAAGCAGTTAATAAGTATACCTCAAAGAGGTTGAATGATTGTATCATTCTTGCTAAAGTATTTTGGCAAAAGTTTGCCTCAGGACTTCAAAAAAGAGAAAAGTATTATGTGTTTGGTTGATGATGGAATATGATTAGTATTAACTTTCTATTTAAGTTGTTGCAGTTGGAAAGCTTTGGAAAGATCAATTTAATTTCAACAGTAGATGTATACTTAATTATTTAAACCTTATAAAAAATGAAGGTTCGCGCAGTTTGAAAATATTTTGGAAAAGTATTGTCCAGTTATTTGTCCAAAAAGTTGAAACTATAGAATATTGTTGAAACCAGCTACAAAAACAAATGGATAGCAATGGAAGAGCAGCAAACTTTACATCAGGTGTGCTAGATGAGTTCTGTTTTAGCTTGATTAAAGTTACAAGGCAGCCCATTTAGCTGTGAACAAGACATTATTAAAGTAGATAAAGATATGTTAAAATGAAAAAAAAGTTTGAAAAATGAGGTTCTTTATTTTAGGGATACAATGTAGGTCATTGTCACGGAGGTCTATTCTGTTTAAATACACGATTGTTGATATAAAAATACAAACCTCCATCTTATGTCTACCAAAGAACACGCTCATAACCTAGACGTTCTATAAGGAAAGTTCACGCAGCAATCTTTATCACATATGATGACTTTTATAGTTATTTTCCATTTTCAATAGTAAATAACAAACAAACTGTATGAATTATTTTCATATATAATGCATAATTTTTTTTGTTACTTATAAATGATAAGGTATATTATTGATAAATTAAACAGAAAAAGAATTCTAGTTTTCTACTTTTCTTATATTTTATGATAATAATAAATAAATTTCATCTATTTTTAGCAATGCCTTTTTTTGTCAATATATTAACTTTTATTAAAATCGAAGTAGAAGGCTAAATAATTAAAATGAAAAAAAAAAATGAATATGATTTTCAGAATCAGCATGAAAAACTAACTAAGAAAAATTGGTTAAACTATAAAAAATCTAAAAAAAGAGAATTATGGACCCCCCCCCTCCTAATAAAAATACGCAAAAAATCATTTGAAAAACGTCGCATAGTTTATGGTTTATCAACTTTAGACATTAGCTACTTTTCCACGTATTTAAGCTATTTATAAAACAAGGCTTGTTCAACATTACTTTAGTAAGGCTTATTTAACATTATTTTAGTAACCCTAACCCTAATCAATTGTAATTGAACTCAAAGGCCAATCTCTCCGTGAAAAGATTAACAAAATTATAGAAAATAAAAGCATTCCTAATTATGCCTGGAATAACTAAAGTTTTATACAATTACATAATGAGTTTAAATAATAATTTAAAAAGTTTTTACTTTACGAATAACAATTACGACGAAGAACTTATTAAAATCTATTCTTTTATTACAAAAAGTGTATCTGAGGCTCTTAGCCAACACTTATTCTTGAAAAAACAAGCTTTATATTCAAAATCTTGGTGGACTTCAGAGTTAAGCAGGAGCAAAAAAGTTCTTACATTTCATTTTAAAAAATGGGGTAAGATGGGTTTTGAAAAAGATTTAAGCTCGCTTACTTTTAATCGATATCGAATGGCACGTAAAAACTTCCGCAACGCTGTCAAAAAAGCTCAAAATTGTAACCTTTTTAAACAATACACAAAAATCAAGAAGCTAAAAAATACTGAACCGAGAAACTTCTGGAATACCTTCAGATACATAAAGTCTGATAAAAACTCAAAACTATTTACTATAAATAATAAAAAGGACAAGGAATCAATCACTAAAGAATTTGCCTATAGTTTCGAAAAACGGTTAAATACCAAAGCAATGACGTATACCGCTTCGAATTTTCAAGTTCCACCTTGTACCAAATTTGATATGGTAATAATATCAGATGAAGATATTAAAACATCTCTCGCCTAAAATTAAACAAGATGCGTATGGAATACCTGCAGAACATTTAAAACATACATGTTGCGAAGCCCTTACAAAGTGGCTAAAGAAATTCTTTAACTTTATTATTAACCACAATTAAGCCCCAAAATCGATGTCTACATCACTTATTATACCTCTTGCTAAATCTTATAAAAAATCATTAACTGATCCAAATAACTACCGTGGTATTAGCATCATTCCAATCTTTACAAAACTAGTAGAATATCTTATTTTTAATAATCTGTCTAGAGATAAAAGAAACTCATCCTCTTCAATTCGGTTTTACTAAAAACAGCTCAACCTTACATAAGTGAAACTGTAAAATATTACAACAACAACAACAACTCACCTGTCTATCTCTGTTCCCTAGATGCTAAAAAAGCATTTGACAGCTGTAGCTGGGACATTTTATTTGAGAAACTATACGATAATGAAAAATTACCGCTTTATATTATTATTACTATATCGTCATTGTACCATGAAAGCAGTGCTTCTGTCACTTATCTAGGATGCAAATCATATCCATTTTATCTAACACAGAGGGTGGGACAAAGATTGATTCTGTCTCCTCACCTGTATAGTATATATACTCAAAGCCTACTTGAAACCATACAAAATAAAAGTATCGTGGGGACATCAATTTATGGAATTTACACAGGTGTTGTAGCATACGCTGATGACATCATTCTTCTTAGTTCTACCCTGTCTGGAATAAAAAAGCTTATAGCAGCTTGTAATATATACATTAACACAAACTGTATTAATTTAAATGCTAATAAGACCGTTTTAATTTAAATGCTAATAAGACAGTAAACTGTATTAATTTAAATGCTAATAAGACAGTTCTTGTTTACTAGAAAAAAACAAATTGCAAACTGCACGATAACAATCGACCACCAACAAATAAAACTGGATGATAAACTTAATCATCTAGGTTTTATATGGGGTACTAAAAGCTCTTCTTTTGCCTCACTTAATCATTTAAATATTGATAATAGAATATCAAAATTCAGATCAATAATTCAAACTCTTATTCAGTCTGGAATCCGCTTTGCTCATAAAAGCTCTATTGTCCAGTTACATTAAACTTCGGCGGTTCCGATACTTACGTATGGTCTTGAACTTTGCGACTATAAAGACGTACTAATGCAAAAGCTTGATATAATAGGGAGGAATGCACTTAAGTCACTCTTCAATGTTTCCAAACACAACAAAAATTATATTCATTCTTTGTTTTACATCCAATATATATCAACAATTGTAAAGCAAAACAAGCTAAACTTATTTATTCGCATAATAAGTAATAAAACAACGTCTGGTATTGTAAATTCGCAGTTTAAAAACCAAACCGCTAAACACCCTTTTCTAGATGATGTCGGAATGAACTCAATCGAGAGAGCTTAATCCAAAACAAAAAAAAAGTAAAAATTATTGTGTTAAGGAATATAATTCCTAAAAACTCATTGGAGCAAAGGAAAATATTCAAAGAAATTCTTAAAGTAAATATTCCAAAATAAAAACTTATTTCTTGTCAAAGATATAACTTTATAGTATTATATCTTGTATTATATACAGCGGGTGATTAATAAAAATATATATATATATATATATATATATATATATATATATATATATATATATATATATATATATATATATATATATATATATATATATATATATATATATATATATATATATATATATATATATATATATATATATTACATATACCAACGTTAAAAATGTGGCAATTAAAAAACGTGGAAAAAGTGTTACTTTGCTAACGTTAATTAAGCGTTGCTTTGACAACGTTGAGGAAATGGCACATCTGATAATATTAATACGCTAATTTAATATTATTAGTCGAATTACATCATTTTTTAGGCTCTTCTATTTTAAAGTAGTTTCTATACACGGTTTTTTTTTTTTAATTTTATTTACTAACAACGCGTATTACGGGTTGCTTACTGCTAGTTGAAAATTATAGTCTCAATAACTAGCCATTACAAAAATAATTTGCCGTAATGGAAAGGCAAGGAAAACTTAATAGAATGCATGCATATGGTATAAAACATTGCCTAAAACCATCAAATCAAATGATAAATTTTTGTATGATAAAGAAGAGATAGCTAACGAGCTGAATAAATATTTTATTTCTGTTGCACCAAATTTATCCCAAAAAATTCCTCAAGCAATTAATCCAATAAGTAATCTATTTATCCCTAATACATCGCAATTTAATTCGTTTGAACTAACTTTTGAAGAGTTTGAATGCGCTTTTAAAATGCTAAAACCCAACAAATCAGCAGGTGCGGATGATATCAATGTAAATATTGTTATTAAATCATATGAAATCATTAAAGATGTACTTTTTGAGATTTTTTCTTGTTCTATTAGGCAAGGAATTTTTCCTAATCAACTAAAAATAGCAAAGGTGATTCCGATATTTAAGGGAAGTGATTTAACTAATGTTGGCAACTATGGTCCCATTTCTATTCTATCTGCATTTTCAAAAGTCTTGGAGAGAATTTTATACAACAGAATTTATAATCATTTATCTGTAAACAATTTAATATATAGCAATCAATATGGATTCAAAAAAAATAACTCGGCAGAACACGCAGTTCTCCAGTTTACAAGAAGTATTACTAACTCTTTTGAAAACTCCCAATATACAGTTGGGGTTTTTATTGACTTAGCTAAAGCTTTCGATACAATAGACCACAATATTCTTTTAAAAAACTAAAGATTTACGGTATAAACGGAAGTGTTTTAAATTGGTTAAAAAGCTATTTAAATAATCGAAAGCAATTTGTATACGTTGATGTAGTTTCACCAGTAAACTTGCTTGATATAACCTGTGGAGTTCCTCAGGGATCAATATTAGGGCCTCTTCTTTTTCTTATTTACATCAACGATCTCCATAAAGCCTCAAATTTAACGACGATTATGTTTGCAGATGACACGAACTTATTTTTATCTCATAATGATATTACATTGTTATTTCAGAATATCAATAATGAACTAGTAAGAATTTCTGATTGGTTTAAGACAAGTAAACTGTCTCTTAATATTGATAAAACGAAATGGATTTTTTTCTATCCAAATCACAAAAAAATCTTATACCAAATGAAACCCGAGAAAAAAAAACCCGCTAATACTACTAGGAATATGTTTAACTTCCTGCTAATCCTGTTAAGTTCCTGCTAATACGGCTAATCCTGGTAAGTTTTTGTTTAATACGGCTAAACTTATTAAGTTTCCCATTAGTGAAATGACGTTTATGAATTTCCTGCTAATCCTAGTAAGTTCCTACTAAGTACTTATCAGGATTAAACAAATTACTTAGTAAGTTCCTAGTAAGTTTTCAAAAATAAAACAAGTATAAAAAATCGTCTTTGTTATACGCCATCTTTTATTTATTCACACGGAAGACAAGTCAGCCATAAAACAGCTTTTTTAGATTCAATAGTTTTACTAATTAATATTTGTATTTCTATAAGGAAAAAGCTCAAGAACATCTGGGGATGATTGCGTGATTTGCAGTTTATTTGATGAATATTTGTTAATGTGTTATAATGTGGTTTTAAATGTTAATTTTAACTCTATAAATTCGAGCATTTTCTGTTGTATCAATTCGAGCATTTTCTGATTCATAGTGATATGTATGGTGATGTGTTTTTTAAATTTTATTTTATTTTTATTTCTGATTTTTTTATTTTCATTGTTTATGATTTTATATTGTTTAATAAACATAAAATCATAAATCATAAACAATTATATTGTCACTCTTTCTTTTTACTATTTCTTTTTACTAAAAAGAGTAAGTGACTTATCTTTATTAATAAAGATTTGTCACTTTTTTTTAGTAAAAAGAAAGACTTTTATTTTTAATTTTCTTAAAATTTTATTTGTAATTTTATTTAAAAAGTCAAATTTTTCATGTCAAAAAACCACTCACTTTTTAACACATTAAACAAACTATAAAATTATTGAATATTGTTATATTTTGTATTATAATTTTTATTTACTTAACATTAAGATTTTTGTTATAAATGCCATTATATAAATTAATTTAAAATTTCCATAATTTATTTTATGATATTTTGATTAACTACTACTGTATATAGTTATATAATGCTAGTTACTCAAGTTTTTAGTAATATATATATATATATATATATATATATATATATATATATATATATATATATATATATATATATATATATATATATATATATATATATATATATATACATCCTGCAAAATTCAGGTTGGTAATGCCAACGCAAAAGCCAACCTATTTTTGCTTCACGCCGGCATGTAACTGCTGACCTAAATGTTTGTAACAAATAGCAAAAGTAATTTTTTTGTTCGCCTGACAAATATTTATTATTTTGATAAATAACAAAATGATAATTTTGAAATAGACAAAATAAAAAAATAAAAACTAAGAAAAATTTAAGAAGATTTTTTCTTATATAAAAAGATGTTCATCAAAGTCTTTTAGATCTTTTTTTAGATCTTTTAGATCTATTTATACATTATCCAATGAAATTGTTTCATCAAATGATATTGATGCTTGTCAGCAACTAATTTATTTATTTCAAAAGGCATTATGCTCCTATTTCGGTGAAGGTATTCGCACATTCACTTTCCATGCATTAGTGCATCTCTCTGACCAGGTGAAAATTTTGGACCTCTTACAGCAACATCTGCTATGGTGTTTGAAAATGTAAATCGCCAACTAAAGAGGTCTGTTACAGGAACTAAAGGCCAGGGAAGGCAAATGGCTGAAAAATTTATTAGATTTCAGACGGAAGACCACTTAAATACTTTTTCTTTGAATCCTTTTGTGTTAGGTGCAGCACAAAATATATCAGATAAGTTGCAGAATATAAATTTGAATGATTTAAATGTTGACCTAAATCTTTATCAGTTTTATAACCGTTTTAGAGTTGCTGATAGAACTTTTCATGCTTATCATTATGGTAAAAAATTAAAATCAGCTTCATATTATGCATATTTAATAGAATTTAATATGATTGTGAAAATTTTGTTTATTGCACATAACCAAAGACAAATCTTGTGTAGATGTCGATTGTATAAAAATGTAAGTAAGTTTCATCGTCATATGGATTCTTTTAATATTCCTATCAAAATCAAGCATGTTTTGTCAAAAATATCTCCTTATTTATTGTTGAAAAAGTGTGGATTAGCTGTTTTTGATTCAAGCAAATTTACTCACTACGCTCTTGTAAAAAAAACAAAGAAATTTTATGATAGTGTTGTTATTCAAAATAATTATGAACATGATTAGGTTTTATTTCTATTTTTTAAAATTTGAAATTGTATTATGTTTTTTTGTATTATTATATATTTACTTTACAATATTCTTTTTATTAGAAGTTGTTATTTAGGATTCTGTTTGCAATCAATTAATTAATGAAACATCAAACTTAATTCATAATAGCGACAAGAGTTTGTTGTTTACAATGATCTAAATCAGATTTCTTTTTGTACCATTTTGACTTTGTGTAGTGTTTCTTTTAAGAATTAAATAAATTTGTTAAGAGAAAAGAAATCGTATAACCACCTGTTATCGCGGATAACAGGTGGATACGATTAATATCTATTAAATTAATTAAATATTTATTTTAGATAAATTATTAATTGTTTTTCGTCAACTGTAAATTTTCCTTTTTTTATATGTATATAAAAATAATATGTGTATATATATATATATATATATATATATATATATATATATATATATATATATATATATATATATATATATATATATATATATATATATATATATATACATATATATATGTATATATATATATATATATATATACACACACGAGGCTTATTTAAATTTTTTTAATTTAGCTTAGTTTCATATTTTCATACATTTTTATTTTGAAATTTTAGATTATAATAGCTTTGAAACAATGATAATGAAAGTTTTTTCATTGTTCTAAATTTATGTTAAGTTAAATATGCTTTTTTGTTATAAAATATATGTTATTATGTTGTTGAATTACATTAATATTTTTATAAATTACGTTATAGCTACAGTTATGGTCGTAAAAGATTAAGAAAAATCTTATGGGTGCAATTATTCCACTGACACCTGCGAAATTACAAAAAGAACTGACCATCGCTGTTTATTGTATTTTTTTAAATGTTCTAGTTAAACAATCTAACACTTAATTATTTGTTATTTTTATTATTGTTTTATAAATAAGCGTCCTTATTGCTTAGCGACTAGTTAAGTTATATTATAAGGATTATATTTTCAAAAAGATTCTGTGTTTAAGTAAAAATTATTATTTTTACTTAAACTCATATATTTCTTGAAAAATAAGCCTACTAATATATCTATGAAATCTTTAAAACTCAAATAATTAAATAAAACCCTAATAAACATATGAGTTTAACTAAAAAAACTATTAACTAAAACTAGAAAGTAATACTTAACCGAGAAAAAAAACCCTACTAATTCTGTTAAGTACCTACTAAGTTCCGAGTAAAAACCCTAGTAATACTACTAAGATTCCTTCTAAAAACTTGCTAATCCTACTTAGTTTCCTACTAAAAACTTGCTAATCCTACTAAGTTTCCTATTAAAACTTGCTAATCCTACTAAGTTTCCTACTAAAACCTGCTAATCCTAC
>NC_061160.1:53649451-53651951 GCF_022113875.1 Hydra vulgaris | reverse complement strand
TATGTATATATATATATATATATATATATATATATATATATATATATATATATATATATATATATATATATATATATATATATATATATATATGTATATATATATATATATATATATATATATATATATATATATATATATATATATATATATATATATATATATATATATATATATATATATATATATATATATATATATATATATATATATATATATCAGGCTTGGTCGGGAAGCGGGTGCGATCGCACTCGATAATTGACCACGGAAATTATATTTACATGCGAAAAGCCGGCCAGATTTTTCAGGCGTTTTGAGAACATTTAAGTTTATGTATGTTTCCTTGTATGTCCGCAAAATAATAAAATTATTATTTTATCGTAAATTTTGTTTTACGGACGTATATGGAAATTTATATAAACTTGAATGTTGTCAAACATCTTAGTGCGGAAAAATAAATAAAAAATGTTCGCGAACACAAAAAACCCGCCAAATTTACGAACAACTAAATCTTTTGGTTCAATTAATAAATAACTGAGATTACTAAAGAATTCAAGCGAATGTTCTAGAGTATTCTGTTGAATTATTTTTCAAAATCGTATAGTTTGAGTTTTGTTATGTTTTCGTTGAGATTTCTAGCATCAATTGTTTTAAGAATATACTATCAAACGAAAAATTATTTCAATACAATGGCTCATTCTCGGAGTCACATCTACAAAGCTATAAATGTTTTAAACTAACATTTGTTTACAAAAATAAATGTTTTAAATTTATATTTTTTAACTTGTCAACGTTTTGTAAATATATTATGGATTTAATTAGTATAATCTTATTTTTTATATATAAGGGATGTATTTTTATGTATGTAATGTATTAGAAATTGGTTTATTTACTTCAATTATTTTTGCTTCAGCCATTCTTATAAACTCGTTATACTTACACTTAAAGCTACATTTTTCTGTAAAATACTAGTTAAAGATATAAAGCCCACTCACTAAACATTATCAGCGATATTGTTAAGCAGTTCCGCTTCCTCCTTACAAAGTAATTTAACGTTTTTAGTTAATTTCTATCTACACCTTTTCAAGATGTAATTGAGAAAACAAAAATTGTAATTAAGAATCGTAAGATGTAATTGAGAAAACAAAAGTTGTAATTAAGAAACGTAAGATGTAATTGAGAAAACGTAAGTTGTAATTAAGAAATATAAGATGTAATTTAGAAAACGAAAATTGTAATTAAGAATCGTAACATGTAATTGAGTAAATGTAAGTTGTAATTAAGAAATAGAAAGATGTAATTGAGAACACGAAAATTTAATTTATATCGCTAAAGGAGTAAGAGTAAAATGGCGCGTTAAAAAAATGGAGCGTATAAAATGACGCACTTAAAAATGACGCAAGATTTGTAGCGTAAATTTAATTTTTTAGGAAAAAATTTAGGGAAAAATTTATAGTTTTTGGGCAAATGAATTTAACGTAATAAACACTAAAAACAATAAATATGCGGTATGTAATTCGAGGGCCATAGCGGGATTTGTCCGGGGAAGGATGACCACGCGCTGTGACTGTGAATTTGCTATTTTAGACTGTGAATTTGCTATTTTAATTTATGTGTTCTCAATTACAAGTTACGATTTCTCAATTACATATTATGATTTCTCAATTATATCTTACGTTTTCTCAATTACATGTTGTGTTTCTTAATTACATGTTACGACTTCTTATTTACATGTTGTGTTTCTCAATTACATATAACGTTTTCTCAATTACATGTTGTGTTTCTTAATTACATATTACGACTTCTTAATTACAACTTTCATGTTCTCATTTACATCTTGAAAAGGTGTAGCTAATTAAATTTTCACTGTAACAATGATTTAATTATTTCATTTGTTCATCTTAATAAGAAGAAGTGTTTCAAATATGTTAAACTTTTCAAACTACGCGAAGCATAAAACAGGTACTGAAAATAATTTTTATTTATAATTAAATTATGTAGCGTTAGTTTTATTGGTTTAATCTTGTTGGACTTTACAGTGCCGCGGGCTGCACTATTTTGGTGGCCTTTTTTAGGTGCGACAGCGTAAAAATGACCTAAAAATACCGATAGGTCCTTTTGACTATTTCTCGGCCCATAACAATGTGTGTCCCGGGACTATAGCTCTTCTACCCCCCCCTTCCCCCCACCTCTTATTTCCAGCACTGGAAATAAGACATGAGTGTATAAATATAAATTATATTTAATCTTTGATAAATTGAAGAACATTTGTTTCTTTATTAAACAATCATTTTTAATACGTTGTTACTATATACAAAAAATGTCGCTTTTTTTTTAAAAAAAAAAAAATATAAAAGAGCAACGTTTCAAAAATATTTGCTCTAATCGTATTTATTTTGCTTAAAGTTTTTTCGCGTTAAAAGCTATTTTTCTTTTTTAACTGTCTCTCATCGGTCCAGTTTATCATATTGCGTTTTTTTGCTTGTTTTTGAAATGTTCT
>NC_061160.1:53586397-53648451 GCF_022113875.1 Hydra vulgaris | reverse complement strand
ACTTTTTCTTTTTTGTTCCTTAAAAGTGTTTTGTTTATTGTCAAGGGAAGAAAATATCGTTTTTAATAACTGCAGATTCGAATAACTGATGGGCGTTTGCATGAGTTTATTACAGAAACTTTACGGAGAATGAAATTGCAAAATAACTCGGTAAATTACCAATTAAAATAACAAACTGTAAAAGAAAATTAAAATAAATAAATAATAATATACTGACAGTAAAATTAAATACGTAAGTTTATAACATAATGTGAAGTTTGTTTAATAATTGAATGACTTTCCCTTTTAATGAGGAGGGCTTCTTTGATTTGTGTTTTGTTAGGGCAGTATTCAAAGTCTTAAAAGAGTTTTTGATTTTTGAAATTATTACATAAATTGAAGTGTTTAAATATATGAGATTGTTTTCAAACTTTGTTTTCAGAAATTTGGCAGACATGTTTTTAGAGTTTTATTATTGTAAAATAATCTTTTCAAAATGTAACTAAATTTTACAAACCATTAGTAAATGACCGGGGCCCCGGCTAAAAATGAGACTTTGCAAATCCAGCATAAAATGTTGTAAGTTGTATATAAAAGGAAAACATAAGGTTTTGTAAGAGTTATAAGGTTTTTTTGGTGTTTAAGGAAAAAAATTAAATTATTTATCATGCTGTAAAAAGATTTTTGCATTTAGGAAAAATACAGACTAAGGACGCAAGAATGATTTTTGGTTTATCGTTATAGAGATGATAGTTTGTTTGAGTATTGACTATGATTGTATTTGTAGAAAAAAGAAAGAAATGCAACCTTTTAACAATGGGAGAGTGGCTTAAGCTTGGTAGATAAAGCAGATCTAATTACATTTACAATGTGCTTTTAGACTTTGTCTGAGAGTAAAAGGGTTGTTATTTGTCAATATAGGAATGCCAACAATTTTGCAATATTTTTTTTGTAGTAAATAAATGAGTTTTGTTGTCTAACAAAAATTGTGGATTTTAAGTCCAGAATTTAAATCCATAAGCCATAGCAAACCTTAGGCTGTTACAGAAGAGAGATCAAATTTAAAATTAGCTGCTTGTTCTAAGCAATTAAAAAGTGAAGATTTATTGTCAAGACAAAAGTATAAAGTTGAGTTATCAACAAATAGAGTCACTTTAGATTTCATTAAGATTATTGTTGTAGATAAAAAATATTACAGGAGAATATATAGAACCTTGTGGTACTATATAAATTACTTGATATAAAGAAGAGGGTAGGCCTTCAAGATTAACTATACTACTGCAGTTAGAAAAAAATAATTTAATAACCTCAACCCTTTACATAAGAAATTGTAAGAAACTAAAAACAGAGTGAAGAGTAATCGCAGAATACTTGGTGAGGTCAAAGTGTTTTCTAGTGTTTTGAAAAATTGGAACCATGTATTTAGCACTTTTTAAAAGTTTAGCAAAAAGTGTAGAGAGCTCTGAAGAACACTTTTTTAAGACTATGACGGATATCTTGTCTGAAGCACAAACTGTAGAAGTGTTTAATTGAGAATTAATTTTAGTATTGGAAGCTACAGTAATTTTGATGTTTAACAATGGATTAATCTGTGTAAACGGTCAGGAAGAGTATGGCCGTTTTATTTAAGAGTCAAACTAGAGTAAGATTTCTTTGTAAACAGCTCTGCTTTACTCTGGGGTAAAGTAAAAAGATCAGACCCATGAATTAGAGATTAAACGTTAGACTTACTTTAGTTAATGACAGTTGAAAACTGAAGAGACGTTATAAAAGCTACAGAGAGAAAGTTATAGAAAAAATACAAAATTAAAAAAAAAAAAAAGTACCAAATAATCTTTTTTTCTTTTAAAAAGTTTTAAAAGTTTTCTTTTAAAAAGTTTTAAAAAACATGGATATGACAGAAATTAGGATTTATTCAAGTAACGACCAATCGAATTCTTCATCGTCGTCAATAGAAAAATTATGTCTATAAGAGTATATTTTGGGTTTCGAAAAATCTGCAGAAGGTAGAGGGTGAATGAATTTCAGTCTCGTATTGTCTGGCATATCATTAGAATTTAAACGTTGTATTAAGTTTTCATTAATGTTTCCAAAGTTTGTTAAACTGACATCAGGATTTTGCAATGTATTTATAAAAACAGCAGGTTGCAGAACATCATTTTTATGTAAAGACAAAGTTTGAGGAAAGCTTGGATTACACGTAATATTAGTTGCATAAACAGTGGAACCAGAATTTAAAGGAGATGGTAGTTTACACCCTGTCCTGCTTTAATGACCACTTCTCAAAAACCGCTAATATTTAGATTGAGAGCTTCGGAAAAATATTAAAATTTACAGTTAAACAGGTCTTCTCGTAAGAGGCATGCGATCGCACAACTTATATGACCACGCATATAGTTCTTTGTTTTAACAACTTGACCACGGCTCTGTGTAAGTTTTAATAATTAGCGCATTTAAAAAATGAGTTAAAAAAAAAAAAAAAAAAGCAAACTAAAATTAAAATAAATAATCCATAAACTGAAAAGAGAATAAAATTCTTAAAAAAGCATATAATACAAAATTAAGCTAAAAAAATGAAATATTTAAAGAATAATAAAATAAACAAAGGAAGACCCTTACGGAAATATTCCATGGAAAACCCA
Organism: Hydra vulgaris; assembly: GCF_022113875.1. Lineage (NCBI taxonomy): Eukaryota > Metazoa > Cnidaria > Hydrozoa > Anthoathecata > Hydridae > Hydra > Hydra vulgaris. The sequence continues at coordinate 53,645,830 of NC_061160.1, read as the reverse complement.
TGGAATTCCATTAGTAAACCATGGTTTTCCCATAAAAAACTGGAGTTTCCATGGGTGAATTTCATGAAAATTGAAATCCTATGGAATTTCCATGGTTTTTTTTTTTCATAGCTTATGCTGCGCCATGGTTGTTACGATTTAATTTTATATCATTTATGGATATACTTATTTTAACTGTTTCCAGTAGCTTTGTATTACTTGCAATAGTATAGCAAGTATGTCAAGTAAACCAGTTTTAGTTTTGTAATGCTTACTTGGCAAATTATTTGCCAAATAATTATTATTTGGTTTACAACAAATAAACGTTTAGTTTTAATCTACATTAAATAACTAGTGTATTAATGTACATAGTGTAATCTAATGTACATTAAAACTTATATAATTATTATTATAAAACTTATATAACATATTAAACAAACTTATCTAAAATATTAATATATATGCAGTATATCAGATAAGATTAGATAACTAAGATAAGATAAGATATTAAGATTAGATAACTAATGTACAAAGGATAACTAGTATAATTTTTTTTATTTTTTTTTAATAAAATCCTCAGATTACATAAAAATGCTTGAAGTTAATTGTATCGTAAATGTTCATTAAGTATTACAAAACGTTTTTTTATGATAAATGTTTTATTCAGTTTTAGTTCTGTTAAGTTGTTTTTGTCTTTTTGTTGTTGTTTTTTTCTTTAGAATTACTAGAATATGTAAATAATGTAATATAAATATTTTTTATAAATTCTTTTATATTTACTTTATTATTTTATTCAAATAACTACATTATAAGCTGACAGGTTTGACTGACAATATAAATAATGTTGTTCATCGTTTATATTGTTTAAAACATCGTCAGTTTTTATATGCATTTAATATTTTTTTAAATAGTTCAAAAGCTGTCAAAATAAAATAGTGAATTGAGTTCAAATTAACCAGAAAAGATATAAACGTAATCTCTGGGATTCAACTTGTAAGAATGTTTCAAGAACCACTTAGTTGGAGAACAAAAACTTTGGTAATGTTTTAAAAGTATCAGAAAAGGAACTTAATTAATGCACAAGATTTTACTTCGTAGTTAAATATAAGCATATAAAAGCAATGTTTATAAATAATACACTATTATTTATTAAAATACAATTATTTTTATTTGTTTATATTTAACTAATGTAAAGTGCTTGTCTTTAGTTAAAATAAATTAATTTATGCACACACTTTGATATTTATTATGCTTTTACATTACTATACTTTAAAAATTACATATTTAATAAATTTGTTATGTTTTAAATAGTAAAGTAAAAATATAATAAATTTTTGAATTTAATGGTGTGTGCATAAGTTCTTTTATTTTAACTTTATCATTTTATTTAAATTACTGCATTATAAGCAGGTAAGTTTGACTGACAATATAAATAACGTTGTATATCATACAGACAGCTCAGACAAAGAAGTAAGTTTTTACTTAAAATTACAATTTATAAGTTAAACTATATTTGTTGCTGTCTTGTTCTATATAAATGTTACTAACATGCAGGTAAAATTTTTATATGTGTATAAATCTTTTCATTTTAAGTTTATCATTTTATTTAAGCTACTACATTATTAGCAGGCAGGTTTGACTTGCAATATAAAATTTTTAATTTATTTATTTAGTCGTTCATTAACAAGTCCGGTGCTTTATAATATATTTAAAGGTGGTAAGGGCGTGAAGAAAACAGGTTTGTAAATGATGTTGTACACCATGCAGATAGCTCAGAAGAAGAAGTAAGTTTTTTTTTTTTCAATTACAAAAATAAATATATAATATAATATTTGTTGCTGCCATGTTCTATATAAACGTCTCTAACATGCAGGTAACATTTATATATGTATTAGTTTGAATAAATCATTTTAATTAAGTTACATTATAGGCAGGAATGTTTGACTTGAAATATAAACGATGTTGTACATACTGCAGATAGCTTAGGCGAAAAAGAGGTAATAATCTAATAATTGTTATTTATAAATAATGATATATTCATTGCTACTTTTTTCTATATAAATGTTACCTAACATTTGGCAACATTCATAATTGTGTATAAGGCCTAATTATAAAGTAAGTTATAATAGATAATAGCTATTAGTAAAATGAATCAGTAAATAAAGAAAACTAGTTAGAATGTATATAATAATTGTATGATGTATTGTCTAGATTGGTGAAATGGAGAATGAGACTAACTATGGTGAAAAAATAATGAATATCAAAATGTGAATGGTACTTTGTTTGACACCTGTTTCTACAGACACAATGCAGTTGCACTTATAAATGGGCTTGATGTTTTTTTTGGATTGAATATGTTGTATTGATGGTTCTTTTTAACTTGTTAAAACTTTAAGTTATTATCAAATTTATATATACTACTTTTATCAAATAGTTAATATAAAATAATAAAAATGTAAATTGTTTTATTTTCTGTAAAAAAAATTTTCTTGATATATTTCAATTGTTTATCACTATGTATATCACTTATAGTATTATATTACTTGTAATTTTTTGTTTTATTTATTTTCAGTATGTTATACATATGCATGCATTAAATATTGTAGGGAAGTCAAGTTTTGATGTTTTTGGTGCATTATAGCTATTATTTTTCAAAGATTTGTAGGATTTAACAAGATTTAAATTTTATTTTGTTAATTGATTTTTTCGGAGAAAGCGATCCCATAGATTAAGAGATACGCAATTATATTAGTGTGATAAAATTTGCTTTATGATTTAATATGACAATTCAAATAACATTAGATCAAAAAAACTTGAAAACAAATCATGCTTTTTTACCATGAAAAATCCATGAGTTTTCCTTGAAAAGGTGTTCCTATTACCTATGGAAATTCCATGGTTTTTTCCATGGATGGAAATCTCATTGAATATCCATGGTATTTGGAACACTTTTCCATGAAAAACTCATAGAATTTTTCATGAGAAACTCACGGGTTTTCCATGGAAAACTCATGGGTTTTCATTGAAAACTCATGGGTTTCCCATAGGAAGCTCATGGATTTTCTATGGAAAACTCATAGGTTTTCATTGAAAACTCATGAAGATCCCATAGGAAACTCATGGATTTCCCATGGAAAACTTATGGGTTTCCCATGAAAACGTGTTCCAAATAACCATGGTTTTTCTATGGGTTTTTTTCATGGGTTTTTTCATGGGAATTTTCCGTAAGGGGAACCAGAAGAAAAAAATTAAAACATTAATGTAACTTAATTATAAGCGAAAGTGAAAAAAAGACATCACAGCTCTAATAATCTTTATTATTCCTTCCCATGAGTAAATAGGCGTTTTACTACCAACGTTACAAATCCTTGCAAAATCGACTGCTTTAACAACGTTAAAGTAACGCTTTTTAAGTAACTTTTTTTCAACGTTAAGTTGCGACGCTTGTGCAAAGCTTTTTACCTAACGCTTTTCCAACGTTTAGTTGCGACATTTTTGTAACGACTTTTAGTAACGTTTTTTCAACGTTATGCTACAACGTTTAATCAACGTCTCTTTAACAACGTTCATATCTTTGCAAAATCGATTACTTTGTCAACGTTTCCGCAACATCTCGTGCGACCGGTTTTCAACGTTGATTCAACGCTGTCATGTTTGCTGGGTAAATGCACTTGGTAACTTTTCAAATCCGTTTCAATCCATATTTAATAGGTGTTGTTATTCCTTTTTTTTTTTTTTTTTTTTTTATTCTTAGACTTTTTGTATTGTGCTCTGAAGTTTAATATATATATAAGAAAAAAAAACTTATATCATGAATTTTCAATAAAAAAAAAAAAATTAGATATTTCCGTGCTTTTAGAGGAGTATGATTAAGTATAGCGCTTCTTGTTATTTTTAAGAATAGATGTTTAATTTATTACATTACTAATTTTACATTTGTTTATTTTATATAGTTAACGGAATTGCTTATTTTCAAATTAAGTTTTTTATTTACCTAATTTATCAAGGGGCTTGATGATAAGACATATTAGTCTTCTTCTTGCCCCTGCTACCTATATATCTTGTTATTAACATACGGATAGTATATATTTACACGATAATAATATTTTAAAAAAATCAAATCTTTTTAAAGATAAAAACAAATAAATTTTAAAAAGTTAACCTTTTTAAATCTACAATAGAGTTGATTTTAAATCCAACTATATTATTCGTTTTTTCTTCAACAGCTATTAAGCTGACTCCTTCTTCAATAGATTTTTTAAGATTATTTTCCCAAGCTACACTTCTAGCTATCATATCAAAATGCGATAAAAGAAATTTGTTTATTGGCACATCTAAAACAAAAAATTAATACAATAAATAAGTTTTTTATATTTAGAAACATATTATACTATTCAATTTTACTATTATACTATTCAAAATAAAATTTAAATATTTTTAATAGCCATTACTTGTCATTATTTTTTTACAATTAGCAAAGTAAACTAGGGAATAAATAAACAGTTTAGCTTAAAGTTCAATATTGATTTTTGAGGAAAAATATTTTTAATTTTTTTTTTTAGTATCAATCTTATAATAAAGAATTTTTCACACGATAAAAATATTTAAAAATTAAGAAAATAGTTTTTAGGTAAAATACGTTTTTTGATAAAAAAAATCACTTGTCACTTGTCATCACTTGTCTTTTTATAATTAAGGAAAAGTAAACGCCTAATAATTTTACTTATCCTTTTATTAATTGGTAACAAGAAAACTTGTTAACATTTAATAACAATTAATAAAAATAATCAAGTTAAATTAATTGAGAATGAAAATTTAACTTTAATAGAAATTAAATTCAGAGGAAGACGCAGCTTTAAACATGGCAGCTTTGAAAAAGTGCATTTTTGAAGCATTACTGTTTTAAGAACAAGTGAAGTGTAAAGATAACATATGCTCACACAGCCAGGGGCGGAACCAGGTTTTTGATTTGCCACGTCAAAAAATAAACAACTTTTATAAGTGATGTAAATATGCAAGACAAAAACAAACAAGAAAGATAATTAACATTTAATTATGCTATAAAAAATCATAAATTTTCCAGCTAAAGCGGTATTTAATAAACAAGCAGGTATAGAGTAGGTAAAGGGTTATCTAAAACTAAAGAGAACGTTCACTTTGAAAGCCTAAAAATACAAGCTTGTCTTGTTAAACAAGTTTTGATCTGCATAATATAAATCAAGTTTTTGACAATTATAAAAAACTTTTTTAAAAAAGTTATGTTATTTATATTTATTTATGTTATTTATTTATATGTTATGGTATTATGGCATTTATAATGTTGATGAAACCAACATATTGACCGTGCTACTGCAATGTGGAAAAAAAAACTTGCTCAGTGCGTGTCTACTAAATTTAAATAGTTAATTACTATGTGTGGTATAAAATAAACTATTAATAATATAACAAAAAAAAAAACTTTTTATAAAACCACGTTTTTGTAATGAACTAAAAAGTAGAAAACAATTTTCTCTTGAGGCTATAGAAATTTTTGAAAATTAATTGAATCGATAGTAAGTGACATGAAAACTTTTGATTATGACCTCTTAATAATTACGATAATATTTGTAAAATTTTAAACAAAAAACGTGGTGCGCATCTTGTCACTTTAAATGATCATCATCGTCCTTAATTACTTTAACTATTGCTTCCTTCTTCTGTTCTTTTTTTTCGTTAAATGCGCACCACGTTTTTCGTTTAAAATTTTACAAATATTATCCCAGCGGGCACAGGTACGTTCATTGTACGTACAATCTACATCCAAATCACGTCCGTCCGTCCGTGAACCAAAACTGAACCTTCAAAAATAGTTTTAACAAGTTTAACCAAAATAGCAACTTCACTAAATATATTTTTATTAGCTTAGTCGTACATATAATAAAATTTGTCATTCTCGTTAACATGGGGTTAACAATTAACTTTTGACAATTATCTTTTGAATAGCGTTAACAATTAACTTTTGAATAGCGTTGAAGTTAAGTTTATAAATTTTAAAGATGGCATCAAATGTGAAAAAATGGAAAGGTATTAATAAAAAAGTAAACGCTTTTTTAAATTCATCTAGTTATGATGAAACAATTTTAATAGAAAATGCTGCTGGTAATTGTTCTTCAAGCCCAATAAGGTCCATAAATGATGACGGCGAATCGTTGGAGAGGAATGATTTAACAGACGATATTTTTTTAACTGATGATTACTTAACTGATGAATATTATCCAAATACCAGTAGTGAATCTGAAGTCGAAATTACAGATCTGTACAGTAGTGATGATTACTCTGATAATGAGGGCGAAATCCCTTTATTAAATAAAAGGCTTGCTCAATGTGCAACAAGAAATCGTTGGACTCGTTCATCTGTTAATGAACTTTTATCTATTCTTCGTGAAAACGGTTCTTCTCTTCCTAAAGATGCACGAACTCTCTTAAAAACACCGAGAAAAATAGCAAAAGAAATAAAATGTGGTGGGGATTATGCATATTATGGAATATACAAAGGAATTAAAAGTGTTCTTGACGATAAAAGTTGTGCTGGTAATGTTATCAAATTATCAATAAATATAGACGGAATCCCACTTTTTAAATCATCAAGTAAGCAGATGTGGCCAATACTTGCATCTTTTAATGACTCTGACATATTTATCATTGCTATCTTTTGTGGTGATCGTAAACCGGACAACATTAATGATTATTTGTTAGATTTTATCAATGAATGGAATCAGTTACGACAGAATGGCATCATATATAATGGGAAACACTTCAGTATAGAAATTAAATCTTTCATTTGTGATGCACCATCTAGAGCCTTTTTAAAATGCATAATTCATCACGGAGGTTACAATTCATGTGAAAGATGTATCATTCACGGATCATATGAAGGACGAGTTGTTTTCAATGATGAAGAAGACTTTCAATTAAGAGAAAAAGATATTTTTGAACAGTTTGGCTATTTTAACAACCATCAGCAAGATAGATCTCCTTTAATTGGAATTGGGATTGATTGTATTAGTTCTTTTGCATTAGACTATATGCATCTTGTGTGTTTAGGTGTAATGCGTCGCATGTTAAATTACCTGAAAAAAGGACCAGGTGCAAAAATATCTGCTGCCCAAATTTCAGAGATATCTCAAATTTTAATTTCTTTTAGTGGGTGTATGCCAAGTGAGTTTGCTAGACAACCTCGAAGTTTATAGGAATTGGATAGGTGGAAAGCAACAGAGTTCAGACAATTTTTGTTGTATACTGGCCCAGTTGCATTAAGAGGTATTGTCTCAAAGAAGTTGTATGAACATTTTTTAACCCTAAGTATTTCTATAAACATATTATTACAAGATGATGACGATATGCGGGTTCCATATTTAGATTATGCTAGTGATTTGTTAAAGTATTTCGTGTATCAAGCCAAATAACTATATGGTCACACATTTACAGTTTATAATGTCCATAATATTTTGCACTTAGATGATGATTGTCGCATTAATTTTTGTTCTCTTAACAGAATATCCTGTTTTCCTTTTAAAAACTTTCTTCAAAGAATTTAGAAGAGCATACGTAATTCTTCTAATCTAGTCTCTCAAGTATCCAAACGGCAATCTGAGTGTAAATATTTTGGACAATTACCTAAAAAAGCTTTAAAAACTTAAATCTCAGCTAACAGAAAAGATAGGTGTTTTTTGCTGCACAACTCTTCTATTGCATTTGTAAAGGCTAAGAATAGTGATGGTACATTTCAATGTACAGTTATTAGCACCAAATATTTAGACAATGTATTTGACTCCCCAGCTCCATCAATGCAATTTAGTATATCATTATTTCGAACTATAAATTTTAATAAAGTTGTCCAGAGAACGCTAAGTGTTGCTGATTTTCAAAGAAAGTGTGTTTGCTTAGAAGAAAAAAGAGGCCTATCAATATTTCCATTACTGCATTATGATGAGAAATTTTAACCATGAACTTGTTTTTGAATAATATTTCATATATACATTTGTTTTTTGTTTTTATCCAAAGTTTTTTTTTTTTAATTATGTGTGTGTATATATATATATATATATATATATATATATATATATATATATATATATATATATATATATATATATATATATATATATATATATATATATATATATATATATATATATATATATATCATTTCTATAGAGTGAAAATCTACCAACTCTATAATAAACAACTTTGACAGAGACAAAAAGTTATTCTTCAGAACAAAGAAGTTAATTGTTTAAGTTTAACTTATCATCGTTTTTGTCAAAATGTGAATAAGGTTTTTTTAAAATCTCTATTTTTATTTTTTGTGTTAATAAAGAATAGTAGGTAGAAAGTCAAAAAACTCAAAAATGGATTTAGTATGTTATCACTAAGTAGGCGATTTATTAATTTTTATATGAATCAAATTTAAATGTGTTTTTTTTTTCCTTTTATTAGAGAAGCATTTTTTAAAGCTCAAAGTAGTTATATACACAGATAAAATTACTAGTATTACTTAATGCTACTGTTAATTGCTGTATTTTAAACTATAGCAGTTAATTAAAAAAAATAGTTTAAAAAAAAAGTAATACTTTAGTTTTTGTTATAGTTACTACTACATTTAAGTATAATTTAAATTTTATAAATACTATATTTTACTTAAAGTAAATTCTATAGTTATAATGTCTTGGTGCCGAGCTGTATGGCTAGAGGGATCAGTTGAAGAAGAGCTGACGATACCTTCAGTGTGGATTGAAGGAGCAGTAGATGAAAAAAGGTTTGTGAGGTGGCCTATTGGTATGAATGTTATAAAAGCATGTAACCAACAGGCTATACCACAGAACAGCTGGTTTCGCTTTCCACTTCTTAAGGAGAAGTGTCGTCATAGTAAGTATTGCAATTTTTTTACACTCACTTGTTATGAACAGTTATTTATTTGGAATAAATTTAAAAAATTTTATAAAACAACAGTTTATTAAAGCATTAAGTTTCTATCTTTTTTCAACCTTTATTTATTGTTACACATTCATTTCAAAAAATACTTAGATGATAAAGCAGTTTGTGAAGGATTTGATTTTACAAGTGAGGAATCTGAAGCGCCTTCTGACAAGAATGAATTTGGCGAATTATCCTGTGAAAATGAAAAAAGAACTAAAAATCAAAAGATACATAAAATACGTATGCTTTTTGTTTCTATTCTATGTATTTGCTTTACTCGCATCATTGCTTTGTATTTAGAATTTTTATTGTACGACAACTCCTTACTTATAATACATTTTTAAGTCTAAACACTTTTTATTTTAATTCACTGCAATACTTTAGTTAATAAGTAAAATGAAGTCGCATCTTTAAAATGTTTTATATATATATATATATATATATATATATATATATATATATATATATATATATATATATATATATATATATATATATATATATATATACTAAAGATAATTTTTCCTAGCTGCATGCCCTGAAATGCCTATGTTTTCCAGAGCTAGGTCGCGATCTCCCTACAGTGAGTCTTCAAATTTTTCTTCTCTGCAAAATCCTGCAGTTGGAACTTTTGCTATTCCTGAACTGAAGTTGAGTTTTAAACAGCCAATTTCAAAGTTATATGGTTCAAAATCTTCAACACAGTCACCAATAATACCTAATTCTTCCAAAACTTATTCTACTATTTTATCACCTGCTGTTAAGTCAACCTGTCAATCCCAATTGTTATCATCGTCATTAAAATCTAAAATCCCAGTAAAAAAGTTGTCCCTACCCATGTCTCCAATTTTAGTAAACCAACCATCTTCTTCAAGTCAAGTTATGCTGCCACAAGTAAATGTAGCTCAAAATACTAAAACTTCCATGTCTATGTTTCCTCTTACAGAAGCTAGTAAAATTATTTATTTTTAGTTTTGATAGTTTTTGGTTTTTACTAACATGTTTTAACAAAAATAAGAATATATATTTTGGGGGGTATTATTTGCCCATTTATTTTAATTTAATTGTCTAATTTATCTTATTAATCGATCAATAATAATCATGTATATTCTGTAAAATGTTCTAAATCTAAATTTTTTAGAATTCCAATATAAAGTAATTCATTTGCTGACACAAATTCTTGAAGAGCAGTGCAAGATTGGAAAACATTATGAACCTGAATATTCTGCATACCATGTGCAGAAGTTTGATAATTTGGAGGAGTTTGAGAGGTTTGATAATGAACTTTGTGACATTGAAAAGTTTAGTCTTTTAGTAAGTAAATATATTAATATATTTTTTTAACAATAAATGTATTAATACCCTTTTTAACATCAATTGTTTACTCAGCAGGTTAATTATCACAGTCACAACCTAGTATTTACAAATAAAACCATACTTTCAAGAGGTGTAGTGCATAAAAACCACTCTCTCCCTTTTGTGCTTTCTTGTCCAGAAGGGTCAACAAACAAGGGGCTGCTCACCCTAGATAAAAAAGAGGGTAAGGGCTTCAATGGGTATTACTATTTTACAGATATAAGAAACTTTTTTCGCCTAGAATATATGTATATAAGGTTTTTTTGTTAATTAATTTTTTACTTGTGCATTGGGGGCCCTAGGCGGCTGCCTTATTTGCCTTATAGTACTGTCTGACACTGTATATATATATATATATATATATATATATATATATATATATATATATATATATATATATATATATATATATATATATATATATATATATATATATATATATATATATATATATACATATATATATATAAATTAGTAAAAAACACTTATCTAACTTTTTTCTTCAACTTTAAGTTTCACCATTGCTGGATCATCAGGAAGGCTTCCTGATGATGTAGCAATGGTGAAACTTAAAGTTGAAGAAAAAAGTTAGATAAGTGTTTTTTAATAAATTATTATTGCTCTGTTTTTTTAAAAAAACATCGAGCACTATTTGTAAAATAAACTAACATAATTTACATATATATATATATATATATATATATATATATATATATATATATATATATATATATATATATATATATATATATATATATATATATATATATATATATATATATATATATATATATATATATATGTATATATATATATATATATATATATATATATATATATATATATATATATATATATATATATATATATATATATATATATATATATATATATATATATATATATATATATATATATGTATATACACACACACAATGTTAAAATGTATTCTATAGATTTATATAAAATCATATTGATTTTAGAAAAGACAATTAACTATGGTTGGCGGCAGTTCGTGCCATGCAAATGTTAAAGCAATACTTTTAAAGTAAGTTCTTTTTTTTAAAAAAAGTTTATTGTTCATAGACATTATACTGCTATACTGACATTTTCTCAGTTTATTTAAATATACTTAGTAATCATCCCATATTATTAAAATGTTAAAATAAAAGTTCATTTTTGCTCGTATTTTAGACTTATGACAAACAAGTTGATGGCGTGCTTTAACATGGAAGGGAAAAATAAAAAAGCCTTTAAGAAAACAAACATAATTAGAGTCATTGTGGGTATGTTATTTCCTGCTTAATAATTTCAAAGGACTGAGTTGAAGTAAAAGTTGAAGAGTATTTATATATAAATAATAATGATGATTGTGATGATGATAATAATGATGATTACTGTGACTAATAAATATTAAAATCAAGATTGATTTTAAAAGTTTGAGATTTAGGATAAAAATGAACTATGTATTTTGAATTTACGTTTTTATTTAAAAATGATTATTTTTCTGCAAAGCATACTTGTATAGCCAAGTTATTTTGTTGTTGCTTGAACAAATTAACTTGGCTAATAGTTAGTATATAGTTTATAGCTTGAAGCATATAGTTTATAGCTTGAAGTATATAGTTTATAGCTTATGAATTTTTATGTCATTGTAGATAGCATGCCTAAATACACACTTTATGAGGTGCACGAATCGATTGGTAATGTGTTGAAACGTGCTCCAGACAGAAAAGATGGCGGTGGACGCAGCTATAAAGCAGACAAAGATCAAGACTTATGTTAATGATAAATTGCAATTATTCTTAATGAATTGTTTTCATTTTTAATTATATTGATATTTTAAACTGTCTAAGTATTTTGAAGGGAAAATTTTCTAAATTTTCACTTAATGCGATGCGTTTCCCTCAGGATGTTGAATTTAAGAACTGAATATAAAATTTACGCATATTTGACTAATGTGGCGTTTTTTGCTTAAATTTTGATTTCGAATAGACTGAAATAGTCTTTTTTAAGTCAAATTTGTCTTCTTTAAGTCGAATTTTTTAATTCTGATTTGTATGTTCTCAAGTCTTATAATTTTTAATTCTCAAGTTTATAATTTGCGCATGACGTGCACTTTTGTGTTCGTAAACTTAAACTTGAGAATAGAAAATTTAAGTCGAATATTAAAATACGGCGTACATTCAAATTTGGACGTACATTTTACGTTCAAATTTGGACGTACATCAGTATTTCCAATCTGAACCAAATCTGAACTAAAATTGTACGTTCCGTCCGGACGTCTTTTGTACGTACAACAAACGTACCCGTGCCCGCTGGGATCGTAATTATTAAGAGTTCATAATCAAAAGTTTTCATGTCACTTACTATCGACTCAATTAATTTTCAAAAATTTCTATATCCACAAGAGAAAATTATTTTCTAATTTTTAGTTCATTAAAAAACGTAGTTTTATAAAAAGTTTTTTTATTTGTTATATTATTTTCTTCTTTTTAGTTTTTGATGGGTGGAATTTATATTTTGTAAACAACTGATTTTGTTTTTACGCTGCGGTCCATTTAAAATCACAGCGACAGTTAAGTTTGGTTTTTTTGTTCGAAAATTTTTTATTTAAAGCGACGCGTCAAATTGCGGCGACGCCTCCAAAAGTTTCCCCATAATAAATTTTATTTTGCTGAAATTGTTCAAATCTCGGCAAATCATGGTAAAAGTAGTATAATATTGCATTGTCATCGGGTTCTGAGCTATAGTAAAAGTTTCAGAGCTCTAGCTAATCGAAAAGTGGTAAAATTTTTGTTTCTTTTGTCATTGGACATATTTTTTTTGTTCCATGGTTTTATATAACCATGATAAGAGGCCTAATTTTAACATTTCATCTGCAGTGCACCCATCGCATACATTGATGGTCCTTTTAAGCAAAATTATATAAATATCAGAATGATCGACTCATGGGAAAAACATAAGCAATACACAATTTTTTTAGGATATTGACATCATTTAAATTACAATTATTTGACTATGTTTTTTAATCAAAGTAATTTATTTCACGCGAGGTTAAAAATGATTAAAAAAAGCGAGAAACACGTTTATTGTTACCTTCGAAATGGTAAATGGGTTCTTTGTAAATGGAAAAGAACACTAATAGATGACTATTGAACCGATGAATTGTGACCTAAAACCTTTTAGTTATTTTAATTACATGTAAATTAAAAATATATATTTAAATTTCGTTTTCACTTGTTTGACTCTTATTATGTTTTTTTAAAGAACATGAAACAATTGTACAACTGTAATGTTTCAAAACCGTGCTTTTTTACTAATAACAAGTTTCTTAAAACTTTTTATTAGTAAAAAAGCACGGCAATTAAACTTTATTTTCAAAAGATTTGAATAGCTTTAGTTTATAAAGATGTTTTTAGTTTGTTATAGGTGTTTTATGTTTCATTATTTAACTACAGTTTTGTTTTACAAAAGTTTAAAATAATATTTTAGCTCAAAAGTGACGAGATGGCTCGTAATTAATATAACACTGTTTTTAAACAAAAATTAATGTAAGATTATAATGTTTAGTGGGCAGAGAACCTAAAAAAGACGTCTTTTGAATGTTTAAAAGACGTTTAAAACGTTCGAAAGACGTTTAAAAAACGTCCAAAACGTCTATAAGACGTTTAAAAGAAGTTTTTCGTAAGTTCGTGCTAACTGAGACAAAGTGATTTATGTAATAGTAGCAGATGTTTTTACGACAGAAAAACAACAACAAAACTTAACAAGGTAAAACATGCTATTGCGCATATATATATATATATATATATATATATATATATATATATATATATATATATATATATATATATATATATATATATATATATATATATATATATATATATATATATATATATATATATATATATATATATATATATATATATATATATATGTGTATATATATATATATATATATATATATATATATATATATATATATATATATATATATATATATATATATATATATATATATATATAAATCGCTATAAAGCTAGCAACTAGCTAGCTTTATAGCGATTTCAAGCGATTTTTTTTTCTTATTTTATTCTTTACTAATGTCTCTAACATCTTTAAAAATTCGATTTTTAGTGTTGAGTCTATTATAGTTATGAGAATAACTGAACTTTAAACATTGCAATTTTGTAGCAATGTGTCGCTAGCTACATATCGTAACTTTGTAGCTAGGTACTAAATATTTACAATTCTATAGTTGGTTGATAGCAAGATACCAAAATTTTTTTGATAGCAATTTTATTACGATATGACGGTAGCTACAATAGCCTGTGAGTCTTTAGCTTATTAAGCTAGCTGTCCTCGTAGCTTAATCTCTGTCTTTATCTTTACAAATATCGATAGCTTTTCGCTAACTTAAAAAAGCTAGCAATCCTCGTGGTTAAATCCCTGTCTTTATCGTAACGATATATATATATATATATATATATATACATATATATATATATATATATATATATATATATATATATATATATATATATATATATATATATATATATATATATATATATATATATATAATCGTAACGTGTATATATATATATATATATATATATATATATATATATATATAATCGTAACGTGTATATATATATATATATATATATATATATATATATATATATATATATATATATATATATATATATATATATATTTTATTCAGAAACTGATCTGACTGTTGCACCAGCTCGTCGCCTGCTTCTACGTTGAGGAAAAACTAGGAAGCGAAAGTCACCACCTAAAACTTGGATACAGATTGTGAAAAAATTTTAGTATACAAGAGGTTGATAATATTCACAGCCAATTTGATGGAGCACTCGCTCCTGTTGAAATATTTAGTCCCCTTGGTTTAATCAGAGCAATTTCTGCTCTTCAAATAAAAAAAATTTTCTGTCAACCAAATGAAGAAATTGAATTTCAAACACTTTTTAGCTATTGCAGGTTTTTTTAATTTTAAGCTTGTTCCCTATATCTAGATAAAGCATCTAGCATTCAGATCATGTATACTACAGAAAATCATGTTATTTTTTTTTATTAATTTTTTTTTTAATTATCTTTGCTTCCAACAAGGCTGCAAGCAACCACTAATTAGTGTTGGAAGTTACTGGAAGAGAAAAGATGAAAATTGTAGAGCAAGATAACGATTGACAGACGACTTAAAAGATTGCAAATTATATGAATAAGGTAAGCAAGATAAAGGAAGCGAATTCCAAGGAACTGATGCTCGAAGACAAAAAACTAGACGAATAAGAGTTTTTGGAGCACTTAGGAACAGTAACAGAAAAAGGATGAGACTTAATTGAATGACGAGTAACACGAGAATTAATTTTAGTAGATGGCACAAGAGACGCTAGCTCTTTCGAGCAGTGCCCATTATAGTATTTGTAGAAAAGAGAAAGAGAAGCAACATTACGACGATGTGACAGAGGTTGAAGGTTGGCTACAAGAGCAGGTCAAACTATGTTTACAATGCGTTTTTTCACCTTGTCTAAAAGAGAAAGAGCATCATTAGAAGATTCGCCCTAGATATGGCAACAGTATTCCGAACAAGGCCGGATTTGAGATTTATAGAGATAGAGATTAGAATCCAGAGTAAGAAAGTGACGAGCTCGATAAAGAGAAGCAACTTTAGCAGATGCTAATTTTGCAACGGATTTGATATAAGGTTTCCAAGAAAGATTAGAATTAAGAGTTAATCCTAGAAGATGAAGGGTAGGAGACCCATCGAGTACATTACCGTTCATAAATATAGGAAGGTCTAAATTATTGCGATAACGATTGGCCAAAAAAAATTAGGTTTTATCTGAATTAAAGTTCACTAGCCACTGTGAGCCCCATGCTGTAGCAGAAGTGAGATCCTTTTCAAGCTCAGATGCCCCCTGCAAGCAATCAGAGGGAGTTAGATTCTTATTGTGACAAGAATAAATGGTAGTATCAACAATGCGACCTTAGATGTGAGAATATCTGGAAGATCGTTAATGTAAATTAAAAAGAGTATAATGTTTAAAAAGAGTTATAATATTTCTTCAAAACCACGAGTTAACAATCTACGATATTAGTCATGGCAGAGGTACTAATGTTTTCTGCCTTGAATAAGAGTGTTCAAATTTCAAATGATAAAGCCAATGTCCTTCAAAACTTGTTCAAGTATATAGTTGCTGTAAATATTGCACTTTATAAGAGTATTTTAAAATAATTTATTGTATTGTCAAAATATATATGTTTTATATGTTATGTTATTAAATGGGTTCTTACTGAAATGTAATAGTTTTAATGGCCTTACCAGAGGTGCTGGTTAACTAATTATTCTCTAAGATATATTTTTAATGTGCAATGTATTTTAGATGTTATGCTTTTAGAACTTTTAACTAAAGTTTTATTTCATTGTGAAGATCTTGGTACATACTTTAGTTAATATATTACTGATCTCTTCTCTATTGAATTGAATTTTAGACAAAATAGCGTGTATTTATTATTTGTTCAATAGTGTAAAATAAGATTTTTTTCCTAATAAAACAGATATGTACCTTACAGTACTTTAATTGCCAAAATATACATTTATCTTCCACAATATATATAAAAGTTACTAGTTTGTATAATATTTTTTAACAGAAAATGGAGATAGAACAAAATAATATTGTATTTTATAAAATAAGTTTGTGTTACATCGTTCTATTTCCAAATCAGGGTTTAGTAATTCAGACACCTGCACTTTAAATATTTAATACAGTTTCTTTAAAACTGTGGTTGTCTGTGTAGGAAATTAATACAAATCGGTTTTGTTTGATTTTTTTATGTTATTTGGTCAGCAGGCCCAATTAAAATTTTGAACTTGATCTTCTTGCTTCGGAAAAACATGGAGATAGAACCAAAATAATTCTAACCTTGCAATTAGTTAACAAATATAAAACGAAAGAAACTATTTAAATTCAGAATTTAGGTAGATTCTAGTGATGCATTGGTTAGACTATTTTTTTGGTAAGAAAAACAAAAATGATTGTGAAAAAGTAACCTGACAAAACTTTTTTTGTTACTTATTTTAACATTTTTACTCCATCCTCATTTATTAGTTAATATTTTGTCGATTCTCTAAGACATTGACCAGGCTGTTACACCTCGTTATATCCATAGAACTCCAAATTTTTCTAAGTGCTTTCTCAATATGGTTTTTTTTCGTCAATATAAGCTTACCGATTTCTTTGATGAATACGCCCCACACCATTCCAACTGAAGCATCCCAGGCCATGACATTCTTGTCATGCATTATTTTCTGTTTAACACGCTTTTATTGCAACAATTCACCTGGTCTTCTCCATGTCCAACGTCTACCATCTGAACCATTAAGGTATATTCTTGTTTTGTCCAACCAAAATGTATTTTTTCAATCATTAACGGTTTTAATACTTCTTCGGAAACGCAAGCCGTCATTCAGTAAGTAGCTATTTTTTATGCAAGTGCTCTACCGTGTAAATCATACTAATGCAGCCTGTTTCTAACAGTTCGAGGACTTGTATTATCTAACTCGAGTTCTCTGAGTTGTTTTGCAATACCTGTTGCATTTGGTCTCACAGAATTTCTAACCAAAGTGAGGACTTTCTTATCAATCCTTAGAGTTGATTTTGTTTTTGTTCGGCAAACTCTTGGCAAACTTTTAAGTACTCCATGTAATTTAATTCTTCCTAGATTATCTTGTATTGTAGATTTGGGCATAGCAAGCTGTTGAGCTATTTCTTGAACTGTTTTGCTTCCTTTTTAGAGCACTTTAATCTATTTCCTACCAGCTTCTGTCAGTCCTTTTTTTTTCACCATAGTAACGGTCGTCAATGAGTATTAAATGTTATAGAAATAGAAATTATGATTTTTACTATGTTATCCTAACTATGTTAGCTATGTTATGTCATCCTAGTTATGCTAGCTACTAGGTTTCTTATAAGATCTCACAGCATGAATTTTTTTAAAGATCTTGACCAAAAGTTAGCAGAAAGTAACTACCCGGGGACTTTTCTCTACTTGTCACTCTTTATTGAGTATAACCAAAAAAGCACTGGAATACTGGCCATTTTGTTGGTGGTATTTTTATCGACTTACATAAAGCTTTTGATACCATTAATCAAACCATTTTAATTTTTAAACTTGAACATTATGGAATGCGAGGAGTTGCCATAATTAGTTTTATCTTATTAATCTCTCATAATCAATCTACAATATCTAATCTTGGTTTTATCTTATTAATCTCTCAAATTGGATGCATTTTATTAGCATTAATGGTTACAAATCAAATAATAACCATATAGCTTTTGGTGTTCTCAAGAGTTCTGTTTTTGATTTTCTATTGTTTTTGATGTATGTTAATGATTTAAAAAACATTTGGCTTCAACGATTTACGGAAAATGCAAAATTATCATATTTAATGGTTTTAGGAATCAGAAATTATCAAGAACGGGGGTAAATCTAAAATTGAAGTATCAAACTTTCCATTTGGAAAGTTTAATACTTGAGATAATATGTTTTGTGTTTTTTCATTCTTGTCAAAAATTTTAAATACATAAACAAAAAAATTCAAAACAAGACAGCCTGAGCAAAAAAGACTTGTAATTATTAGAAAAGTTTTCTTATAAAGCACACGATTCTGTACAAAACGTTATATGAGTCGATTTTTTACATTTTCATATAACATTTGTATTTATATATAAGCACAACTCTATTCCTATGCAATAAAGCTGCGCTTCAAACCCGCATAAACAGTGTTGATTAATTGCATATAATATTAGAGTTTATAAAATGGTTTGTTTTTTAATAACATAAATTCGATAAATCAGTATAGATCATGTTAAATGCGCTGTCGTCGGTGCTGTTTTCCGAGGGTTTTAATCCGCCTCTGAATACAATGTATTTTCAATATTTTCAATCTGGCCATACATATTTTTAGCAAAAAAATAATACAGTAATACAACTAAAGAGACTTTTAATTGTTAAAATAAATGTTAGAGTTTTTTTAGCTACAGGTTTTTTTTTTGTTTGTTTGTTTGTTTGTCTTTGTTTGAATCATTTTCTAAAATAGTAGGACTGTCTTATTAAATTTTCTTTATTATAAAGTTTCAGACCATAATTTTTTTTTAGACCACATGCAGCTTATTAGGACTATAGTTCTAATAAACTGTGGATGTTCTAAAAAAAATTATGGTCTAAAATTATGGTCTGGGTAAGTATACTTAGCCAACCGGCATTGTTGGATTGTCAGACGTTTTAAAGTGCTCAGTCGTTTCAAATTAATGTGCGCAGGTATACCTAAGTATATTAAAAACATAAGTATTTTAATCATGACGCATATGCAAATAATTTGTCACGGTATTTTGATGTTTATAGATTTTTTAACTATTTGTTACCGTTTGTTATAGTGTATAATATCTTAACATATGTTATATATATAATTTCTATAAAACTTCAAAAGTGTTTTATAATGTATTTTAAAATAATCAAAAAAGATTATTTTAAAATACATTATAAAGAAAAAAAAAAAATTTGATATTGATAGGATTCAAACCACGACTTTTTTTGTTTAAAAGCTTGGGGTTGTTGTGCCATTGCTCAATCATTAAAAAAAGTAGCAACTCTTTATAAGCGTGTCAATTCTTTATCACTCAGAGCGGCTTCTTGCGCGCAAGAAATAGTAGAGAATTATTTCAACACTTTTTAAAGAGAGTACGACGAAGAAAAACACCTATTAAGGAAAACACTTCATGTCATTTATAGAATTTTCATAAAATTGGCTTTTCTAGTGATCAAGGAAAGCGACACATAGTTTGCAGACGTGGTGCTAAACGACAATTGAAATTAGTTGGCAACAATAACAAAATCAACTATATAGTTGTAAATTGAATCTATGCTACTCGTTATTGTCCATAGTAAATGGCACCATACACTATTTTTGAATCAAAAAAACGTCTGGGTAAAAAATTGGTGTTTCAGTGGTCCAGACAATATCGTATATGCTACATCTCCGAATAGATGGATGTAACCTCAGTGAGCCACTTGTGCAGTGGCTCACTGAGGTTACATTCTCGCCATTACAAAAAATATGGGTAAATAGTTTAGTTCATTTATTAAAGTTAGTTTTATCAAACAACTTTTTATTTAAATAAATCTAATTTTGGTTATCCAATTATAAGTACAAATATTCTAGTCGTAGATGAAAACTTGACACATGTTACCTATAGGGTTGTACTTACTTGTATCAAAAGCAATATTATGTTAATTTACATACCAGCTTCTTCGTAACATATTCTGCTTTCACTAGATATCGGTGTTTATTGCCAAAAAAGTTTTGCGCAAATTACATGAAGAGTTTTATGCAGCGGCAAATTATAGCAATTTATCAAAAGAATGTTTTAATATGCTGCAAAACCTTTTAGCTCTGGTAAGTTTAGCACAAAAAAATGAAGAAATGTAGACGTGCCAAGATTTGAATGGGAATGTCTTTAAAAATTTAAACTATTCGAAAGATTAAAAGATGCTGAAAGCAAAAAAGAAGCAAAGCAAGCTTAAGGAGAAACGTAAGAAGCTAGGAGAAACGTAAGCTTGACTTTGATGATGAGTAGCAGATAAATCAATAAATAATAGCGATTCCATTAGCATCAAACAAGTCAAGTGTAAAAAGTGCCGTAAAGTTTTAAGCGAAGCTTTAGTTAGTCAAAATATTAAAAAGAAATCTCCAGAACTTTCTAAAGACTTAACATCATCACATAAAGAAAAATACTTTCTTTATTAATTGTTATTATTGGTTGTTTTTTTAACTGTTATCATTATAGATTGTTTTTTTTAGTTTATTTTGTTTTAATTTAGTATTCATTTAATTACCAATTTGCATATTTCATTCTTCGCAAATATGAGGCTAGTATAAAATAGTTTTTCTTCCAATTAAATAAAATTTCTTAAAAAAATCTTTTAAAAAAAATATTTGGTTTTTATACATTTAAATGCACCTCAAAATTTGTGTACAACATAAAATAAAAGATTAAAAAATCTTTATCGCCTAAAAAAAAGAAATAAAATCTTGAACTATTTCATTTTTACTCAATATAAATAGTTATGACAAAAGATTTTT
The DNA here is from genome assembly GCF_022113875.1 of Hydra vulgaris. Lineage (NCBI taxonomy): Eukaryota > Metazoa > Cnidaria > Hydrozoa > Anthoathecata > Hydridae > Hydra > Hydra vulgaris. The sequence goes on along the minus strand of NC_061160.1, from coordinate 53,624,361 downwards.
TAAGAATATTAATAATAACACAAAACAAACTTTAAAATATCAAAAAAAAAGTTTTTTTAAATAAAAAAAAGTTCTTATTTAAATTCTTGAAAAAAATCAAGAAGTTTTAATATTATTTTAATCCTTATAAATGCTTCTCTAAATAAAATACAAAATAGGGTAAAATACTCAGTGTATACTCAGTGTAGATCGCATGGCAACCTCAGTGTGTACTTAGACTAGGTCGCCATGCAACCTAGTCTTCGCCACCAAGTGGCGAAGACTACGTCGCATGGCGAACTAGGTCTTCGCCAAATTTGACGATCGTAGCTTTAAAATAAAGGTACAGGATCTATTGCAAAAAAAATTTTCCCAAAAATCTTTAATGCCTAATGACAAATTTTAGATAAGCTTTAGGATGATCACTCAAAAAACATATTATTTATAATTTTTTTGCATTTTTTTTCTCAGACTGTTATTTGGATGCAAAAACATATTATAAACAAAAAATTACTGGATCAATTTAAAAGGGTTGGCGTGAAATGATGGTGGCGAAGACTGGAAGCGAGTTAACCCTAGTAATTACTAGCTAGTAATCGCCACCAAAAAAAATTCAAATTTTTTTTTTCTTTATTGTAAAATATGAACACTTGCACACTTGTCAGTATGGGTAGAGTCGAATTTTATTTAAAAATAACCGTGTAATAAGCAGTTAAATATTTATCAGTCTTCGCAAAATTTTTTTTTTCTTTATTGTAAAATATGAACACTTGCACACTTGTCAGTATGGGTAGAGTCGAATTTTATTTAAAAATAACCGTGTAATAAGCAGTTAAATATTTATCAGTCTTCGCAAAATTTTTTTTTTCTTTATTGTAAAATATGAACACTTGCACACTTGTCAGTATGGGTAGAGTTGAATTTTATTTAAAAATAACCGTGTAATAAGCAGTTAAATATTTATCAGTCTTCGCAAAATTCACTTTCTAGTAATTGCTACATTTGATAATTTATAATTTTAGCTGTTTATAAACCTTTTTATCTTTTTCAGAACATATATGAATAATTATTTTTTAATTGAAATTTCCCAATTTTTTCCAGTTATATCATATGACATAAGTTTTTAACTTATAGAAACAGTTATTAGGTTTTCTACCCAGGAATTTATTTTTCCACCTTTTTTTCGTATACTGTGAATCTATTAAGGTAAATATTAGAATGTTCCATGACGTCAAGTGGTTTAGGGTAAATGGTTTTTAAAAATTGTTAATGTGTTTATATGGTTTAATGTATGCTGTAAATCTATTATCAATCAATCAATCAATATATTTTTTACAAAAATAGATATCATTTACAATATAGTATAAATATTAGAATAATATTATTGTAAAGGGACAATGCAAATAGTACAAGACTAATTCAAAGCAGAAGACCTTATAAAACAAAACAAAACAAGGTTGTTTTGTTTTGTTTTATAAGGTCTCTGCAAAAGTATTATTGTAATATTATGCTACATTGTAAATGATATCTATTTTTGTGAAAAATATATTGATTGATTAATTGATGATAGATTTATAAAAAAAAAACAAAAAAAAAACAACGAATAAACAAGCAAACAAACAAACAAAATTGATAATAAAAAGAACTCTCCAAAATGAATAAAACTACTACTACTACTACTACTACTACTACTACTACTACTACTACTACTATTACTACTACTACTACTACTACTACTACTACTACTACTACTACTACTACTACTACTAATAATAATAATAATAATAATAATAATAATAATAATAAGAAGAAGAAGAAGAAGAAGAAGAAGAAGAAGAAGAAGAAGAAGAAGAAGAAGAAGAAGAAGAAGAAGAAGAAGAAGAAGAACAAGAAGAAGAAGAAGAAGAAGAAGAAGAAGAAGAAGAAGAAGAAGAAGAAGAAAAAAATAAACTACTACTAATAATCATAATAATAATACAACAGACAAACACAACAACCAAGGAACAAAAATTAAATCTATTTATATATAATAATAATACTAAAACTAATAAAAATAAGTATATAATAATACTGACAATAGATAATAATAAAAATAATAGTAACTGATTAAAATAATGAAATATTAAATAATAAGAGTTAATAGCATGAATAATAGAAGCAAATAATGTATTATCGAGTAAAGAGAAAAATTATTAGAGTTGAAGATTTAAAATAAAATTAAAAAAAAAAAACTAATACTGACTAATTATTTAATAAAAATACCAATAAATATAATAATAAATACTAAATATAGAAATATTAATTAATTCTAGTATAAACATTGAATATGGTAATTATGGTAATAATACTCTTTTATTGTATGCATATTTGTCAAAATAGTTTTGTTTAATTTTACTTAAAAAAGCAGATCTTGAATTTGAGTTTTCAGTTTTTATGGAGTAAGGGAGATTGATCCACTCATTGGTGCATTGATGCTTTATAGAGTTTTTACCATATATTATTGTTCGACTGTGTTTAACACATATATTTTTTCATGATGAGGATCTAAGGAGATAGGAGTGTTTGGAACTGGTTTGGGAGAAGAAATAAGTGAAAGTAATTGGGAGTCTTCCATGCAAGTAATTACGTACAAAGGTTTCAATTCATATGTTTGATGTTGTCGTGAAGTTTTAAAAACTGTGATAATTTATATAACAAAGAAAAAATGTTGAAACAGTCATTCTTAAAGTGGTTGATTTTAATGGCTTTATTTTGTAGTAAGAAAATATTTTTTAAGGATTGATTTTTAGTTTGTCCTCAGATCTGGCAAGCATATTGTATGCGAGACATAAATATGGCGTGATAAATAATGGTTACAGTTTCTAAGTTAACAAAGTGGCTTACTTTGGCCAAAACACCAATAAATCGACTCAATTTTGACTGTAAATAAGTGTGGTGGTATTTAAAAGAAAGATTTTCATCCAGCATTATTCCAAGATACCTTACTGATTTTGAAAAAGTTAATATCTCTCCATTAATATAAAAATTTAAATGCTTATTAATTTTGTGGCTTTTGGTTTTAAAGACTACTATTTGGGTTTTTATAGCATTAAGTGAGATTTTATCAGCTCCCAGCTAGTCGAGAACTGATGATATGGCCTCATTGGTTTTATTTTGAACTTTGTCAGCATAGTCTTCAATTATAAGCAAATTAGAGTCATCAGCAAAATGGTAAGTATCTATTATATATTATTGCCCACTGATCTCAAAATAATAACTGGATAGTGTATTCTATTGTTTTTCGTAAAAAAAGTTAAAGCTAATTTTGGCCTACCAAGATGGCGTCGGTAGAACTGTTAGCGGTTTAAAGTAAAGTATACTATTTTTAAGGAAAATTAAATGGCAAAATAAAGTTATTTGATTCCTAATTATTAAAATGTTCAACTAGTATATACTTTTTAATGAGTTTTATAATTATCTACCTTTTAGTTAATTACCCAATGCTGTGTGCTAGAAGGTTAATAACACAACTGTATGGTAAGCAGCAACGTTGTCTACCTACAATTTTTAAAGAGTTTAACAATCATGAGTTTTGAGGTAGAAACATTATTGTACAAATGCTGTATGAGCTATTAGCTAAGGACTGTGAGTATACACAACTCAGAGGTTCCTTCTAGGATTATAAAAGTCATTTTATTTTATAATACGTTAACTTTCTGGACACATTAATTAGTGAAAATATAAAACAATAGTTATATTTTAAAGTAAAAAATAACCTCTCAATGACTAAGATTTAAAGTCATTGTCAAACTCAACTGTGAATAACTAATCCTTAAAGTTTGAAGGATAATTAGTAACAGTTTAACAGATACATAGTATGTAAAGATGTAACATATGTATGTTACATGTATACATATTATGTAAAAGTTATTTTTAAATAATGTATTTTTATTAAATTATTTAGTCAACATTACAATAAAAAATTACTTTAACATAGTTATATTACAACCACTGATCTCAAAATAACGACATTTTGAGGAGTGTATTACAGCACTATTATTTATTCAAGTGTTTATATTATATTATTACTATGCAGCACCTTTGGATGCAAAAATAGTACTGAATCAAAAAACAGTGACCACAATTCAAAAGAAATGTTTTCATTTTACAGGTGGGTGAAATTTATTACATTTTATTAAGAATAAAGTCTCTAGAAAAAGATTGGTTAAACTAAGCAAAAGTGTTGTTTTGGTATGTGAAGGAACAGAAAGATGTTTCCAAAGGTTTCTTGCATCAACAAACAGTAATCTGCCTAATCATATAGGAACAAAAAATTTCAATTGTAAGGGCTGTTTTGAGATCAGTTGATTTATCAAAAGTATTCATATAACTAACTCATCATATCCTTGGTTCGGCTTCAACTGATAAGCATTTATTTTCACTGAATAAAGTTATTTCAGAAAATTACTTAAAAATATACTATCATCACCTACACAAAAAAGTAACTAACAAATTGACGGGAAAAAAGTTTAGGAAGCAGTTGACTAAACTTGTCTTATTCAATATATATATATATATATATATATATATATATATATATATATATATATATATATATATATATATATATATATATATATATATATATATATATATATATATATATATATATATATATATATATATATATATATATATATATATATATATATATATATATATATATATATATATATATATATATATATATATATATATATATATATATATATATATATATATATATATATATATATATATATATATATATATATATATATATATATATATATATATGCACTTACATAAATGTACTAGGTAAGTATATTTATGTGTGTTTATATAGTTAGTATATTTATTTGTATTAAAAGAAAAATCTATTAAAATTAAACTAAAATAATTAATGATAACAAACTTCGAGAAAAACGCAATTAAAAAAAATATATATTAAAAATTAACTCTTTGTTAAATATTTTTTGAAACGAATAATTTTAATGAATTTTTTCAGAAAATATGTATTCAATAACGTTTGTAGACATATAAATTATCTTATTTTGTAAAAAAGTCAAAAATGATATTCTTAACATTAAGGCGTTTTGAAAAACGGCTGCAGTATGGATGATAGAACGAATATGTTAAAATGAGATAATTTGACGCAAAATTTTAACAAAAGCCACTAAACTAAAAAAATTAAAAATAATTGCTTAAAAATTTTATTATAGTGAATATATTTTATACTTTAGTGAATATAGTAATTGTAGTTCAAAATTTTATTATAGCACTTAAAAATTTTATTATAATGCGTTTGTGTTTGCAAAGTAATGTTATACACATCATTTTTTAATTTTAATATAAACTAATTTTTTTTAAACTTTGTTGCGCTTAACCTTCCCAGTAAGCACAGAACGTTTTTAAAACGTTTAAAAAACCTTTAAAAACGGTTTTTAACGTTTTTTAAACGTTTTAAAAACGATCTGTGCTTACTGGGATATATATATAGACACTGTATATATAAACATATAACATATGTAATATAATACTTTACTTATATTACATACGATCTTGAATATAACGTTATATATAAGTAGATTTTTTACATTTTATAAGCAATATATATAAACAAATAGCATATTATGCTATTTGAGCACGTTCTATGAACGTTCATAGAACGTTCTTTAACGTTTGCAACGTTCGTTGAGCGTTTTGTGTTTGCTGGGTAGGTAGTTGAATAGTTATGTATAAATCCATATTGTAATTTATAAATGCAAATACTTGCATATTCTTCAAATACTTGTTTATTCTTACATGCATCATTTTCTCAAATATTTTTCCCTAAATTAGACAATAACAAAATAGGCCTGTAGTTAAGAAGTTCAAGTTTGGAGCCATTCTTGTGAATTGGAATAACCTTTGTAATTTTGAAAAAGTCTGGGAATACTCTGTTTATAAATGAGTTATTGGTTATTCTACAAATAGGTTTAGCTATGATTTCATTGGATAACTTTAAAATTGAATTAGGGATACTATTTGGGCCTATACTTTTCTTTGTATTCATTGTAGAGATATAAGTTTCAATCTTCTTTGTTGTTACCAGTGAAAGAAAAAAAGAATTATGATTTGGATTGTTTAAATAGTCATCAAATTTAATTTTGGAAGGTTTTATATTTTTAACAAGATTATTGGCTATGTTTGTAAAGTAATTATTGAAAGAGTTAGCGTCACTAACTAAAATATTAGCTATATTAAGTTTTATTGAATGACCTTTAGGCACAGAGTTGTTAATGTTTATTAGTTCCTTATTTCCTTTTTACGTGTTTTTTAAGTTGCATAAGTTTGATCTAAAAAAGGTTATATTATAGTTTTTTTTACTGACTTTTAATAAATTGCAGATTTTGTTTCTATATATTTTAAATAAATAAAATGTTTTATCTTTTACTGGAGCTAATGGAAGATTTAAAAATTTTCTTTATAGTTTATCCTTTACTTTTATAGATTTCAGTATTCCGTGGGTTATCCAAGACCTATTTTTCTTCTGTAATCGTTTTTTAGCTAGAGGTTCAAGTGTAGCATGTTGATCTAGAATTTTCTGAACATAATCTAAAAGTACAAAAGTTGATTGTTTAGGATCATCATTATCTTTGATTATATGGGACCAGTTTATGTTTCTAAGATCATTAAGAGTTTTTGTAGCATCTTCTATATATTTTTTCTGTTTTTTTTTGTGAGTTTGTGTTAGGGATCTAAACAAATTGAGCCAAATGGTCTGATATAGAAATAGTTAAGTTACCTGATATAATGTTGTTGGAATAAAAGTTATTAAATTTGTTATCAATAAGAGTTTTTGAATCTGAATTTACTCTTGTTGGCAAGTTGATAAATGGAAATAAAGAATTTGAACACATTTTGTCAAGAAAAAGTGACACATCAGGCGAACTGGTAATAATTAATTTAGTTAATGTTGAAATCAACCATAATTATGACATTTTTGTTTTCTTTAGGAAGATTTTCTAATAAAAAAGGAAGATAGTTATGTTTAAAACCATTAATGGACATACATGGATGACAATAAACTGAATCAATAATTTTATTTTTGCTCTTTTGATCAATAATTTCTATAAAGATTCGAGCTCCTTTGGTTTGCACATATTAAGGTCTTTTCTATATTTGTATACTGTTGAAGATTTTATGTTTAAAAAAGCTCCACCACAATTGGATTCAGTTGTTGTATGTTTAATTAAATAGTCTTCAATGTCTATATTGTTTATGGGTGGAATATTTTCTTTCAATCTTGTTTCCGTAATTGCATTAACAGAAGGAAGGGAATTTAATGAACTAATTAAAGATTTTACCTCATCTATATGAGCTGAAAGAGAAGTAATATTAAGGTGAACAAAAGTAAGAGGATTTAAAATTTTATTTATAGCATTAAAGCCATCAACATCCTAGTATTTACAGTCAAATGCAAAATTAATTTCTTTATGTAGATTTTTAAAAAATTTATTAAGACTGTCAGAAGAATTCTCGGTGGAGGTGAGTAAAAGTGCCCTAAATGTATAGAACAATCAATGACACACTGTACAGTACCAGGCCTGGGAATTAGAAATTAGTTCAGAATACTTTTGGTTGTAATTTTGTTACATTAAGGTTTTAATTTATTATAAATTATCAATAGAATTCGTAACGAGATCTCATAAGGTACTTAAACATGAACAAGAAAGTAATAAACCTCCAGATTATATACAGATGAAGATATAAAAACAACACTCACTGATGTTCAGAAGTAACTATTTACATGCACAATTTCACTTATATAAACAATAAATGTTTTTTTAAATTTTATTGTTCCAATTTTATTCCTCTTTATAGAGGCCTTAAAACAAAATTGGAGGCCGCAAAGCATTACGATACACCAAGAACCACCTTAAGGAACAAGCTCAATGGAAAGGCTTCTATCACCAAAAAAATGGGATTATCAACTTTTCTAACTGAGGCTGAGGAACACGTTCTCGTGAAATATTATAAACGCTTATCAAAGAGCACATCCTGTATGCAGAGACACTATTCTATCCTTCGTTTTCATTCTTTTAATGGACGAGAGGCTACGCGGAGAAGTAGACAGACCATACAAATTTGGCTGAGCTGGCACGCTTAAACCTGGCAGTTGGTGGTTAGTAAATATAATAATTACTATATTTATATAATATATAATAAGTTAATATAGTGGTAGTTGTACTTTAAGTTTAGCCTAAAGTGACAAGTATATGACAATAATATAGACTATCAAAGATTTGGTCTGAAAAAGACAACTTTAATGCGTTTCTTAAACGTATTAGACGTTTTTTATACATTTAAAAGACATCTTTTTTTGACCAAATGTTTGCTGGGTAGTATCATAATTGATACAATAACTAAATAAGTTATTACTTTAAAAATTACAAGTTGATAGTTATATAGACCCAAAATATAATTTGCATTACCTAGTTTTAAAAGAAAGCTAGAATATTAACTTTATCATTATTTTTTTGAAGGTATAACGTTTTTATGGCAATTCTTTAGGTGCAAATAGGCAAAACACTTCAAAACAGTGCATCATAGTGGTTTTCTGATATTTGCAGGTATCTGTCGGAAAATGATTACCTAGACATTTTATATTAGCCTGACCGTAAATTTAACAATGATTAATCAGGTTTTGTGTTTTCTCCAATAAAACCCAAAGTCTTGGCTGAAAAAGGCTCAAAAAACATCCCCTCGACACCTCCTCAAAATAAAAATAAAAAATTACTGTTTTAGGTAAACAAAATTTATACAATGTTACAATCTTCACAAACGAGTCATTGCTAATTCCGATGTATTCAAAATCATTGACTGACGTGAAGATTAAAAGTGCTTTTAAGAAATGCGGATAACAGTTATTTAATCCTGATGCTATTGATTAAACAAAGTTAACTTTACAAGAGGAACATGCTGGAGATAAGCGCTTTTTTGAGGGTATCAATTAAGATGGTTCTGTTGAAGTTTTAACCCAAGTAGAATCAATATCATATTTAAATGTGAGTACTCAAAAAGCTAAGTGAGAAACTTCTTCAAATAGTTTTCACTAAAGCACAGACAGCATATTCTTTAATTAATTGGTGAAAAATTTTGTGACATCTAAAACCTCTGCTAAAACTATTATTTAAAATATTTATACAGAACTTTAAAAAGTTATGATGACTTTGTATTGGATTGTCCCAGATGTGACGTGTTTAGTATAATCAAACGATGGAACTGATTTGATTTTGCGTTTAAACGAAACAGCCAATTGGAGACAAAAACCAGCACATCTACAAATCCAAGTTCTCCCAAGAGTCAACCTTCTTCTAGTAGAATTAATTACCATTTTTCTTCTTTTTCTTCTTCTTCTTCTTCTTCTTCTTCTTCTCCTTCTTCTTCTTCTTTTTCTTCTGATAATTCAACAACTAGAATGATATCTCCTTTGTCTGTGGTAGCTTTCAAACAAAAGAGGTCCAGTATTAGTCCTATCATAATCAACAATAGGTGGTTTTCTTTGCCAAAAAAAGCTCAAGGTTAGTGAATGACATTTTTTAATTTTATTTTAATACTGATCTTATGTTATTTTCAACTTATATACTTAAATATTTATGGTCATAAAAATATATTTTCTTTATCGTACAATTTTAAACTGTTCTTAGCTAAAGTTTGCACTTTAGTAATCATCATCTGTTGTGACGTCAGATCAAGTTGTATGTATTCTGGCGGAAATAAAAGAGAAAAAAAATGACCAAGAGCGAGAAAAAGTTGATAGAATTAACAAACGCTAGACAACTGAGTTGGCAAAGAAATCAAAACCCCCCTAAAAAAAAAAATTGTCTATACAAGCCAATGCAAACAAAAGAAGAAAGTCTAAAACAGCATCTTATTCAGGTAAAAACAATTTTAAAGTGACTACTCTATGGTCCAACTGTTGTTTTATGAAATTAATAAAAATTTAGGTAAAAACGTTTCTACATTTTATTTATTAATGTCGTTTTCTTACTTTTTTTTTAAATTTCATGCTATAATATAGCATGGAATTTAAAAAAACTGGAGGTTTCTAGTTTAATATGTAACTATAGTGAAAAAAAATGTACATAAAACTTTGATTCTCTAACAATAATTTTGACTTGAAAAGAAATCTTTATTAAAAAGAAAAAGACATATTAAAAAAAAAATTAATTGTGGCAAACACTAGCAAAAGTAAAAAATCCTAAATGGCGAACATACATTTCTTGCTAATGGTCGCCATTTGGCTCGTTCGGAGGCTGTTGCTCCCGTATTTATTATAGGAGGTCATTTACTGTATGAACATCGTGACCAACTCTTAATCTATAGGCTAAGACTAAAATATTTGTAATTTATGAAAATAAGAGAAATGAATATTTATATCAAACTAAGTTTAAAAAAGTGGCAATAACTGGGTGTTTTACCATATCCCAAAATTGTTTTTAAAACTGGTTAAAGAATAAAATTTTCATTACGCTAATTCTATTTATTTTTAACTTCTAGAATAGATACTCGAACAACTCCGTGTGTTATATCTAACAATTTTGATTGCGGTGATAAGTTACGATATATGATAAAAATGCTTTCTGTTGCTTAAATAATTTTTTAATAGCTTTAAAACATTTTCAGAGTTTTCATAACATTTTAGTTTTTTAAATAAAGTTTTATGATCAATTGTTTTAATTCAAAATTTTTAAACAAGTCAATAAATTTAGGTTTTTCACAGGACAGAGAGAACAGATATTGGACGGTGTTTAATAAAAATGAATAAGTCTTCTCTTTTAAATATTGGTAAATCTTTAGTTATTTTTAATTCATTAGAAAATGTTCCTTGTTGAAATGAACATTTGAGTTTTTTAAAATTATTTTTTTTTGACGATATCGTAAAAATAAATGTTTTCTTCGGTATTATCAGGACCGACTGCTTATTGAATTTTAGCATTTTAAAAGTTTTATCAAGCGTAATTCCTATAACTTGTCTCGTTTTTAAACACTTTAATTTTTGCTGAACTATTGAACTATTTTTTGAGATCATCTGTAAGCCATAGTGACTTGAAATCTTTATTTTTTCTTAAATATTTTATATTTAGGTAAAATCAGGGCCGACAACGAGGGAGGGGCGGTCAAGGGTCACGCACCCCCCTTTTTTTTCAAAGGATCTTTTTTTAAAAAGAATTGTAGATATAGAGAACTTTTTTTAGAAATTGACCATTGTGCCCACTCCCCCATTTTTTAAAAACCCGTGTCGTTGGCCGTGAAATTAATATCATAAATTTCGAAAAACACTTTTAAAATAGAATCATAAACTAAATTAGAGTCATTAGAAACATATAGATGATTTAGTTGATTTAGTTTTCCATAGTGTTTTAAATTGCTTAAAGTGGTTCCAAAAATAATAAGAGGTACTACAAACTGCTGCTCTCCTAACACGTTTGCACAAAGAGAAGTAGCGCTATGCTGTGCAGGGTTCGGTATTTAATGCCGTATTCACATCCTCTAATACGGGCATTTAAAAGAAAGCTTTTGTCTTCATCTAGATAAGTAAATAAAGCCCTTAGTCATAATGGTTGTTGCCACTATATTTTCTAGATTATTTTAATTTATTCACTGTAAGAGCGTAATTATTCATCGTAACAGCATCATATGAGCATGAAGAAAAACGAAAGTGTCTTATGACTGTGCAGAACGTAAGGTTGTTTTAATTGAGAAAATTACAACTAATCCCTCTTTAGGGTTGCCTTATTCTTTTAGTAGTTTCATTTTTTTTATAATAGCATCTTTGAATTCTGTGCTAGTACAAGGTATGTGAAAAAAATAAACCAAGTTCACTTCTACAAAAAAATAAACTAAGTTCACTTCTTCTGTTGTCAAAACATAAACGGTTGCTTTCATCTATCCACTGAAAGTTCTGTAGATATTTGCATTTTTAACCGGAATCGACATGAAATACTGAACTTCATCCAGAGTTTGTGATTTTGTCACATCAGACAAAAAGTTTAAAATCGCAATAAGCACAATCTATAAAAAAAAACCGTTTTTATAAATAACTAAAGGTTCTCTTGTAAACCAGTAATTGAATATTCAGGTAAGTAATCTCTTCGGAATGTAAGTTTCATCTTTATTATTGTAAAATTTCGCATCATTTTTTCAATGTAATGAAACTCTAAACTTTTTTCTAAAACCAAGTAAAGATCACATATTGCAGTTGAACTTTTTCTTAATGTAAACAATATTTCTTGAAAACAATGCAGAAAATGACGAGTGATAATGAGGTACAACTCAAAAAATCATCAAAAACAATAGCGAGAAAGTATACTTTAAATGGTTGGAACGTGTCAAACGACACCATGAAATTTAGATTCACAGAACACGAAGCATTCTTTCAGCTCTTTTGACAGACTTAGATAATTATACAAGTACTTTAAGATTAAACGTAAAAAGTTGATACGTTTACCTGTGACAAATGTTTTACCTGAAGTACGCGACATAATTGACTTTTTATAAATGCTAAATCTTCGAATGAATCTTCATAAAAGTATTTTGTAACACATCGTCAACACACATCATCATCAGATGCGGTTAAATATAAAACTACAAATGGATAAACCTTTCGGTTTATCCATTTCCACTACAAATGGATAAACCTTTCGCTTCCCTTTGTTTGAAGCATCCGTTGAAACTGAAAATAACAAACTACCCTGTAAATCATGTATTGCTAGTTCTAACAAGTATTGGGACAAAACGTTGTTAAAAATTGCATACGATTTGAACAACCAGTAGTTATTTTTTTTTTTTTGTCTTTTACTAGTTCCGAATCTGGAATGATTTTTTTTATAATTTTATTGTACATTTTGAGCTGAAAAAGAAATGTGGTGTTTTACTCCATAAAAAACATGTCAACTCTGCTAGGTTTACTTTTTCATTATGTTAATTAGATTTTTGATCTTATCACAAAACACCGTGGAAAGGCATTTAACTAAGAATTAAACTGAAAATTCGGCATCGCAGTACAGTAAGGCTATTTGCATTAATTAAATTCACAATCATACATTTGATTCTCAGTCATTCGTTATTTCAGTTATTCAGTCATTCATCATATTCGCAGTCACTCATTTACATTTGATTATATTCTACGAATGTAATTCTATGGATAGACTACATTCTATGAATGTAACCATTACATTCTATGATTATAGCATGAATGATTTTTTTTTTTTAGGTGTACCAAAATTTTATTTAGGTGCTCCAAGAAGTCTTTAGGGTTTTATCACAGAGTACCGCGGATGAGCATTTAATTGGAAGTTCACGCTCCTTCCTAACCGATGTCGCAAAACTTGCACAGAGGTGGGGTTTGAACCACAGATCTTTTGTTTCTGAGGCAAGTTTGCTACCACTGCGCCACGGCTGCTCAAATTAATAGTAATCATTTCATTACATTTATATAAATGTAATCAAATAACTTAAATCTATTATTATAACCGAGAACGTTTTATTTACTTAATTACTCAAATAAATTTAAGTTTTGTTTTTAAATGAATTTAACTTTTTTTATTTAAATTGTAAATAAAATTGTTAAAATAAAAACGGAAAAAAAAAGTTTTATTTAAATTCTTAATTTTACAATTAAATAAAAACGAAAAAATAGAACGTTTTGAGTAAGTTCAAAATAAAATAGCACACAAAACAAAAACAAAAATAAAATATAGCAAAAACATATGCTCAAAAATATAATCTTTTTTGTACTAAAAATTAGAAAATGAAGTTTTTAATTTAAATTTAATAATTCATTAACTAAAGATTGACAGGTTGCGCATAGTTTTTATAGAAACATACTTTTCAACCTTTAGTTTACTGAACTTTCAAATTTAAATTAAAAAGTTTTTTTTCTACTTTTTAGTACAAAAAAGATATATCGCGAAATAATCAAACATCTTTGGATGAATGCGATAATCAAATAATTATAACTTAAGGTCGTACAAATAATTATGAAAGTGTTAGCAAAGTAATTGCACTTGCAGTGATGTGGTGTGCAGTGGTAGAGCACTTGCCTAAGAAACTTAAGATCCGTGGTTTAAACCTCACCTCTGGGCAAGTTTTGCAACATCGTTTGGGAAGGAGCCGTGAACATTCTATTAAATTCTCTTCCACGGTGCTCTGTGATAAGACCGTAAAGACTTCTTGAGCCACCTAAAAAAAAAGGTAATTGTTTTTTAATCGTTTCCAGACAGAATATATGATTTATCAGAAAGATTGAACTTCATAAAAAATAACTACTCCATGGTTTTATCAGAATTCATAAAAATAAATGATTTTGAACTAGTAGACGTAATTAAAGGTTCTGGCCCTAAAATAACGTATCAACCTCAACAACATCGCCAACATTAACAACTATCAGCATCATACATTTCCAAACGCATCTTATATTGATCACATAGCTCTCTCAAGGAATACTTCTCTTCGATATGAGAATTGTATTGTAGCCCCTTTTTCATCTCAAATGAGTGATCAGTTGCCAATATCAGTTGGAATTGGACTCAGCGGGCATTCTCTTCGAGAAAATGTTAACAAATTTATAGACAATAATAGCATTTCTAATTATGCCTGGAACAATCAAAGTTTTAAAGAATTATATAATGAGTGTTTAAATAACAGTTTTTCATTTTACGAATAGCATTTACGACGAAGAATTTATTAAAACCTATTCTTTTATTAAAAAAAGTGAATTTGAGGTTCTTAGCCAACACTTATTTTTGAAAAAACAGTCTTTGTATTCAAAATATTGGTGGACTACCAAGTTAAGCAGGAACAAAAAAATTCTTACATTTCTTTTCAAGAAATGGCGTGAGATGGGTTTCAAAAAAGATTTAAGCTTGCTTACTATTAATCGATATCGAATGGCACGTGCAAATTTCCGCAAGGCTGTCAAAAAAGCTCAAAATTGGAACCTTTTCAAGCAATGCACAAAAATCGAGAAGCTAAAAAATACTAACGCAAAAAATATAAATAATAAAAAGGACAAGGAATCAATCACTAAAAAACTTGCCGATAGTTGCAAAAAATGTTTAAATACCAAAGCAATGACGCATAATATTCGTATTTTTTCGTTCCACCTTGTACCAAACTTAATATGGCAATATTATCAAATGAAAATATTAAATCTCTCGCTAAAAATTAAACAAGACCAAAGATGTGCTTGCAATCTCTGCAGAACATTTAAAACATGCACGTTGCGAAGCCCTAACAGAGTGGCTAAGGAAATTCTTTCACTTTATTATTGTTACTTTATCTTATACTTTATTATCACGGTCAGACCCCAAAATCGATGTCTGCATCAATTATTGCTAAATCATATAAAAAACATTAACTGATCCAAACAACTACCATGGTATTATCATCATTCCAATCTTTACAAAACTATTTGAATATCTTATTTCAATAATCTGTGCAGAGATAAAAGAAACTCATCCTCTTCAACTCGGTTTTACAAAAACAGTTCAACCTTACATGCCAAGTTTTTTATAAGTGAAACAATTAAACACTACAACAACAGCAACAACAATAACTCATCTGTCTATCTCTGTTCCCTAGATGCTGAAAAAGCATTATAAAGTTGTAGCTGCAATATTTTATTTGAGAAACTTTACGACATAAAAAAATTACCGGATTATATAGTTAATATGATCTGATGACATAATGCTTCTGAGTTCTGCCCTGTCTGGAATTAAAAAGCCTATAGCTTTGCTCATCCAAGCTCTTTTATCCAGCTATATAAAACATTGGCGGTTCCGGTACTTACGTATGGTCTTGAACTTTGCGATGATAAATGCAATGATGTATTTGAAAGGAATGCACTCACTCTTCAATGTTTCCAAACACAGCAAAAATTATATTCATTCTTTTTTTTATATCCAAAATGTATGAACAATTGTGCAACAAAACAAGTTAAACTTATTTATTTACAAATTGCAATAAAATAATATAATAGTTTGTGGGGATGAAGTGAAAGGGCTTTTTCGTTTCCAGCCTCCAATCACGGCATTTCTTTGCACAGTCTCGTTATTTGACATAAGTATAAACATACAAATGTTTGGAGTTTGCCTTATGTCTGAAAGATAGCTATTTTAAAAGCCAAAAAGACCTGGATCCGTCACTGATTGAGTAATAAAGCAGTATATTTATTTATATAAAATGAATAAAAAAACATCTATATGGAACTCTCAGTTATAAATATATACAATTGCTGATTATTGATAATAGACATGAAACTCAGAGTTCCATATAAATGTTTTTTTATTCATTTTATATAAATAAGTAAACTGCTTTATTATTCAATTAATGAAGGATCCAGGGCTTTTTCGTGTTTGAGATAGCTATCTTCCAGACATGGAAGATAGCTATCTAAACACGTTCACGCCGGCGTGTACCACCGGTGGTACACACTAGACTGTCTCATTGGGCGGCGTGTACCACTGGTGGTACACACTAGACTGTCTCATTGGGCGGCGTGTACCACCGGTGGTACACGCCGCCCAATGAGATAGTCTAGTGTGTACCACCAGTGGTACACGCCGGCGTGAACGTGAAAAAGCCTTTTTACTTTATTTAGAACACGAAAAAGCCTTTTTACTTTATCCCCACATATATATATATATATATATACATATATATATATATATATATATATATATATATATATATATATATATATATATATATATATATATATATATATATTATATATATATATATATATATATATATATATATATATATATATATATATATATATATATATATAGTATCGGACAAAACAAGTGCAACCAAATAATGCTAATTTAGTTTCTTTATATAAAAGTGCTGCATTTTTTCAATTTAGAGAAATAACTATGTAACTGTTTAGAGACAACGTTCTTCAAGTTTTATTCATCACAAAATTCATTATTTGTACACGTCTGTTACAATTACATTGCCTCCACCATGCTTCACGGTCTTATAGCAGTAACGTAAATCGAGGCGTTTTCCGGCCGGTTGACGTACACGGCAAATCCCATCACTCCCAATGATGTTGAACTTCGACTCAACACTGAACAGTACAGTTCACTATTTCTGCACATTTCAGTCAATATGAAATGTAGCAAACACAAGTATTTTTTTCTGGTTCTTTAGTGAAATCAGCTGTTTCTTTGCAGGGCGTCGATAAAAACAATCCGGCTTCAACAGCACGTTGTCTGATTGTTCGGTCCGATACAGGCAACTCTAATTGCTTTTCTATCTTGGCTGATGATATCCAAGGATCTTTCTTGATAATACTGACTGATTGACTTCCATATACTGACTGAATTAAATGTCGGTTTACATATTTCTTATATAGTAAAATGAACCTGTGTGAACCTGTTTTAGAAGATTCTAGATGCTTCTTTTTGATGCTTCTGGAAGCTTCTGGATGCGTCTGGATGCTTCTGAATGTTTATGGATACTTCTGGATGCTTCCAGATGCTTCTTCTGGAAACTTCTAGAAGCATCTGCATGCTTCTGGAAACTTCTGGAAACTTCTGGAAACTTCTGGATACTTCCTTTAACTATTAAAAAACTTTCGTGACGTTTTTTTTTTTTTTTATATATATATATATATATTTGCCGTTTAAATATTGTTACAATAATGAATTGTATAAATTGAATTTACATGGCAGGAGCAAAAAGAAGACAACAGGGAGCTTATTCACAACTTTTCCGTAACTCTTGCGTAGCTGAGCAAAAGTTATGATTAACTTACGCAAACTTTTTTTTGCGTAACTATTTGGTATTCACAACTTTTTCCTAGCGTTTGCGTAAACTTAAGGTTGCGCATGAGTTACGCAAAACTTACGCAAATATTTTAAAAATTGTTTGTATAAAATAAGTAGTTATTATTACTAATTCTTTTGTTTTGATAGGTATCTACTAAAATTATTATATATATGTATGTATATATGTATGTATATATATATATATATATATATATATATATATATATATATATATATATATATATATATATATATATATATATATATATATATATATATATATGTGCGTGTGTGTCTTATATATAATTATATAATAACTAAGTTATTATATAATTATATATAACTAAGAATTTTATATATAAATTATATATAACTAAGAACGTATATTTTCCAGAAGATGTGATGGGGAATTAAGGAGAATGAACGATTGAGAGAGTGATGTTTCTAGTAATTTCTTCCTTATTTGGGGAAATACACGTACTTAATTTAAATTTTAAATGCTTCTTTAACTAATTTCTTGATTAATTAAATCAATATAGTATACTATTTACTCAGCAAATGATCTAATGAGGAAATAAATAAAAATTATAAATGTACATATTAATTTTTAATGCCTACACTGATTACTATAAAATATCTGCAGACATTGTTAACAAAATTAAGTTCTTCAAAGTAGCATAAGTAATAAATAAATATTGCTGCTTAGAAGTAGGTTTTTATTTTTGTTTATTCTTTTTTTCTACTAAATATTTTACTTATCATTTTTAATATTAGTAGTAGTATTTATGTTAAATGATACAAAGAAGTAGTTTAGTGCTTTAATTTATGTATGGCGTTTTATTTATTTGTTTTATTATGGCATTATGATAAATTTGTTGATGGTAAAATTTTTTGAGAAATTCTTTACTCCAGTGTCAGAAATCAAGAAAGATTCTATAAAAGAGCTGAAAATGGGACGCTTGAGCAGATAAGACTTTTGGTAAAACTGTATAACGAAAATAAGAGATTGCTCGATGGAAAATTTTCTCCTTGTTAAACAGATTTATTTTAGATATATATTATCTGATAATGATAAAACATTTTCAATGTTAATAGAAAATTTCAATTATTTTTAGCAATCTCAAAACTTACAAAAGACGATGCATGGAGTAAAATTGCGGACCAGGTTTCTCTTGTCAGTTCAGACAGCAGAGTGCTACAATGTAAAAAGAAGCTATCTGATCAAAAATCTGACAGCAAGGGAAAAGCAGCACAGATTATTTCTAGTCTAAACAAGACTGGCGGGGGTGAGGGGTGCTTGTAAGAGCTTGACTCCATTGATCAGCAAATGGTGTCCAAAATGCCAAAAATTTCATACATGGTAATGTTTTTAAAAGAATATAATTTTTGTGTGTTTTATATATATATATATATATATATATATATATATATATATATATATACATATATATATATATATATATTTACAGGGAATCACTGGAGGTATTGACTCTCTTCAAAGTCCTACCGCATCGAATAACGACTTTGTTTTTCAACAGATATCAGGGAGTTTTTCACCACAGCCAAAGGAACAAACGTTTGATCAGTATGCAAACTATTTTTTGTGCAATGTGGTAGTTTAATAAATTTTCTTGCTTATTTTTATTATTTGCTATATATATATATATATATATATATATATATATATATATATATATATATATATATATATATATATATATATATATATATATATATATATATATATATATATATATATATATATATATATATATATATATATATATATATATATATATATATATATATATATATATATACATATATATATATATATATATATATATATATATATATATATGGGCCAGTCCGGTAGCACTTGAACTGGCCCATTTCCCTTTAACACTATTTTTCTGGTGTTCAATACATCTCGATATAACTTTCTTCTTAGTTTCTCCAATGTATATAGAATTGCATGAACATTTTAATTGGTAGACGCCTGGGTTTGTGTTTGGAGGAAGTTTTGTCTTATTGTTGCATAAAATATTGTTTAAATTTGGAGCATGTAAATATAACTTTTATGTTTTGTTTTCTGAGTTCCTTTCTAAGTTTTGGACCAACAATTGGTATCAATGGTAGTTTTATAAATGGTTGATTGTCAGTTGGTTTATAATTGGTATTTTTTAATTCGTTTTTTAGAAGGTTTCTGGCGATATTAATTAGATTGTTCTTGTTGTGCCCGTTTTCAACAAACATTTCTATTAGAAAATCGATTTCTTGTTTGAGATATTTTTGAGAGCATAATCTCTTTGCACGACATAAAAACCCTTTGAAAACGCCAGTGATAATATTGGGATTGATGTTTGAGTTAGGTTTTAGTTGAATATTAGTTATTGCTTCTTTTTGATGTATTTGAAATTCATAAGCTCCATGCATTGTGTTTGTAATATTAACATCTAGAAAGTTAAGTTGTTTTTGGTGGTTTTCGAGTTCAACAGTGTATTTTATGGCAGGGTTTTGTTCGTTTAGGATATTTAGAAGCATTTGTTGTTGTTTTATTGAGTTAAAGCGAGCGTGACAGTCGTCTACATATCTCACAAAAGTTTTTGGTTCACATGTACAAATAGTAGCTATATTAAGAGCTTTTCTTTCTATATTCTGTAGAAACGCTTCCGCCATAACAACCATTAAAGACAAACCTATAGGACCTGAATTAGGTATTATTCGGATTTTGTTTTCATATAGAAAATAGCAAATACTCAATAAAAGTTCTATTAATTGGTGTATGTCTTCAAGAGATAGTTTAGTTTGAGTCTTTAAGTCGTCTATATCGTTATTCAATATATCAATAATAACTGGAATAGCTTCGTCAATGGGTATGGACGGATATAAATTGACTACATCAAATGAAACTTGAACCTCATTGGGATCTATTTTCCATTGTCTGGCTTCATTAACAAAGCTATTGGAATTAATAAGTCTATTTTTGTTTTTATTTAATGTTGTTTGAATGATATTAACGAAGTATTCGGATGTTCCATATGGTGGTGTGTTGATTGTTGACACAACAGGGCGCATTGGGTTATCTTTTTCAATGAGCCAGTTCAGGTGCTATCGAACATTCCAAATCATGCCAGGGTACATTTGATTGGTTACATCCCAAAACCATGTCAATCGCTCCAGAGTATCATATTCGGAAAATTCGAGAGTCACTCGAAGTAAACAGAGCTAAAGTTCGACAAAAACTTGGAAGTGATGAAAATGTTTTAAATAGGGATGATGGTGATTACGTGACGACAAAAACTTGGGGGCCATTTTTTGTTAGATTATTTGACGTCAACATTTAAAGCTATTTTGTATTTTGTTATGCTCTTTTTAATGTTATCTTTTTAACGGTTAGTTTTTATTACAACAATTTTTTTTGTAACGATTTTTATTTATTACACCTGATGACGCTGATCACAATAGATCAGCGAAATATCGAAAAAATATTTTAGAAAAAATATATTAAAATAAAAACAAATATATATTTTTTAAAAAGTTTATACGCAGCCGTTTTTATTGAATTGTACATATTTTATTTATATATATATATATATATATATATATATATATATATATATATATATATATATATATATATATATATATATATATATATATATATATATATATATATATATATATATATATATATATATATATATATATATATATATATATATATATATATATATATATATATACATATATATATATATATATATATATATATATATATATATATATATATATATATATATATATATATATATATATATATATATATATATATATATATATATATATACATATATATATATATATATATATATATATATATATATATATATATATATATATATATATATATATATATATATATATATATATATATATATATATTTAATTGTTGATAAGTATCGTATTCTGTTAAAAATACAGCTCTTGCCTGCTTAAGAATGATCAATATTTCTTTATAAAATAGATCGAATTATATTTTTATAATTTAAATAAAAAAATTACAATTTTTATGGAACTATTAGTTTTATGCCACTCGGCAATCATTCAGACATATTATTTAAAATTTACAAAATAAAAAAACGTTAAAAAATACAATCTTTTAGCGTTGTAACGGTATCTGACGTTAAGTTTACGTCAGATGATATCATGAGTTCCTAATCTCTGGTATCGAATTGTGAAAGCAGAACTTTTTTTCTATGCCTGCAAGAAGAAACCAACTCACTTTTTTACTAAGTAATGATCCTTGATTATAATTCATAATTAAATACTTTTCATATAGACAAAGATTACATCTTTTAGTTGATCGATTAAATGATTGACACTTTTTAATTATGTTCCACTTGATTAACGGCATAATACCTGCATTTTTATGTTTCCATATTTCTTTAGAAAATTCTGTATCGTTTTCGTATCTAGTAACGTTAACGGTATAAAACGTTATTGATAAACACGTTGTTGATATAACTAATATATGTACATATATAAAATTTAATATACACATATTTTATTATAATAAAATGTGTGTGTAACAATGTATAAGTAACAATAATGTTTCTCACACATACACATATATTTAATATGTGTGTATGCAAGGCCGGCGCGATAGGGGGGTACGGGGGTGTTACACCCCTCCCCCCCCCCATCAATGATTTTTAATCGGCTAATTGGACCCTTAGTTGGCAAATTGGACCCTTTTAGACTAGTTAGTCGGCAAATGTCGACCCTTTTGATGTAGGTTAGTCGGTAATCTAGACAGTAGTCAGTCGGCAAATGTCGTCATGGTAGTCGGCAAACTTTCGAAAGTTTGAACCTTTTTTTTTTTTTTTTGAAGTCAGCAAATGTTGTTATGCCCCCCCTTCCTCCCTACGTGACACCTACTCGCGTCGGCCCTGTGTGTATGTATAAGTAACATATAGTAACAAAATATATGTGTATATTAAATTTAATATATGAACATATATTAGTAATATATATTATTACTAAAAGACCTTGATGAATAATGTACATTATTATTATATGTAGGGTAAAGCGGGGTATTAAGCCCTATGGGGCATTAAACTCCATTTACTCTGTGTATATAATAAAATGCCTAAATAATATTGCATCTATATTAGCACAAATATTACCTCTCTCTTTCTGAGAGAGAATCAATTTTTAAAGAATATTTAGAGGTAATAGAGAGATTATAGTAAAATAGTAATAGAGATTAATATAGTAATAGAGAGAGAGACAAGAGTATAAATTATATACTTCAATAATATTGTTGTATATAGTTTTGTATATAGTATTTGTATAGTATTGTATATAATATAGTTGTATTATAATACAACCATAAGTTAATATAGTATGGATATATCATATAGTTTTGTAGTATGACAATAAATAGTTATTAAGGTAACTTAACTTATATACTAAGTTATTGTCTTACTACAAATCTATATAATATATTCATACTAATATGGATATATCATATAGAATCATTAAGTTATCTTTATAACTATCATATATATTATTAAGTTATCTCAATAACTATTTATTACCATACTACAAAACTATAGGATATATTCATACTATAATACCTTATGGTTGTATTATAACACAATTATATTATATACAAACTAAAACATATATACTAAATTATATAAATACTTTAATTGTATACATATAGAACATAATAAAACTATATTTTATAAAAACTAAAACAGGGAGAGCGACCATAGTATTACTATGGTCGTTCTCCCTTTTCAGCCAGGTTATAAGAGCTCTCATATCTATATAATATCTGTATTTTCATTCTATATCTATATAGTCATATTATCATTCTATATAATGGATGGTTCGCTCTAGAGTGAACCATCTAATACCATATAAGAGAGATCTCTAGAGAGCTCTCCACATATATAATACCAAATAAGAGAGTTAGCTCACTTATATGGTATTCAATTTAAAGTAAACCATCGATTATATAAAATGTATATATTTTTTTTTTTTTCATCTTAAAACAAGCTTATGTAGTACTTCTATATTTTTGGTAAATATAATGACATATTTTCCATATATTAACATACGTTAAGTTGTTTCTTAAATAATATAACTATAACCTTTTTTATACAACAACAATGTCAATATTTTATATTTCTATTGTTCAACAATAACAACAATTTGTTGTTATTGTTAAAAAAAAGGTTATAGCTGTATTTTTTAAGTAAATAACTTACGTATAGCAGTATAATATAAGTATATAATTTATTGGCAATATAAGTATATAACTTAATGGCAGTAACAAACAAAATCTGAAATCTTTTACAATAATTAAAATGCCATTTTTAATATTAGATGAATTAAAGTTACGCAAAAACGTAAGTCAGAAAATAGCAGACGTAACTTTTCTTGCGTAAAGTTTGCTGAGCTTTTTTTAGGAAAATGTTGTGAATACCTTTTTTTTGACTTTTTGTGTAAGTAAAAACTTAAGCAAAAACTTAAGAATATCGTAAGTTTTTGCTTTGTGAATATGACTTTGCGTAACTTTGAACTTACGCTAAAACTTACGCAAATTTATGACATACGAAAGAGTTGTGAAGCTCCCAGAAGTCTTTTCACTAAGCCCCGTAGTTAACCGTGTTTTACATTTTATTATATAATGTTTTAATACATATACATACATGTTTTACACATATACACACACATATATACACACATACATACATATATAAATACCTATATACATACAGACACATACATGTATATACACAAACACATATACACACATACATATATTTATACTTTTTTAAATAAAAACCTTTAAATTGTAATTTAAATAGACAATAACAAAAAGAAAGAAACAAATAGCAAAATACAATTTCAAAAACCAAGTTTTAAAATAAAAAATAAAAAAATAAAAAAAAAAGAGAGAAAAGCGAAATATAAAAACCTCGAGACGACCAAAAGAAAATGTCGTATTGAGTAAATAGTGAGTAAATTTTTTTTTTTTTTTGTTAATTTAGTTTTAAAACATTTAAACTTAAAACTATTTATAGTTAAAAAGAAAAAGCAAACCAGTCAGTTAATAATAAATATAACATATAATATTATTTTTGATATTAAGAAATAACTTATTTCATCGTCAATATTAAGAAGTTTTTGTTTGAGTTTTATTTTAAATTGGTTAAGGGAAATAACATTTTTTATATCGTTATTAATTTTTGTATTCCATAATTTGGGCCCTATATTTGCAACTGAGAATTTTTTGGCCATATAATATGTTTTGGGTTGTTTGTAGTTCAGATTTGAAAATCTGGTAGGGTAAAAATGATTTATTTTATTAAAAAGGGTATTAAATATGGAAGGCGTCATTTTTTTATCAATTTTGTACATAAAAATGTTTAGTTGAAAAATATTGAGTTACTTTAGTTTACTAAATAGATCTTTTGATGGTATTAAACGGTTTACATTTGAAAGAATTCGTATAGCATGTTTTTGTTAGCTGAGAAGTTTTTTTAACTTGGTTGTGTTGGTGCTGCACCAAGCTATGTTTCCATAATTAAGGTAGCAGTGAATAAAAGAAAAGTATATATTTTTTAAACAGTCTTGATTTAATACTTGCTTAGCTTTATATAATACGCCAATATTTTTTGATATTTCGTTCTCTATTGTATTTATATGTTCACGCCATGAAAGGTTTTCGTCGAGAATTACACCTAAGAAGGAACACGATTGTTCTCTTTTTATGTTAAAGTTATCAATACATAAATTGGGAAGTTTTAATTTTTTCGTGTAGTCTATGAAAGAAAGTATACTTGGTTTTACTTATATTTAGGGATAATTTATTCGACCTGAACCATTCAGTTAAATTTGCGAGTTCCTTAATGACTGTTTTAAATAAGAGGTCGTATTTACTATTTGAGTAAAATAAGTTAGTGTCATCCGCGAATAAAATTGAACTTAGAATGTTAGAAAATTTATACAAGTCGTCAGTATAAACAATAAAGAGGAGTGGTCCGATGTTAATATAAACAATAAAGAGGAGTGGTATATATATATATATATATATATATATATATATATATATATATATATATATATATATATATATATATGTTTTTTTTCTCGTAAAAAAATAATAAATCTGTACAAAAGAAAATGAGTTAAAAAATCTAATCTTTTGGTTTGTGGTTGTCCAGCAAAAACTTCTTCTCATGGCGACGTTTAGATATTAGTTCGTTTTTTTTTGTTTAATAATTCTTGAGGATTTTTATACAATAAAATAATTAGTTTTTGGTATAAGCATAACAAGCATTTTTTGGTTATGTTGTTGTAGGCGTAAAATAAAAAATAATAATAATGCCAAAGACTTTTAAACAAACAAAAAAGATGTATTTAAAGTTTTGTAGGTAACTTTTATTTTAAAAAAATTGTGAAAAGTTACTAACCACAGAACAAGAAACGGTAATTTTTACCTAATACCGCGTAATTCTACCATGAATTTTTAAGCACTCATTTATACGATTTGGCATTGAGTCTATTAAATTCTCTAAAATGTGTTGGGGAATATTTCCAAGTATGGTTGGTAAAATATTGCGCAACTCCTCAAGGCTCCTTGGTGCTTTCTTGGCAATCTCTTTATCAAGCCAACTCCAAAGATTTTCAATGCAGTTTAGATCTAGGCTATTTGGTGGCTAAGTTAGACGCTCAATAATTTTGCTTTCGAACCATTCAGAGACAATTTTAGCCCTGTGACATGGTGCATTGTCTTGCTGAAAAATGAACGGAACGCTTTGCTGAAGTGCATCAATTGATGGTAACAAGGTGTTATTTAAAATAACAACTTGTTACCATCAACGTAATAAATAGAGTTGAGTCGACCATCAAATAATTTAAACATACCGAGACCATAATATTCATGCAGCACCATATTCCAACCGACCCGGTACATTGTTTTGTTCTTTGAACGATACAATTGAGATTATATTTTTCTGAAGGCTGCCTGCAAATTTGGTTTTTTCTGTTATCAACCTCGATATTCATCTCATCACTGAACATTACTGTTCTCTATTTTAATTTAGACCATTCTTTGACACTTTTGCAAAATTCTTTTCGCTTTTTTATTTGTTGTTTGGTAAGTCGCAATTTCAGAATAGTTTTTTACCATAGCATATTGTTAGCTATTAGTTTCCTACGCACAAGTGATGCCGATGCTTGACGTCCATTTAAAAGCTTCCATTCGCTTCTTAATTCATGCGACGACATATTTCGATTTTTCTTTGCCAACCTGATTAAAAGACAATCCTCATTGGGTGTCGTCAAACGCGGTCTTCCAGAATGAAGGCAATCAACGTAAGATTTTGTCTCTCTGAATCTTTTGATGATGGTTAGCACCGAACTATGTGATCGTTTTATGATTTTTCCAATTTCACGAACGGTTTTATCTTCCTGGTGAAAATGCACTACTTTTACACTATCTTCATAGGTAATAGCTTTACTGCTCATTTTTTCAAAAGAAAAGAATTTTTGTTTGAAATTTTTTTTTTTAAACTTTTTTTTAATACTTTTAATTTTTTAGTTATGACTCGGGTCATTAATAGAATATTTAAATAAAAAGGTAAAATGAATTAAAAAAATTCGTTTTGACCGCATTAAGTGCAAAAAATTCTTTGTGGTTCTTAACTTTTTCACAAAAAAAAATTGAAAAAATTTAATACATAATATTTAATCCTTATTTTTACAGGTTCTATTATTTAATTTTCAAAAAAAAGAATTTTTTCTCGTGTTCTTTTTAATATGTTTGGAAAAAAAAAGATTATTTTATTATCTTTAGAATAAAAATTAATTAATTTTATTTGAAAAAAATATTTTTTTTTATTTAGTGGTTCTTAACTTTTTCACAATAATGTATATATATATATAGCATTGTTTGGTCGCATACATTGGATCAACGTTGGGTTTAGTTCATAAAAACAATCAACTTTTTGCGATGTATTAACATACATTGTATCAACGTTGATTTATATACATTGAATCAACGTCGAAATATATACATTGGATCAACGTTGGGTTTAGATCATCAAAACAATCAACTTTTTGCGATGTTTTTACATACATTGGACCAATGTAAATTTTCCAGATGTTTTTAGTTCCGTCGGTAATAATTTTATCATCAACCAAATGACATTGGATCAACGTTGGTTTTGCATTGGAAAAAAGAGCTGACGTTCGCGATTGTTTTACATACGTTGGCCCACTATAAGTGTGCTAGCTGAGTTAGTATATTTAAAGAAACAAACAGAATTTAACGTAATTTTATAGTGTAAATTAAAATAAATGCGTCTATTTTTAGTTTTTCTAAGATAATATATTGCATACAACCCGAGGATTTAAAGCACATAAATGGTTTGTTGTATGAGATCTTCAACCTTAATAAATTAATGGAAAATCTAAAAAATCTGGAAAAAAATGTATGCGGTGTCGGGTAGCATTTAAAAAATCTCTCTAAATTTTAGAAACACAAAAGTTGAAACAAAAAACAAAACTAACAAAAAATAAACATACCTTCAGTGAATTCTCCAAAAAACATGTTAATCACTTCGATCATTTCTGATTCACTTTCAATGCTTTTATAGACGATTCCATCTATTGTTTCTCGCAAATATGACCTTACTAACATTTTTACTTGACTAAAAAATAATAATACTTAAATGTTGAAATAAATAAAAAAGTCTTTAGCTCCAAAATGAATACTATGCTTACTTAAAATAGAATAAAATTAAAACTTACTTAAAATAATATTAGTTCCGTTTTAAACATTATATATATATATATATATCCCAGCGGGCACGGAAACGTCCATATGACGTCGAAAGGACGTCTTTTTAGGACGTCCAGAACTGGTTCTAAATGGCAACGCCAGATGACGTCTTTTTAAGACGTAATTAGGACGTCTTTTTAGGACGGACTAAAGACGTGTTTTGAGACGTCTAAAAGACGTGAATCTAGGACGTTCAGAACTAGTGCTAAATGGAAACGCCGAATGACGTCTTTAAATAACCTAATTTAGACGTTCTTATTTCGACGTCTAAAATACGTGTTCTAACATGGGTTTACTTAAACGTAAGGTTCAAATTTATGTTTTTACAGAACTTCTTGAGAATAAGAAAAAAATAATAAATCATTTAAATTTTTTAATAATATAATTGTGCTGAGTTTTATAAATTACAACTTTGTAAACTTCTTCTTCCACTTGTTAATTTCCAAAAATCGAATTTTCGAACAGTTGACGCCATTCACTTTCTTTTCGATCAGATGCACTCTTTAAAATATTGCTACCAGCATTTTAAAGTTTTTTTTTTGCTGTAGGAATCAGGAAAGCAATCTTAACCTTAAAAAAATATTGTTAAGATAAGAATGTAAAAATAAAGGGGAAAGAAACAAATAACACACACACACATATATATTTATTATTTTATAAACATAACATCAAACATCAAAAAATACGAATTTCTCAACACTAAATTTATTTTTTCAAAGAAATTTTTAACTGGATTGTTGTGACTAGCGTATATATTTATGTATGTCAAGTATGCAATATAATTGCGGTATTAAAAATGCTCTTTTTATAGTAAAATTATACTTACTTTGAAAGCATGCCCTTCTCAAATGCATTGCATGATGAGCCACCAACATTTAAAAACTTCTATTTCTAAATTCAAAAGATAACACTAGTGTAATTGATATGGGACAATTTAGTGTAAGTTATATTGGGCATAGGAGCAATTCCTTAGTGTTTTATTCAATTCAAAAATTTTGTGTAAATTATGTTTACTTGTAAAGTGAGCATTATGTATATAATTACAGATCAAAATTTTTTATGTAATTTACCCTTATAAAAAAAAACTAAACATTTAACCATAATAAAAAATGTACTACTTTTTGCAACATTAGTATCGAGAAATGATTGATCACATTCAAGAGACTTAGCGATAGAATCAT
This sequence comes from Hydra vulgaris, assembly GCF_022113875.1. NCBI lineage: Eukaryota > Metazoa > Cnidaria > Hydrozoa > Anthoathecata > Hydridae > Hydra > Hydra vulgaris. The sequence continues at coordinate 53,594,491 of NC_061160.1, read as the reverse complement.
ACTAGTAAAGATCAAAGCTATTCTCAACTTTAAACGTTTTTTATATTTCATTATCTTAAGATAAGTAAGTAAATGAATGAAAGCCTATATATTATAATTTATATATATATATATAAATTTTAATAGAAAAAATATATATTACATCTTCGCTTCCAACAAGGCTGCGAACAACCACTATAAGAGTTTGGAAGTTATTGGAAGAGAAAAGATTAAGTTTGTAGGGCAAGATAACGATTGACAGATGACTCAAAAGATTGCAAATTATATGAATCAGGGAAGCAAGATGAAGGAAGCAAATTCCAAAGAACTGATGTTCGAAGAAAAAAAACTAGCTTTAGAGCAGTGCCAATTATAGTATTTGTAGAAAAGAGAAAAAGAAGCAACATCACGACGATGTGACAATGGTTGGAGATTGGCTGCATAAGCAGGTCCAACTATGTTTACAATGCGCTTTTGCACCTTGTTTAAAAGAGAAAGGGCATCAATAGAAGATCTGCCCAAGATATGGCAACAGTATTCCATACAGGGACGGATTTGAGATTTATAGAGATAGAGAATAGAATCTAGAGTAAGGAAGTGTTGAGCTCGATAAAGAGATGCAACCTTTGCAGATGCTAATTTTGCAATGGATTTAATATACGGTTTAAAAGAAAGATCAGAAGTAAAAGGTAATCATAGAAGGTGAAGGGCATATGACTCATCTAGTACATTACCATTCATAAATATAGGAAGATCAAAATTATTGCGATAACGATTGGCCGAAAAAAAATGAGTTTTATCTGAAATAAAGTTCACCAGCCATTGTGAGCCACATGCTGTAGCAGAGGTGAGATCCTTTTCAAGCTCAGATACCCCCTCCAAGCAATCAGAGAGTGTAGGCTTCTTATCATGACAAGAATAAATAGTAGTGTCGTGAGCGAACAATGCCACCTTAGATGTGATAATATCTGCAAGAGAGTTAATGTAAATTAAAAAGAGTATAGGGCCAAGGATTGAACATTGAAGAACCCCTGAGGTTACAGGATATGAAGAAGATATATATATATATATATATATATATATATATATATATATATATATATATATATATATAACTAACTTAAAATTTTACTAGCTACATCTTTTGAAAGGAAATTCTTAAATGTTCTTTTTTTCTTGCTGAATTGACTAGGTACCTATTTTGAGTATTGAGAAGTATTAAAAAAATTAATTTATAAAGATAAAAGGCCTAAATAGTTAAAATAACTTCCAAGATAGTTATTAGAAGAAAAAATATTACTTACATTACTCTTTGTAAAACTTTAAGATTTATCATTGACTTCATATATTTTCTTTAACTTTGTTTTGGGAAAAGCGAAATTTTGAATCACAGACTTTCAAATTTTGGAGGAGCTGAATGAATTAAAGAAGTTTTTACTAATAAAAATTCATTAGGCATATTACACAAAATAAATTATATTACATTAACCATTACATAAAATGAACTATAGCCAAAACCTTGTTCTATTTTTTTAAAACCGAAGGCAAAAATAAAAATGAACTTTAGAGTTAAATACATTTAATCAAATAAAATTTCTAACAAAATTAGATACAAAAACTACAAACACATCAATTCTAGATTCCTAAATGCATATTTAAATAAATGCAATATGAGTTTTTGAAATACAAAACAAAAATGTAACATATTATTACCAAATACAAACATGTATTTGACCGAAACATATATATCAACTGACACTTGATGTAGTTGACGCTCCTAAAAATAAAATCTTAATTAACAAGTAAATAAAACTTATGGATAAAGTAAAAAATATTCTTACAAGTGTTTTTTTTTTTAGCATTAGCATTTTTTTTTTAGTTTTATTTTTTTATTTTTCTGTTCAACTTTATATTGTATCTAATTGATGTTTCACACTATCTATTTCTAAACTTTAACTAATACTACAAATTCTACTAATTTTAACTAATAATAACTAATAGTTCTAAATTTTAACTAATTCTAATAATTTTAAATTTTAGCAAAACTCATTTTTATTTTATTTGACATATATTTTGTATTTTTACTAATAAAACTGACGCTATAAGTCAGGATTTTAAGGAGACATTTTTCTATTATTTAAAAAGATTTGGTCACGAAAGTCAATTTTTTGAAAGAAAAAATAGCAGAATTAAGGAGAAAATAACTACATTGAAAACAGAATCTTATTTTTTTCAATAAATTTAAAATAAAAACAGATAAATTATTATAAATTACCATATTACTTTTATACACACACACACACACACACACATATATATATATATATATATATATATATATATATATATATATATATATATATATATATATATATATATATATATATATATATATTTATACATATACATAACCTTTGGAATTTGGGTCGGCATGCAGCAATGCCAACCTAAAAGTGTTTGAGGTCAACAAATAATGCTGACCTTGTTTCTATGTTTAATGGTAAGACTTTTGAATCACTTTTTTGATTGATGTCGACAAATTATTGTCAACCTTTTTTTTCTTTATTCCAAGGGTTGTGTGTATACATATATATATGTATATATATATATATATATATATATATATATATATATATATATATATATATATATATATATATATATATATATATATATATATATATATATATATATATATATATATATACAATAGAAATATAGGTTTGCAATCAATCAAAGGACTATATAATTTCTTTAATAATAAGTATAATCCATTTACTTTAATAAAATTTCCTAGATGATAAAAAAAAACGAGAAATTAAGGAGTGTTTCTCGGTTACTTAGTAAATTGCCAATAACATTCCAACATGTGATATAGTGGTTATTCATATGTTAATACAGTTATATAAGAGACAGGTGTGTAGAAAATTTCCTTTAGAGTAAAGGAAATTTTCTACCCTCCTGTCTCTTATATAACTGTTATGACTGGTTTAATTTTTTTAATTAGACTTATTTTTTAGTCAAAACTTTTGAACTTCACTAATAACTAATTACTAAAGTTAAGTAATTGGTTATTAGCAAAGCTCCAAAACTTGATATTGTAATATTTCAAAAAGTTCATTAACTAATGTAATGGTCCAATTATTTTGAATAGAACAATATAAAAGTTGTTAATTAAAGATATTGAATTATATTGAATTATCACCATAAACTCTCTGTATTATTAATAGGTTTTCCTTTTGAAAAATATGACTATACATGAGATTCTGCGATGTCTAAGTCTTTCAAACAGTCAGAACTTGGTTCTTGATATAGTATATCAATTATTATACTTGAAATTCTATATCAAGTGTCAAGTATATACTTGATATATATATATATATATATATATATATATATATATATATATATATATATATATATATATATATATATATATATATATATATATATTATATATATATATATATATAGTATATCATATACCCAGTTTTTAACTATTTATTTTAATATCTGTATCAATTTCAATATATGTATCAATTTTAATACGATTCTCAAGTAATTAAATGTTTAAAAATATATATAAATTAGCAAGAACCTGTCTTTAAGTCACTTTTTATAAGGTGCTTTTAAAATTCTTCTTGAATCTTTGGGAAGCTCCAAACCTTGATTTGGCAATATTTCAAGAAGATCATTAACTAATGTACTGGTTCCATTATAAAATAGCATAATGTTGTCGAGTAAAGACATTAAATTCAAAGAATTATTAGTATAATTGTTCCATGATCATTAACAGGTTTCCCTATTGAAAAATTTGATTCTGCATGAGATGTCTAAATCTTATTGTTAGAACTTGGTTCTTGATATAGCAATACTATACTAATAGTATATCAAGTATATATATACATAGTATAGCATATATATTCAGTTTTAAACCATTTCTTTCATTATTTGTAAAAATTTCATTAACTGTATCAATATTACCACAATTTTCAATTGATAACAAAAACAAAAATTAGATGGAACGCGTTAGATGAACTATTAGTTGTCGTAAAAAGACTTCTTTTGTAATTGAAAAAAAACTTTATTAAAAATGCGTTACTTAAAAACTTTATGAAGTTTTAGCGATTGCGTGATTTAACTGATTTTTTTTTGTTTAATAAAGCATTCTGGATATTTTTTGGACGAAAAAATTATTGGACGCGAATAAGACGTTCAAAAGACGTTTAGAATTTTAATGAGACGGACAGACGCGATTTGAACGTCCTAAGGACGTCTTTTTTACGTCCTGTGCCCACTGGGATATATATATATATATATATATATATATATATATATATATATATATATATATATATATATATATATATATATATATATATATATATATATATATATATATATATATATATATATATATAAATGTTCAGGCCAGTTGGGCGAAGGGGTCGTTGGGTGCGATCGCCCCTCTTTTTATGCAATGTGCCTTTTTTAATTTGACACCAAAAATTACTTCTTGACTCTTTTCGGTGTCAAAATATTTAATTAAAATTTTAATAATAAATATTTGAATTTTATAAAACAATTTTTACTTTATTGTTTACTTATTGTTTCACAAACGTAAGGTCATTACAATACATTGCATTGTGAAATCTTTTGTAAACGAAATATGAAAAATAGTCTCTCCAGAGTTTATACTGTAATTACTATTCTCTACTAATACTAATTCACTTTTAAAAGCAAACGATAGAGTTAACATGTCTAATCAAATTAGGAAACAAGTAGCTGATAGAAAAGAGCTTCAAAATGCTTCAAAGAAATGCAAATCGCTAGTTGGATATTTTAAGTAAAAAAGTTATTTTGATCTCCTTTTTATAATAATTAGTTTGATTCGTTTGATATTAACTAGATATAGATATTAACTAGATATAAATAAATATATATATATATATATATATATATATATATATATATATATATATATATATATATAATATATATATATATATATATATATATATATATATATATATATATATATATATATATATATATATATATATATATATATATCAATTATACGTTAAATCTTTTTATGATAGTATTTTGTTATTACTTGTTTTTTATTGTAATGTTTACGCAAATTTTTTTAATTTTGGTACAGTTTAAGATTTGAAAGTTTATTATTAATTACTTACGTTTCAAGTGTATTTTATTATCGACAGTTCTCAAAATGCAACCGTTAAAACATTACAATAAGTAGAAGAAAGAGAGGAAGTCATTAACTATGATAAGAATGTTAACAATAGCTTGTCATGCGAAGTATACCAAACAAGTTTAAAAGAACGTGATTTTTCAAGAAGAAGAAAAACGATATGATATTGATGAACTTTTGCGCGGAAATCAAGAATTATCACCACATGAAATATAAAAAAATGTTTACGAATAACTTAAAACAAAAGGAAAATTTTCAATTTCCCAAAACATTAAAACATGGTTGCAAACGCGTTTTTAAGGTGAATATTTACAAATTGGATTTGTCTACAGCAAATGTGAAGACGTAGTCTACTGCACTTTATTTCTAAAGCAGGATAAAAAAAATCTTTGGGAGCTTTTGTTAACCGTAGATATGAGGAACGGCATAATGCTTTAGAGAAACAAAAACTACATATAGGCAATAGGTACCATAAAGAAGCTATCGAACAAGCTAATTGCTTTTCTTGTCGTTTTGAAGATCCAAGACAAACCATTTTATTACAAAGCGATAACACTTTAAAAAACCGAAAACAAATGTATCCGTTTATTATTGAAACATTAGGTAGAATAGTGTATTTAATGGGGTAAAAAAATTTTGCATTTCGAGGAACTTATGAAAAGTGTATGGAAAACTCAGACCAAAAAGGTAATGCTGCAAACTTTCTTGCAATTGTGCAAGAAATAGCTCGCCATAACGCTGAACTTAATGCACATATACAAACACAATTACGCAAAGATGTCAGTTACCTCGGCCCCAAAGAGTCAAAATGAATTAATTGATATAATTGTATTATAATATAAATAAAATAAAATAACTCAAAGCTGCAAATTACTATTCAATTTCAGCAGACGAGGTGACAACTGCAAACCAACAACTTCTATCAGTATGTATGAGATACGTAAACGGAGAAAAAGAAATAAGAGAAATATTTCTTGACTTTTTGAATCTTGATAGGATAACAGACAAACATTGGGGAAAGCTTGATGAAATTTTATAGCGAAAGTGGAACTAATCTTAGTTCTTGTAGAGGCCAGTGCTACAATGGCACACCAAACATGCAATCTGTAAAAAAAGGTGTTGCCAGCTATTTTTAAAAAGATCAACAAAAGCAATTGTAACACATTGTAGCGAACATAGTTTGAATTTATCAATTGCTGCAACATTAAAAATTCTAATCATTGATAACACTTTGGATGTATACAGAAATATATCCATTTATTTCAATACCTCTCTGAAAAGAAAGCGCTTGGTGGAGCATGTTGCAGAGATCTGTTTTGAATCACCTGAAAAAAAAAGGTTTTGATAAGGATGTGCAAAACAAAATGTTCAGAAAGAGATGCCGCATACGAACACTTTTATTTAGCTATACCAATTATGGCAGAGGCATTAGAGATTATTTTAGGAATATACTCTAATGTATTTTAGGAACCTCTCACTCAATTTGTATATAGGGATACACAATATTGAATAGTTCAATATAGAGTTTAGTATGGATTGGGACACACAAGGAAAAAAAGAGGCCAACTCACTCCTCAATGCACTCAAGAAGTTCAAATTTATAATTGGTATTATAACTTTGTACTGCATACTTCACCCGTTGTCGTATATAACAGAGAGGTTACAAGGGTGGACAACTGATATTGTGAGTGCAAACAGTAACATTCAAGAAACAATCAGCAATTTAAACCATCTACGGAAAAATGTTAAAAAAGAAACTTATGCAATTTACCAACAAGCTACTCGCATGGCAAGTAAATAATTTGTAGAACCAACGCTTCCCAAAATCACTATGAGACAGGCTATCAAAAATAACGTATCTACAGAGAGTCTCTGTGAATATTATAGACGGGCCTTGATTATATCTTTTATCGACACCATCATTTCAGAAATCAAAATACAACTTTAAAAAACAAATTGTATTGCTGCTAAGGTTTTATACTTGATTCTGTCGATAATATGCAGTAAGGAGATAACTGCTTTCCAGGAGTTAGTTGAAATGCATAAAAGTGATGTTCCAATCTCAGAAGATGTAGATCAAGAATTCATGTTTTGGAAAAGAAAATGGTCTGCTATTAAACCTGAAGATAGGCATAAAACTCTAGCTAAAGCCATTAAAACCTGCAATGAAAATCAATAACCTAATCTTTTTGAGCTTTTAAAGATAGGCTGCACACTACCCGTAACGTCCGCAGAATGTGAACGCAGCTTTTCAGGAATGCAAAGATTAAGATCATGGTTAAGAGCCGGTATGACTGCAGATAGACTTTTTTCATTATCCATCATTAATATCCATTACAATGAAATTGTTGATTATAAACAAGTCGTTTTACTTTACATCCTAGAAAATTGTATGAAAAATGTTTAGTTTTTGAATTAAAATTTAAACCATTTATCAGAGTATTATTAATCTTTGTATTGATACCCATTTTCTAATAAGGAGTTGCTTTTACGCCTATGCAGTATAAAAAAAGAACAAATATTCGGACAACAATAAATTTGTTTATGCAAACATTGTTTACACAAATTTAGCTATGTTTCACGAAATTTTATTAAGAAAATTTAGTGAAATATTTGTTTAGTGTTTTAAAACTGCCTTTCTTTTCAAAAACGACCCCCTCCCTCCCCTAAAAAATTTAACGGTACGGCCCTGGCAACGATTATTTTTACATTTAAATAACCCAACTTCTTTATTGGTCAATTGAGTTTTTTGCAGAAGTAAGTATTTTAAGTTGATTGGCTGGTTGTTTAATTGCCAATACTGGCACATAATATATAATGGATATAAGAAAAACTTTTTTTACTCTTTTATTTGAAGATAGGTTAAACCAATAATTGGTTTTAGTAAAAAAATGTTTGTC
>NC_061160.1:53535047-53585398 GCF_022113875.1 Hydra vulgaris | reverse complement strand
ATACTCAAAAGCTATTGCTGTTATGTGACTTCCCCAACTGTTCATAAACTCTTGGAACATTGTGTGCAGATATCTGAGGCATTAGAACTGTAAATTGGTTACTACTCTGAAGAGTTACTAGAGGTTCTCATTAAGGAAATTCGCAAAGCTAGATTGAATACATACAGATATCTAGAAAGAATGTTATGAAAAACCAGTACCAATACCTCTTGATTAGAAGTGATTCTGTAATATCAAATATTTTTTCAAAAAATACAAGTTTAAAAATGGAAAAACTCTTACCCCTGAAGTTTTATCTTTGTTAATGCCGTAATAATGAAACAAAAGCTTTTTTTATTAATACAAGGTTTTCATTTTTTGTTTTCTCGAAAGAAAAATTAGATAAGATAAATATTCATTTTGTATTTGATTTATTTTAATAATATTATAACAATTAGATGTATTTTGATTTTTTGAATTTAATTTTTCTTTTTAATCAGTAAATGTTTTGGTTTGAAGAATATAATCTTTTAAAATTAAGTCATTCTTTGTGCGCGACTCTAACACGTATACACGTGTGTAGTATGAGCCTTAGGCACAAGTAAAATTTATATTAAAATATGTGGTATTTTGGATCAAGGAATCCGATTTTTTTATTTTAATCAAATTTTGCCCGCGTAAATGACACTTACACTCGTAAGCGCGCGTTGTACACGTAAAAATTATTTTTAATAGCAAATTTAAATTTTTTGACCAAAAATACGATTGTATTGGTGTATCACATGTATATATATATATGATAGTTTTATATAATTTTTGCCGTTTCTTCACCTTTCTGACTCACTGTGTGTCCGCGACAATGTACTGGGAAACAAGAGGGTTTGTAATTCAAGTTTTAGTTGCTCAAAAGTACATTATTTTCTCTTTTTTTTTTTAATAGAAAAACCCTGGTATAGAGGACCTTTCATAAACTAATGATTGTGTCCCCCCCCCCTCCTTCAAAACCCGTGGCAACTTAAATTATCAAATACCATTTCATTTTTAATAGTTTAGCTTTTTAACGCTTTCCAAAACGCTTAATTTGAATTCAGACAATAAAGAAACTTTTTCTAACCGTGAAAAACGTCTCAGACATCTGATTTGATTTGCAGCTAAACAAGTGGTTTAATTTTCAATAAACAAGAAATATGCCAGCAATAAAAAATTCAATTTAGAAAAAATAAAAAGTTTTTAAAAACCTTCTCCAGCAAAAAACGGTAGCAAACTCTTTACAAAAAGTAAACGCTTTTATAAAATATGTTATAAACAAAAGTTGTTGCATTAGCATTAAATATTGTTATAACATATTGTTAAGCTTTGCTTAACAAAGTGTTATAACAAGTGCAACATAACATAACAAAGCCTTGTTTATTGTTAACAGCTAATACTGTTTTATGTATGTCATAAAAGGTAAACAATTTAAAAGTAAATTATGCCAGTCATAAAGTTAAACTTCTTTGACGTTTTATATTTAAGTTGAAGAATTTATGATTTGCCTTATTTATCTTTGTACTGCAGCATAATTGTTTAGGTAGGGAAGAGCGTACCAAAATAACCGGGCAAATACCTTTTTCTTCTTCGGAAAAATAACTTCTTACCGCATTGAACGGTAAGAAGCTATAAACTTTTATAGATTTATGTTATCAAAAATAATTTTTTATGAATAAGTATACATCAATATATGTTTGTATATTTAAAATAGTACTTTAAAATTTGGTACGTAATAATAGTTTATTCAGGTTATGTTTTAATTCGAAACATTGAATAAATCTCGAAAGGTGTAGATTTTTTTGATAAAACAAACAGGCTTTTAAGAATCGCTTATTTCAGTACCACTGCTTGATTTAGCACAGCCAGTTATACATTTTGTATAATCATATATGTTAGTTCTGTTGCAAATGTGTGGTTTTGAAACATTATGATGCAATAACGCTATTTACATGTTTGAGTTGTTGTGTTTATGTTAAAAATTACAACATGTGAAATAACTAATTTATCATTATCAGTGATATAATCACGAGAAAACTTAAATTGTCTACTTTCCTATTAAAAACTAAAAAATTAATTACTTATTCAGCGTTTCAATTATATTCTCTGCTCTATTCAATAAATACGAAAAAATGATGTATGCAATAAATATAAAAATATCTCGTTTTTATTTTTTCATTTGCGCTTTATATTTTTTAATTTAATAAAAAAAAAACTTTAGGTAATAAAATATACAAGACTGTTCAACAGCGTGTTCAAGCATTAGTTCTTTGTCTTTTTTTGTTTTCTCATTAATTTAGTAAACTAATTATATTTTTTCTAATTTCATCTTTAACACTAGACCGTTTAATATAATTGGGTTTTCAATAATTATCTTGCGTTTTTTAATCGTTTTTTGTTTTGAACTGTTCGTTAAGGATTGTTTCTGTGTTTCTTTTTTTTGATTTCTTGTTCACGCTTATTTCTAAAACATTTTCGATTCCAATCATAAATCTTTTTTTATTTATTTATTTTAGTGCGTCACTTAAGATTTTTAATTCGTCCTGCCTTGATTTTAAATGGACTCACTGATTTAAGATGGTTTAAATAGACTCACTGATTCAAGATTCAAAAATTACAAACCTTGAAAAAGAACTTAAAAAATTACGAAAAATACGATTTGTGATTTTCGTTTTTATTTTTGAAGTTCTTTTTGGAGATTAAATAGGATCGTTTTTTGTTCATTAACGGCGCTACCTTGTGTAAATTTAATAACTTTATTTTTAAATTTTCAAATATTTTGCTTTTTATTGTCATTTTTTCTACTATTAAAACGCCGTTTATTATATTTCCCATTAAATGTAAACGTCGTCCATTTTATGATTTCAAATTGCAGCATTTTCTGTTTAAATCAACAGTAGCTTGCATTACTAGCAGTAATGGAAGTTGTTGTTGATAATATTGATAATATTATCTTGATAATATTCTAACAAACTCAATAAGTCCTTAAATACTAAATAAGTTAAACTCGATAAGTCCTTAAAAACCAATGATATATTAGATAACTAGATCACTAACTTCGATCCGAAAAGTGAAGCCAATTTTTGTCCTTTTTACAAATGGCGTATTAAATTTGTAAATAAATATTTTCAAGTTTTTTTACTTAAATGAAGTAAATATATTTTGAATCTATCTATCTATATAATAATACCGAACTTAATAATTTTAATTAGGGTTGTTAACCGGATGATTTCGTGCAATTCCGGAAAAACAACATTCATTCGTAAAGAGATTGAGAACGAGAAATTACATTTTTTTCGTACCGAATATTTCAAAACATTTAAAATCGTCCATGTTCATTTCGCAAATGCTTCTTCCGAAATTTAGCATTTCGCAAGTTGACATACGAAATAAAACTATTTTGCAACATACGAAAGTAGCTGTTTCGGAAGTCGCACATGCGAAACAAGCATTTTCGCCAAACGACGTTTTGAAGTCTATAAAGAAAATTTATTTGCCAGACTGAATTGTAAAAATTAAAATCTTTAAATCCCAAAATGTTAATAATGAATTTTTATTTTCAGTATAATAACTTATTAAATTTTTGTGGTTTTGTTTTTAGAAATATTGATAATAAACAAAATTTCTTTCGAAACGAAAGTTTTTTGCATCACAACATACGAAAGAGTTCTTAACGGAAACAAAATTACGAAACATGCCAAAATAAATATATATAATGATGTTTTTTAAACTCATTATGTATAGTAAAAGTAAAAATGATGGGGAGGAATATACATGCTTTTTTTTTAAAGCATATGACATTATTGAAACAGGTTCATATATGCTTAAGTAAAAAGTAAAAAGAGGCTTTAAAATATGTTTAAGCTTAAGCATATTTCTAATAAAATATACCTAAAAAGTTATACATATAAATAATAAAGTATACATAAAAAGTTGACTTCGGCTCTGTATTTTTGTTTTGGTCTTAATAAAGCTGAGTTAATGTTGTTATAAATTTCGGTTTTTGTTGTTTTTGTTGGTTTAAATTTAGAAATATATATATTTAAAAATTTTAATTAAATAAAAATAAAAATTTTCAAATGGTTTATCGAGGCTCAGGAATATACTTACATATGCTTATTTTTTTTCCAAATCTGAGCCTATAAGCATTATGCTTATAAAAAAAAAACGAGTATATAAAGTAGAATTCCGTTAACTTGGTCCATGGATAAGTAGGACTTTAGGGCTATCTATAAATGATCCGTCAATAAATATAAGAAGATAGGGGTACTAAAAAGTTTGACAATGGGGAGGGGTAACAATGGGGAGGGGGTGACAAATTGACAATAAGGAGGGGGTGTTGAGGCCAAAATGATGTCCATTTAAGAAAAAAAAATTCAAGTTTATTAGCCAAACTCACGTCAGAAACCTGGGTCTATTTGTAGAGAAAAAAATCAAAATAGTAGCTTTGTTTAAACATATTTAGTGTATGTATGTATGTATGAATGTATGTATGTATGTATGTATGTATGTATGTATGTATGTATGTATGTATGTATGTATGTATGTATGTATGTATGTATGTATATATATATATATATATATATATATATATATATATATATATATGTATATATATATATATATATATATATATATATATATATATATATATATAATATATATATATATATATATATATATATATATATATATATATATATATATATATATATATATATATATATATATATATATATATATATATATATATATATATATATATATATATATACATACATATATTGTTTCGCAAGTTTTCTTTCGCGATGCTATATTACAGAATTTTATTCACTTATATTTTCGTATAGTGCGTAACGAAATGTGCAATTTCGCATATGCAACTTCTGCAATAACAATTCTATTACGGTAGATAAAGATGCGAAATTTTCTCAAATTTTGTTTTTCGGCAAACAACCCTAGTTTTAATAGTTTTAATAATCTTTGGAGCAACAGTTTGTGGCAACGTTTGCAAGCTGCATGGCTAGCGATCCCTGTTGACACCATCCAAAAGCTGGTACAGTCTATGCCAAGAGTTGTACAGGCCGTGCTTGATGCGCATGGAGGACATACAAAATACTAGTCTTTTAGTCAGAATTTCTTATGTTTTATTAGTGGGGCTTATTACTGACAATGCAGAGTCATTTTTATTTCAATGTGATGCTGTTTTATTTATATTGTGCCAAAAATGTATATACACATATATATATATATATATATATATATATATATATATATATATATATATATATATATATATATATACATATATATATATATATATATATATATATATATATATACATATATATATATATATATATATATATATATATATATATATATATATATATACATATATATATATATATATATATATATATATATATATATATATATATATATATATATATATATATATATATATATATATGCAATGTAAAGTTATATATATATTTTTAAAACATATATTTGTAATTTAAAAACTTATTACTATTATAATTATACTATATATTATTATACTATAATACTATTATTACTGTTCAGATTGTCTGTTTTAAATATATAGTTTTTTCTTTTAGTTTGTGCATCGACTTCTCACGAATTATACACAGAGTCGATTGCCGATGCAATAATTGCTGATTCGTGAAAGCGGGCAACTTTTGCTTGTCTTTAAGTGCCTTAAATCCAACAGATATCATCGTTATAATATTACTTTGTTTGTAAATTGTTTTAAAAAATAAATTTAAAAATAACTTTTAAATAAATTTTTTATTTTTCTTGTTTTTTAAACCAACATGTTCTTTTAAAAACAATTTAATAATAGTACCTATGGATTTGGGAATATTTTCTAAAAAATAACGTCTTTTAAAAGTTTAAAAGACGTTTTTTTATGGTTTAATTTAGGTTATTTGAGAACGTTTTTTAAACGACTTTTTTAGAACGTTTTTTAAACGCTTTTTTAAAAACGTTTCTTAGGTATTGCCATTCAGAACGTTGTAAAAACGTTTTTTTTCTTAGTTAAAAAAACGTTTTAAAAACGTTCATGTGCTTATTGGGGAAGGTCTTAAACCTTTCAAAACAACAATGATGACAGCGCATTTAATCACTGAGCTATCAATTTAATGCATTTAGCAGAAAAAAAATCTAATTGTAAGTCTCTTATAAGCTTTAAGTAGGCGGAAAAGGTGCGCATGTTAAGTTTTTTGCTCTTAATTTTTTTTTCAAAATAAATTATGTTACAAAAAAATATTGAAGTAAATAACGAATAGGTATAGAAATAATCGGCGAGGAATAGATATGTCAATTGCTAAAGATCTGTATTTTACGGATCCGGAAAGCTAGGATAAATAAGAAAAAAGTATAGAAAAGTTTGGTTTGAAATAGATATACAAAGACCCATATTTTTACGGCTCCGATCTCAGCTAGTTATATATTATTGCCGAACTTAATAGTGTTAGTAGTGCGCTTTCGAGCCTGTTTGACACGGTACCCTTGGCAGCCATTGCATACAAGGTAATGACTAGAAAAAGTCGCAGCACTTTGTTTTATAAAAAAATGTGAATGAACGTTCAAAAAATAGAGCAGCCGTGGCGCAGTGGTTAGAGTTCTGGCTCAGAACCCAGAGGTTCGAGGTTCGACGCCAGCTCTAGCCCAACAAGCAACATTGGTACGGAAGGAGGCGTGAACTTCTTGTTAAATGCTCTACCGCGGTGCTCTATGATAAGACCGTAAGGACTTCTGGGAGCACCTAAATACATACAAAAAAAAACAAAAAACGCGTATCTAAATATCGAACGTACGCAAACTTTAAATTAAGTAATGTTAAAGCTTATGTTAAAACATATTGAAACATTTATCAAGTTTTACAGTTTGATTTTCACTTATAAATTGCATTGCGTCAACCTCTTCTTAATTTTGATCTATAAGATTTTTTCCCATAAAAAAATCATTACATTATTTCAAACATATTCGTCCAGTGTGGCCGAGTGGATAAGGCGCCTTTTACTTCTGAACAAGTAAGCCGAGGTTCGATTCCTACCAATGGCGGCTTTTTTTTTAATTTTTTTCAATGATTTTAAAATACAAAATAATTTTGAAGTTTTATAAAGATTATATACAAACATATGTAATGTAACGATATTATACACTTTCACAAAAACAAAATTTTTAAGAAAGCTAAAATTTCATAAAACATCAACAAAAATAAAACATCACCGGGAGAAAAATTTGTTGCGTATGTATGATGATTGAGACACTTATGTTAATAATGTGCTCATGTAATTAGTCCTAATAAGCTGCGAATGGTCTGATAAAAAAGTTGTCTGAAACTTAATGAAGAAAAAACTTAACAAGACAGCTCTGCTACTCCAGAAGGTGATGCTGTGGCCGAGTTTTATTGGTTTTAGAGTACAGCTGGTGCACAGAAAAACACATGGCCGAGTTTTATCGGTTTTAGAGTACAGTTGGCGCACATGTCATAATACAAAAATCAGATGGTTTTGAATCTATTAATTAAGCTGTTTTTACTAACGGATTTGGTGGATTTAATTACATAACCGCAAGGTCGTTTAAGAGTTGGCTATAACATCTACAATACAAAAATCATTTAATATTTATATCTTATATTTGAGCATTTCTATTACCGGATTAGGCGAAACTAAAATTATGACGTCATTTTAGCATTTTTCGGTTTTCTGTTTTTTTATAACATTCGGTACTTATTAGGACTCTTGACCAATTAATTTTGATTAAAATTCTCTCCCTTTAATTTGTTATAGTATACAATATCTTTATTTATATGTAATGCACACACTGCAGTGGAGCATACTTCAAGACCATGGTCGACATCCCAAACAATTTTTTTTTAGGGACCATTACCCGATTCCAAAAACGTATTAAACAAAATCATCCATTGGGGGCTTTTTGAGAACTTAGGTATTTTAGATTTTTGAGAGTTTTTGAGAGGAAAAAATTGTTTGGGATATCTACCATGGTCTTGAAGTATGCTCCACTGCACAGTGTTCAGAACAAGCTAAAAAATTTGAAATATTTTATATTGATTAACTTTTGATTAATATATATACTTAATGTATGTACTTAATATATGTACTTTATGTATATATTTTTGACTAATAAAAGTTTATAAAATAACCGGTTTTTTTAATAAACTTTACTTTAAATACTTTGCTTACCAATAACAGCTGTTTACCAATTAATCAGCTGATTTTAGTAAATGCTTACATAATTAATACTACTTTTGTTTAAGTCGACATTTTTATATTTTACAAAGAGTTTATTCAAGTAAGAAATTTTTTTTCAGATAGATTAATTAGTTAAGAAAATGCCTCATGAGGCAAAAACACATGATGAGTTTGTAAAGTTGTTCTGCATTTGCTGTTTTCAGAAGTCAAAAGATTTAAGATTTATTAACTGTAAAGTGAAACATGCAAAACCATTAATCGAAGACATGAAAATGATGCAAAACCATTAATGGAAGACATGAAAATGATGAATATATATGAAATCAACATTTACCAACACCTAATTTTTATGTATAAATGTAACAACAGCTTGATTCCTAAAAACTTTAATGATAAATTTACAATAAATGTAAACAAAAAATATTCTCTAAGAATAAACCAACGGAATACTTACAAATTAATAGAAGAATTAATAGTAAGTATTCTGAATATGGAATATCATACCGTGGACCAAAACTATGGAACACTTTTCAAAAAACAAAAAATTTAAATACTGTAAAATCATTAAATTCCTTTAAGTTTATAATAAAAAATAAAATTTTTAAATTAGATAAATAGTTTTCTTGATTTTTCAAAATGAAAAACGAGTTCCATTATTCTTAGTTTTTTTACTTGTTAATTGGCTCTTATTTTGATACTTAACAGAGTTGCCAATATATTTTAATGAATATTGATAAAAATATATGATGTTATTTACTTTCTTGATTTAATGGAAATATTTATGCAATTATGCAAGATTTTTATTATATTGGAGATACTATTTTTTTTAACTTGTAAAGCCCACCTAGGGGCTCTATGAAAAGATTGTGGTGACTTTAGTCATCCGTATCTTCTTTGAGCCCCTGCTTGTTTATTATAAATTCACTTTTTTTTGTATGTAAACGTTTCTTTGTAATTATATTTCTTATTATATAAACAGCAAATATATATTAAATAAAAAAAAAATAAAATAAAAAAAAACTAATTTATCAAATGGAAAACATGATTACTGCCAGTTTCTCAAAATGCACTTTTGGCAAGATTATGTCAGCCAAAACTCAGATCTCCCTGTTATGATTTGCTCAAAATGTAGAATAAAATTGTTGAGTGTAGATCCAACCTTTAAATCCAGGCCAAGTTATGAAGGTAAATGCCAAATATAAGTACAATTTTCATTAAACAATTAGGTGATATATAAATAAATATGTTGCATATTCATGCCAAGAATATTTTTTTCTTTTAGATTTGAACACTAAAATTGTTAGAGGGGGCAAATGTGAATGTTTCATCTGTGAAAATGGAAGAAAGAATGGAAAAATTGAAGTTACAGTCCTAATGGTAAAATGCTTTACAGGAAATTCAGTAGCTCGAGGTCCTGAAAACCAGTTAATAGAGAGAAATTTATGCAATACATGCTATGCCCAAATTGGAAAAGGAAAGTCTCATCCTTGCACCAAATTAGAGAGACAAAAGAATTTGTCAGCTATTGTACATTCGGCATGGCCTCTGACTAAACAAAGAGTTCTTTCAAGATCTTTGAAAGA
This sequence comes from Hydra vulgaris, assembly GCF_022113875.1. Classification (NCBI taxonomy): domain Eukaryota; kingdom Metazoa; phylum Cnidaria; class Hydrozoa; order Anthoathecata; family Hydridae; genus Hydra; species Hydra vulgaris. The sequence continues at coordinate 53,575,566 of NC_061160.1, read as the reverse complement.
TCTTAGTTCAGATAAGGAAATAATTCTAAACACTTTTGGCCCGAATAAGATGGTTGTCGGGATTGGAACTGAGTCGAAAAAACCATATTTTACATCAGAAAAACTTAATCTACTTCAACTGAAACTTCACTGCAGTGATCGTAAAATGATTAAGATAAATCTGTTTCTTCGTTCTGAGGGTGTAAATGTTGAACCAGGATTCAGTAAGAAATTGACAAGCAATAATAATGCTATTCTGGACCTTTTTAATGGAAAAATGCTTTCTATTTTTATGAAGGAAACAAATAAATTAAAATCTTTTTTCTTTACAAATCTCTAGCAGTGAACACATTTTATGTAAGTATTTTGAACATGTACATAAATATTTTTCATCAAGTTTTAGATGGACAGGTTGAGTATTAACATTTAATTAGTATAACACAAGAGGCTAGGTAACTAATTTTTGATTTTGCATGTTTAGATGGTTGAGAAAGAGGTTCCTGGATCATTTAACATCATTGTAATGATGTTGAAGAGCTCGTGGCCCTGGTCCTTCAACACAGAAATCAGGTCCCTAATGATGTTGATATCAAGCTTGGCGTAGATGGGGGGGCAATGTTACCTTAAAGTGACTTTGTCAATTACATTAAAGCCAGACATGAAGACACATATTGTCCCAGAGAAAAAAAGTCGAAATGGGGAAGGATATTCAAGCCAAGATTTTAAGTATCCAAGTGTTCACAAAACTCTCATTCTCGTCATTTTGCCCTCAATAAATGAAAGCAATGTAAATTTAAAAACGATCCTTGATAAATTGAAGATAAATTTTTTACACTACACTGTATCAGAAGATCTGAAAGTTTTGCTCCAGATGGTTGTCAAACAGACAGCAACAGCTAAACATCCTTGCCCATTCTGTAAAATCTCATCTCCCAAAATGATGAAATCTGAACATAATACGTTGTCTTCTCTTTGCAAATTGTACGATGATTCGATGGTGGACGGTGCAAAAGTAGAAAATGCAAAAGAGTTTAGTAATGTTGTACATCCACCTCTTTTAACTGGGGACCCAACCAAGAAGAAAATTGAAATAGTTAATATATCAGGTCTACATATACTGCTAGGTGTAGTGGACAAGTTAATCTCAGAAATGGAAAAAAAGTTATTTGAAACCAAGGAGGAGGGATTTATATCTATAAGTTCTTTTTTAGGATCTATTAATCTCAACCGAGTATCTTACCAAGGGCAACATCGCCTGCAAGGTAATGCTTGCAACCTTTTCCTGAAAAAAATTGAGAGCTTGGAAGTATTTTTCCAACAGAAAGGCCTGTGTATTCAATCAGCCAAGTATATAAAAGTTTTACGAGACCAACAAAATAGTTCAAGGATGTTTTGGCAAATCTGTTAGTCCTACATATATTGACGACATAAAGGAATTCTCCTCAAGCTACAGGGACCTGGGAGCCACATTGTTTATTTAGTAAATTTAATAGTTTTGAATATAAATACAATACAATACATTTAATTTTTGATTTGTCAATCCTATTTCTTTATACAAGATATATATGATGTTTAGGATTAGGTTACTGGACAGAGCAGGCCTTGGAGTCTATTCATCAAGACTTCAAGCAGTTTTGGGAAAGTCGAAAAGTTGGGCAGTATAGCCCAAATTATCTTACAGCACTAAAAAAAGCAACTGTTGCTTATAATTTTAAACATTTTTGATGTAATAAATTTAATTTTTTGCAACTCCTTTAATCTTTTAATTTATTGACACATTTCTAAAACCTAACATACCTCCTAACAAAACCAAAAATACTAAATTGACTCTAAAAATATGTTTTAGATTTAAAATAGGTTATACATTTTTTCGGAAATGAAAAGAAATGGTTTATTTTAAGGATTCATTCATGTGTATAAGACAATTTAACAGTGAATACGACCTCGGATAGTATTGTTGAAGAAAAACAAACCTTCTTAATTTTAAAAGACGGTCATTTTGACACAAAAAACGTCAAAATCAGACTTCATGTGATTTTTTTTATCACGCAACCTCTCAAAAATCTAAAATACCTAATTTCTCAAAAAGCCCCCAATGGATGATTTTGTTTAATACGTTTTTGGAATCGGAAAACGGTCCCTGTTCATTATCAAAAAAAAATTGTTTGGGATGTCTACCATGGTCTTGAAGTATGCTCCACTGCAGTGTGTGCATATAACATCTATAAACCTTTAAACATGTTTTTCTTAGTTTTCTAGAAAAATGAAAAAGATTTTTAAAAAAATTGTCTAACCAAAAGGATTCGAATCCAAGCAAAGTACTTAAACCGCTTTGGCATGCTATATCATCTTTTAACTTGAATCATCTTTTTTTTTTAACTTTTTAAAAAATATTTTTTGAATCATCTTTTTGTGTCTTAATCATCATACATACGCAACAAATTTTTTTTCCGGTGATGTTTTGTTTTTGTTGATGTTTTTGAATTTCATGTAATAATCTCTTATCGTTATCGTTATCGTTTAAAAGATTCATCGTTAAAAAGACGTTTGTGACAATGTAAAATTTGAACACTCTCAATTTGAGGGGGTTACAAAATTTGTTTATTTCTTTTTTTTTTTTTTTTGTTATTTAGGTGCCCCAAGAAGACCTAACGATCTTGTCACAGAGCACTCCTTCCTTACCATGACACGAAAATATGTTCTGAGCTCGTTTCGAACCTGGATCTCCTGTTTCTAAAGCAAGCGCCCTAACCACTACGCTAAGGCCGCACAATTTATTAAGCCATACTTTTTGAATGCTATGTGTATAATTTTAGTTAAGAATAATAAAAAAAATATTTGATCAACTTGATGCTTTCACGTTTGGGGCAGTTGTCGTCAAAATTTTAGGACTTTTTTGTTTGCAGACTCTAATCATGGCAACTTTTTGCAAAGCATCACTATTTTGCATAAGTATAAACATATAGATGTTTGGAATTTCTTTTATGTCTGGAAATTAGCTACCTCAAACATCAATAAATTTTGTATCCGCGCCTGGTTGTTTGTACATGAATACAATTTTGTTAACCAACTTGATAACAAAGTTCATACACAAAATATTGCGAATCTTTTGGGGTGTGCGCCCAATGCAAACTTTGACAGCAATTTCATACACATGAAAATTTATTTACATTTTATGTATATGTTTATTATTAATTAATAAAATAATATAATAATTACTTACTATACTCTAAAGGTAAATTAATTTATATTGTAATTAAAGAGTAAATATATTTTGTTTTATAGATTTCATTTTAATAGTTTACAAAGTGAAAAAAGCAAATAAAGAAATCTATGAGGAGAACTTGGAGAGAAGAAAATACCACATTGTATACTTTATGACAAAATTAAAAGTTGAAATTTTTAAATAAAGTTATGTCTCGAAATAGAACGTTTTCAAAATACTTTTAATGATGAGTTTAAAATCAAACTTGTTAAACATGTTAAGGATTTGGATTATCAATTTTTCGGAATTTCTCGGCATGAATTTTTGAGGTTAGTTTTTGACTTAGCTGAAGAGTTAAATATAGAACATTGCTTCAACAAGAAAAGCAAGACAGCAGGAAAAGATTTCTTTATTGAATTTAAAAACCGACACTCAAAATTAATTGTGAGCGTCAATTTTTTAGCTCTCATAAAGTTTTATGAGAGCTGTTGGTTTCAATAAACCTTAAGTAAATTGTTTTTTTAATATGTTAATAGATTTTACCGGATCAAGGGAGAGAGGGGCTAGGGGGACTAGGGAAGACTATAGCCCCGCCGGGCCCCGCAAATTTAGGGACCCCCAAAAAATTTGAAGAACATTTTTTTTTTTTTTTTTTAAGGCTCTGGCCCATAAAAAGGCCTCCAAAAACAAAAATAGCCCCGGGCCCCAAGAAGTCTTAGTTCACCACTGTGTGCATTATATACTTCCACTTTTTGTACCTCTACTCTTTGTACCTCCATTCTTTGCATATCCTCGTAAAAAATGGATATAAATAGATGTCTTATGGTTTGGGCTCCAGCAGATAGTCAATAACATTTGATGCATGTTATTGACATGGAGCATTTGTCAATAACATGCATCTCGAAGCAACACTATTTTTTTGATTTTGGATAAGCATTACATTTAAAACATTAGTAATTGCATTACATAAAAAAATTGTTTGATATTGAATATGCTAGAAATCATCACATTCATATGCTAAGTATCCCTCCACACCTCACACAAAAATTACAAACGCTAAACAGATCTTTCATGAAACTCTTTAAGGCAGGATTTAGTAAGGCACCAGCAAAATGGATGATGCTTTACTAAATCCTAAAGTCTGTTGAATTCTTGAGTCAAAATGCTATATTATGACATTGCTGCTCTTGTATCCAGTGCATTTTCAAAAATTGCATGCTATGAAATAGTTCGAAGTGGATTTAAATGTACCAGTATGTTCCCATTAGATTAAAATATATTTTCTGACCTTGATTATTTACCATTTATGATAACAGATATTCCTATGGTAATTAGCCTATCAACAACAACGACAAAGCAAGTAAATGATATAATAGCGATAAATGTTGCATCAGAAATAAATGATCCATCAATAATACAGGGTTATTAATAATTTTATAGCGGTTTATTAATAATTATATATCCGGATATATAATTATTAATAAACCGCTATAAAATTATTAATAACCCTGTATTATTTTCTTAAGCAAATAATGATTTCCTTATTAACAACCGATTGACGTCTTTTCGACCTCTTTTTTGAAGACGTCTATTTAAAAGACGTCTTTCCACGTCTTTATTTTGGCTGATTGAAAAAGACATAACAAGTCATAAAAAAGACGCCTTTTATTCGTCTAAAGATGTCTTTTTTGCCACTGGGAAGATTATTCTTAGTTGATATTATAGCCTGCCATTTTCTAACAGTGGATATTCTCAAATCAGTAGCATTGGCAATTTGAGTTAAACTTTCCCCTCTGTCCATTCTTATTTTGTTTAAATAATGTAGATGAAATTGGTACATTTTTTTTTTCCTTTTTATATCTCTGACAGGTTCACTTTCATTAAAATAATTTTCCATGGAGCTAAAATAACCAAAAATATATTTAAAATAATAATGTTTTTCTGAAGGAAAAACGTGGTAATAATGGATGAATATATTTCTTTTTAAATAATTAAATTATATACAAACGCTATATAATTAATAATAAATCGCTATATAATTAACTATAAACTGATATAAAATTATTAATAAACTGATATATAATTTATGATAAACGGATATCCGTTTATCATAAATTATATATCAGCTATATATCATAAATTATATATATATATATATATATATATATATATATATATATATATATATATATATATATATATATATATATATATATATATACTGAAATAAATATACAATTGCAGCTGCTTAGCTAGAAAATGTTAATCGGAAGAAGCAAAAGTGGATGGCGTGGTGCCAGTAAGATGGTATCGATATGATCTAGTCTCAATTTAGGTACGTGCGTATCCAATGAGTTACGGCACCGATTATGTAAGCAAAATCTTTGACCATTTTATCAAAGCGTGCTTAGCGTTTGAGTTGTAAGAATGTATTTTGTTTTGTTATTTTTTAGGATTTTATATCAGCATAGACTTTTCTTGAAAAGCGAAAGAATTAAACTTCTTTTTTGGATAGTTTTTTTTTGAAGTTACTACCGCAATTGATTAATTTACTTTTCTTAAAAACTTTGTTGTTGATCACACGTCAAACTAATATTGAAAGAATGTTAAGAACATTTTTTAAACTATTGAGAAAAATTTTAAAACTTATTTTCTACGTACATGCCAAATTTTATCGATAAATTTTATCGATTATGTAGCAGACATCTAATTTTTTGTAGCAGAATATGTACCTAAGTTAAAATATTGTATATAAAGCAAAATATTGCGCTTCAAGCAACAAAGTTCCATAACAAAACTACCGTTAGCCGAAACTGATAATTTAAAGTTTTTTTAAGCAATCCTTGTAATCAAATTTTGTTTACTTAAATGAGCATAACTTTTTGTAGAATTGTTATTTTGTTATGAAATATTCACTATTGTAGTGCTGATTTTAGCCCTTTTTTCAATGATATATAATAATCAATAACACGTGCCTACTCAATTAAGTTAGTAGCAGGTAAGTGTTTTAAAAAAGTTTTACCGTTTATTTTTAGACTAATTTTTTAATGTATTGTGCTTGAAGAACGTTGTTTATTACATATTAAATTAAAATATTTATTTTCAGACGAAAAATAAAACCTGTAAACAATTTCTCTCTATATATACTTGTTCAAGTGCCAGTGAAACAAACGATAGAAAAAAAGAAGCATTCGGTAGGCTTGTAATTTTGTTTTTATATATTTTTAAATGATCTGAATAACTTTGTTGTTTTTATTTAGTTGAATGATGAAATTGTTTATACAAAAGATTGGCTCTTCAACTTTTATGTTTAATATTTTATTTCCTTGTTAACTGTTGTCTGTCATTAATAAAGCAATTATAAAAATACACATAATGACAACAGATTTATCTTTAGAAATGTTCGCAAGAATTTTGGTTTGGATACAATGGACAAAGTGGAAATCATACCGGAAAGGTACACTTTCTTATATCCCAGCCGGCACAACTCAGAAAATAGTTACGCTTGGTTTCTGTTGCGTTTTTAAAACCTTCTAAAACAAAAAGAATAACACGTATCATAAATAGTTTTTATTCCGTGAAATTAACTGTTACTATTTACCATAAATACCAGTTAAAGTATTAATGGTTTCATCGTTATGGAAACGTAGTATTATATTGAAATAACTTTCCGTAACGAATGTGAAACCACTGATAAAAACATGCGACATTTAAATTTGACTTTAAAACCTCAAAAAATACGTGTTAAACTCTAGTAAAACTGCCCGTAATATACACGTGCTTTTGGTTTACGCCTGTATCGTGAAAAACACGTGCCTATATAGGTTTTAGTTTCGAAAAAGAAACTAGATGTGCCGGTAGGGATCTAAACATCATTGTAGCTTTCTAGTCTTCATTTTTGTTTATATCACCAGTTTTTATGATTTTATGTTGTTAAGTAAAGCATCCTTATGTTTCAGGCTAAAATAGAGCTTTGAATAACACTTTTTTCTAGTTTAAATGAACAACAACTCTCAAGGTGTATTAGCTGAATTATCTTTTTGTTTTGATAGTCTTTAGTTTAGATAGTCTTTAATTTTTATGAGTCTACATCACTTAATTTCAGCAAAATTCGATTAAAAAATCATGTTATAGAAGACAGAAAAATATCAATATCTGTTTTCAATAACTTGGCTTTCATAGCAAATCTGAGAGGTGCAAATGTTTAGCTTGATTTAAGTATCACATAATAAAATACATCGTTGTACAGTCATTTTGATGGTTGTAAATTTATTTAGCTTACTCATTTTTATATATTTTTAGACTGTTTACCGCTTGACTGCTGTCCCAATCTAACTAAGTCGGTTAAAAAAGAAGGGACTGCGCTGGAAACATGAGTGGATTAAAAGGATCAGCCCTTTTTGAATTAATAGTCGGTAAGTATAATGTGCTCGACTCAGCTAATCAAGTTTCGTTTGCTTATTTGTATAACATTTAAGCATTAGACTGTTTTTTATGTTCACTCGTTTTTTAGAAGTGGTAACCAGCTAGAAGTCGTAACCTGCTCGTATGAAATTGTTAATTTTATTCAACAACGCCAAGAAACAGAGCTCGCTCAAGAAACAGAAAAGAAAAAGAAAGATGAAAAAATATTCTGTTGAACAATACTATTGTTTTATTTATAAATTATTCTCCTATGTTTAAACAGATAAAAGATGTAGAAAATGGTTCCTCTTTTATATTGACATCTAAAAGAGGTTTTTTTCTCGGCATCGGAAAAAGCTTTTTTTCATACTTTGAATGAAGAGCTATTATCAATTTCATTTGAAAAAAATAGCTTTTCATATAAGAAAAGTAGAAATACTATATGTATAGCATACTATGTATATTATTAATATACTATAAGTATGGGAAAAAAGTCGTTCCGACCCCGAGAAAAAACACTTTTTTAGATTAGCATATTCGACTAAAAAAAGGCGTCTTAAAGACGCATTTTTTATGTCTTTTCAAGATAAGATTAAGATAAAAAAAGACGTCTTTTCGATGTCGAAAAAAGATGTCTTTTAGATTTGCATATTCGACTAAAAAAAGGCGTCTTAAAGACGCTTTTTTTATGTCTTTTCATGTCAAGATTAAGATAAAAAAAAGACGTCTTTTCGATGTCGAAAAAAGATGTCTTTTAGATTTGCATATTCGACTAAAAAAAGACGTATTAAAGACATCGTAAATAAGACTTTTAAAAACGTCTTTTCGATGTCTTTTTTACCACTGGGTTAGTGGTTGTTTTAACCTACTACAGAAAAGTGGCCCCAAGCAAAGCTCCAGTTCATGAGCTATGATATTGTTATTTAAATGTATTCAAGAATGTATTTATTTTACAGGATGTATTTTTTATTTTAACTAAGAAAGGTATTTTATGAAATATATATAATTGTAAACATATAAATATTAATAACTGATATATAATCATTAATAAATTGCTATATAATTATTAATAATCCTGTAAATAAACAATCAGCAGTGAATGAGACTTCATTTGATAACAATATTCAATAGCATCACTCAAAAACGATTAATAAAATTCTACCAATATAAATTCCCCTGTTATTGCTTTAACACCTTATATCTCAGCAACCGTTTCGAAAGTTTTTTTTTTTTTCTTTCGAAAGTAACTTCCAATTCAGCTACCAAATCTGCAACAACTGATGTTTTAAATACTTTATTCTCTATTCCCACAATTTTTCTAAAAATAATTAATTTTAGATAAAAGGAAAGCTCAAAGAAATGAAATTCTTACTTCATCTACTTACGCTAAGCAACTCATTGTTAATGGTTTTTATTAAAGTTAAACAACTATTTTATATTTCATTATTTTAATGTAAGACTTATTTTAATATATATATAAACTTGCAATCTTTTGTTTTGCTTACAATTAAATTTAAAGTTGCCTAATTTATGGATGATCCAAAAGAACTTAAAACAATTCGAATATTATAAGTTAAGTTTTTTAAAAATACTTTCCAGCAAAAATAGTTTCAAGTATTTTAATGGCATTAATTAAAGTTTTAAAGATGTTAATCGACGCGGCTGAAGTTTTTAATGCATAATTATTTTATTTTTTTTGTATTAAATTTTTGTTTATTATCGGTTATAAGTATTAGGTTGATGTATAATTATCGCACATTTTTAAGCGCCGCTATTATATAAAGCCCCCCTTACGAATTTTTTCGGTCGGCAAATTGGAGTCGGAAAAATTGGATCTATTGTTGGCAGTAGGCAAATATCGGAAAACGCTCAGTCAAGACGCGATATCAATGTGATATCAGAATGATATCAAAACCTTCTCAAGCTATGATATCATATAATGACATCACTATGATATCATAGTGATATCATAAGTTTGAGAAATAAACTTAATTTTATGTAATAGTTACAAAGCACAGTAAAAGTTTAGTTTTTCTCTTTTTATATTAAAATGCTAAGTTTTGATTTATGAACTCATATTATGGTATCATTATGATATCAAGAAATTGTCATGCTGTGATGTGAAATTCAAGTTGCTTACATTCATACTACTTTGCCGGAAAACGTCTTACAAAAAAATAAATTATTTTCAAGATAGCTGAAAGATATGCGAAAAAGTATTAAGATATAGTAAGACCAAGTAAATAAAAATTAAAACTTGTTTTATCGTTAGCTGCAATTTAAAAAAAATTAAAAAATAAATTGTATTTAAAGTTATAAAATTGACGAGTAAATATTTAATGTTTTTGATGACTTATTTTTAATACGAATATGTTGCAGTATATATTGATAATATGCCACATCACCTATTTTTATTAAAAAATACTCTTACTGTTCTAAAGTTATTTTAGTATTTTTTTTTTTTAGCTATTTTAATACTTGCTTAAAATTTTAAGTTTGAAGTTTATGTTTGAAAATTAAATATAGAAGGAAAGTACAAATGAATTAGCTATGCTTATAAAAAGATTTTAAATTAGCATAGTTTAGGTACGTGTGTAAAAATTTTAAACCATTTATTCATTTAAGTATTATATATGGTTCAAAATAGCTTTGAATTTATATTAAAATGGTGAAAATTTTATGAAAAACGAATAATTACAAAAAAAGTTATGCTTATTTAAGTAACATTATTTTTATGAAGGATTGCTTTGAATTTTGAATTGATTGATTAAAGATATATATATATATATATATATATATATATATATATATATATATATATATATATATATATATAAATATATATATATATATATATATATATATATATATATATATATATATTTTTTTTTTTTTTTTTTTTTTTTTTTTTCCGCCCTCTATTTATGCTTATTTTTGTCTTTTTCAATGAAAGATATATAGAGATATAAAGATATATTTTGCCAACTAAATAAACAAAAAATTCATTCATGAAAGGGGTCTCACCTCCCTCCTTCATGGCCGTCGACACCATAGGGGGCTATGCTCCCCCTCCCTAAAATAATTGTTTCGAGTACCTTTTTTTAGATATATAGGTTTTTTTTTGGAAATTAGGGAGTTGGCCCCCCTTCCCACTTTTAAGGCCGTGTCAATTACACCATATAGTTTAACTAAAAACCTACTAAAAAAATATCTAACTAAACAAATAATTGGGGTGGGTGGGGGGATGTCCACCACTGCTCCCCTTCTTTTTCCCTTCCATAGGCCCATATATCTAACTATATATAAATTCCAACAAACCGCAAAAACTAAAACTTTTTTAAAACACACTTCTTTAACAAAAAAATTTCTTTTTTGCTTAGTAATGTTTTAAACAGAATTGTGGATTTGAAAAAAGCCTAGTTTTTGAAGCAAACAAAACTGTGACATCCATAGATAAAAAGAGTCAATTCTTTAGTACGCGAAGGAAACCACATCTAATGATATCTAAAATAAAGTATATCTCAAAAATATCATCGCAATACCTATTTAATAAGAATGCCCTATGTCCCGGGTAATAAATAATATATATAACTGTTATTACTGCATTAATAAACACAATAAACCTCTAAATAAATATGATCTAACCGGTTTAATCTTGATATGAAAAAGATCAACATCCATTGAAGCGTTTATGTTTGTTTGTGTTCTGTTTACACTCTGATGCAGCGTGAGCTCAGTAACTAACTACTTACTCAAACTACAAAACCTACACTCACCTTAGACTCCTGTATTTTGTCAGATGCAGTGTTTTTCCTAATGCACCTCCAAAATGTCATGCCTGGTTTTCTCAAAGTACTGTTGCGGGAAGTAACTCCTTTTAACTACTCCAGGTCAGATCAAGATCAATCTTGCTACTGGTATCACGTAACCCAGTACCACCTGCCACAAACCCTGCTGCCTTGCAGAGTGTGCTCTTCTTAGACAAAGGCTAGGAGAAATAAACTCCGACTAAAAATTCCCCTGCCTTGGGGCTCTTCGTTGAGTAAAGGCTAGAGATGGTGTCTTGATAAAAACACTCCGACTAAAAATTCTTGGGCATCTTGGGCAGATGTTAACTGCATGCAGTTACTGTATTGTAGAAGGCCTCCTAGGCAAAGACTTTAGGGGTAAGCAGAAAAATTCTGCTAACCAGTCTCGAACACCTTCTTCATCTATTAGGCTGGCGTAGATGTAACCTGTGTTAAATTGTTTCCTGCCTAGGATGATGAACGCTGGATCTCCTTGACTCTACTCATAGAATTTTGTTTATGCCTTCTTGATAATGGCTACGCAACTCTTCCTGTTATCTCCATATGAAGGTACAGCTCTAAAACTCAGTTTAATGGTTCTGAGGCCGGCTGGTAGTAAGGTTTCCCGAATTCTGTGGTAGCTCTCAGAGAGGCTGATTCCATCAACAGCTGCAAAATATCAGAGTATTAACAGTGCCATGTAGCGCATGGGTGGTGTCCCTGTTAATGCTTTTGGTGTGCATTGTCAAGGCCACATAAGGAGCCCTTGTCACGGCACAACTGCATAGCTCATCGATTAGGAGACTGTGCTCTATCTATGAATGAGTCAAGTTCTCATTAAACCTAAATCATGACCAAAGTAACCAAAAATTTAAAACCTAAAAAACAATCCCCACCACCTAAATGTTTTAATATATCTTTTACAAATATTTGCGGTCTACGAAGCAACTTTCCGTCAGTTGAGTCTTACCTCTTACAAAATTCACCAGACTTGCTTGCACTCAGTGAAACAAATTTAAATTCTGAAATTCCTTCTTTAGATGTCAATGTTGATGGGTACTATCCTTTGATTCGTAAAGACTCCAATAGTCACATGCTAGGTTTAGGGGTATACATACGCATTAATTCCCCTATTTGTCGGGAAATCAGGTTCGAATCTTTTGACCATTCTTTTATGTGCTTTCGCCTAGCACCTCTTCACTCTATCACCTTTCTCTTTGTTTTTTATCGTTCTCCTTCTTCCCATGATTGCACTCTTTTAGATGTTATCTCTGATCAAATTGACCATGCCCTCACTCTTTACCCCTTTGCCAATATTGTTGTTGTTGGTGATTTTAATGCCCGTCACACTGAATGGCTTGGCTCTAACACCACTGATCCTGCTGTCACTAAAGCCTTTAACCTCTGCGTTTCTCAATCTCTTACTCAGATAGTTAACTTTATGCCTCGTTTTCCTGACAACCCTAATCATTTACCTTCACTCCTTGACTTATGTCTTGTCTCTGACCCTAGCTTATGTTCAGTTTCTCCCTTTTCTCCTTTAGGTGGTTCTGACCATGCAATGATCCCTATAAATCTTTCTTCTCGTACTTCTTTTTTGGGCTCACCTTATCATCGCACCACCTACTACTACCCTAAAGCTGACTGGGATTCCTTTCGTGATTTTCTTCGTGATGGTTCTTGGGCTGATGCTTTTTCTCTCTCACCTGACAAATGCGCCTCCTACGTAACGTCCTGGATTCAGGCTGGAATGGAAGCTTTTATTCCTTCTCGTCAGTTTCAAGTCAAGCCTCAATCTACTCCATGGTTTTCTCCTTCTAGTGCGGCTGCTATATCCAATCGTAATCATTTTTTTCATCTTTTTCAAAAAAACAACTCTCTTGAGAACAAACGGCTATTTATTATTGCAAGAAATCGATGTAAAAAAGTGTTTTCTGATGCTAAACTCCATTATTCTCAGTTCACTAAATCTCGCATCTTATCGCAGAAGTTAGGCTCTAAAGACTTTTGGAAAATCTTCAACAGCATTATTAACAAGGGTAGATCTAACATTCCATCTCTCATTCATTGGACTGATCTTATTACCTCTCCCAAGGATAAGGCAGAACTATTTGCAAAGAACTTTTTTTCTAATTCCACTCTTGAATCTTATGGACATTCTCTTCCTTCCATTCCAGTCAAACAGGTTGACCCATTGTTAGACATTCAAATCACTCCGGCTTCTGTTGCTAAAGTCATATCTCAATTAAACTCGTCTACAGCTTGTGATCCAGACAACATTCCTGTCACAGTCTTGCAGAATTGTTCTTCAGAACTTTCTTCAATTCTCTATAAACTATTTAACAAGTGTTTGACTGAGTCTTGTTTTCCTGTTTGTTGGAAAATGGCATCTGTTGTTCCAATATTCAAAAACTCTGGAGAAAATTCTGACCCCTCCAATTATCGTCCGATCAGTCTTCTTTCTGTTATTAGAAAGGTCTTTGAGTCTTTGATCAATAAATTCCTCACATCTCATCAGAGTCAAATAAACTACTGTCAGACAATCAATACGGTTTTCGATCCTCTTGCTCTACGGCTGACTTGCTAACTGCTGTAACTGAAAGATTTTATCGTGCATTAGATGGAGGCGGTGAGGCTAGGGCTATTGCTCTCGACATATCTAAAGCTTTCGACAAAGTTTGGCATGCTGGTCTTCTCCATAAGCTTGCTTCATATGGTGTTTCTGGGAAAGTTTTTGAGATTATCAAATCATTTCTTTCTAACCGGTTTATTAAAGTCATCCTTGAAGGCCAACACTCTTCTTTATTTCCAGTAACTTCTGGGGTTCCCCAAGGTTTCATCCTGGGCCCTGTTTTGTTTCTTATCTACATAAACGATCTTCCTGACAATCTTTTATCTAAAGTAGCTCTTTTTGCTGATGACTCAACTTTATACTCCTGTCTTGACAAAAAGTCTTCTCTTTTCGATCGCCTAGAACAAGCAGCTGATTTTGAATCTGATCTCACTTCAGTAATAGATTGGGGTTCACAGTGGCTTGTGAATTTCAACTCTAAAAAAACCCAATTGCTTACTTCAAACAACTACCGTAATATGGTCAACATTCCTATATTAATGAATGGCAATCCTCTTACTGAGTCGTCCTCTTACGTCTTCTTGGATTATCGCTTACTACTGACCTTTTATGGAAACCATATATAGAATCGATTGCTAAATTAGCTTCTGCTAAGGTTGCTTCTCTTTATCGTGCTCCCCATTTCATTACTTCTGATTCCATTCTCTACCTCTACAAATCTCTTATTCGTCCCTGTATGGAATACTGTTGTCATATTTGGGCTGGTTCTTCTAACGATTCACTTTCTCTTCTTGACAAGGTCCAAAAACGCATTGTAAATGTTGTTGGACCTGGACTATCTGCTAAGCTTGAACCTCTTTCCCATCGTCGTAAAGTTGCATCTCTTTCTCTTTTCTACAGATTCTATCATGGTCACTGCTCAAAGGAGTTATCATCTCTAGTTCCATCAACTAAAATTCATTTTCGTTTTACTCGTCATTCAGCTAAGTCTCATTCGTTTACTGTATCTGTCCCTGCATGCTCTAAAAACTTTTATTCATCTAGTTTTTTTCCCCGCACTTCAATCCTTTGGAAATCTCTCCCATCTTCATGTTTTCCTGACTCATACAACCTTAAACTTTTCAAGTCTTCTGTCAACCGTTTCCTTGCTCTATAACTCTGTTCTTTTTTTTTCCTAGTAACTCCCAACTTAATAGTGGTTGCTTGCAGCCTTGTTGGGAGTTAATGCAAATAAAAAAAAAAGCAACCATGTAGTTTTCATCATGTTGTTTAACCTTGCAATAAGATAAAATATATCAGATATAAGATTTTAAAAAAATAAAAATTAAGGCTAACAGTTAACTAGTGTATAATGAATTAACATCTAACTGTAATTACTGAATTAATAAATATAATCTTGAGGTCTTTAACATAAATATCCACAGTAGCAAATTGCCATTATTGTTAAAACCTTGCAATAACAAATAAATAAAAATGCATTAGATATTTAGCACCATAACTGAAAAACCCATACAATTTACTAAATATGAGAATGATTTCTTAAGTTAAAAAAATTAAAAATCACTTAACTCCCAATACACAACAAACTTCCCATTACCAAACAAAAAAATAGATAGTCAACCCTTCAATACTGTTTAACCTGAAATATAAAAGATTTGATTAAATTATAATGAAGAAAAAGTTATTGGGAAAAAGTTGTTGGGATAACATTGCCTTTTGATTAGAAAACTTGGTTTTAGTGAATGTTAACTGTTGCTTCAAATAAAAAATTTGATTTTGAAGTTTTTTTAACTGTATATTTAAAAAAAAAAATTTTAATTTTTTTCTAAGTTGATGAATTATCTTTTCCTTAGAGCAATAACTTGATTTAGATATTTTAATCTGTACGGTCTAGCCTTTGCCTTTTCTCTTAAACTTTCAAGATCTTCTTTATGCTTTCTCTTTTTATTAGCGATTTCGTTTTCCAAAATGGTTAATCTCTTTCTTATAATCTTTTTCCTCGGACTCAACTGGTCAGCTCTTAACCTGGATAATGGTTCTTGAGAAGAGTCACTATTTGATAGAGACGAAACAGTGATTTGCTGAGAAGAAAATGAAGAACACATAGCAATGTAATTAGAGATTGTGATTAACTGTGATGTTTCAGTCACAGCAGATGTTGTTGGTTGGTATTCAAAGAGCATGTTGCAGATGTCAATAAATTGTTTTGAATTTTGTGAAAAATCTTTTACAAAGACTTTTGATTTTCTAACTAGTTGCAGAATCTGATTCGGAAAAATGTTGATGTTAAAATACTTACTGATTAGTTCTACAGTTACTTGGTATGAATCATTGTTAGTTGCCAATATATGCAGTAAATGTCTATTTCTACAGCCAATATTTAAATGAGCTGGTATTAAAAAATTACAAACTAAATAAGATTTAGCTTTACCATAAAATAGATTTGTCTTCTTTTTAGGTCCCATAATGCACTAAATTAAATTCAACAATCATAACACTACTTTAATTGTAATTTGATCACTATTACTATTTAATTGGGTCGGCAATCAATCACAATTAACTAACTAATAAATTGCCTTAAATCAATAAAGAATTATAGATATATATAATTTTTATATATCATATATAATGCTGTTTAGTGGTTATATGGTAAATTATTGGTATGGAAAAAAGTTAAGAAAATGCTGTTTTTGTTTGTAATCATTATTTCGCACTTTATTCGGAATCACCATAAAAAAGTGTCATAATTTTTATTTTAGCATTTTAAGTTAGATATAACAGAATTTAGCCTTGAAACTAATTTTGGTGTGTGAAATCATCAATAGTGTTTGTAATAATATTACTTTTTTTTTTCAATAGCCATTTATTACTAATAAAGGCTATTGTAAAAAAAATGGTATACCTTTTTAATGAAAGCTATCTATATATCTCATTATTATTATGAAACAATCTAACATACCAAATGCTCACTATCACCGCCTAAACGGAAGTGGAAATACATACCTCCACTGCACAGAAAAATAGGGTGTCTGGGCATGAATATTTTTTGATGAAATTTGGCAGACACATAGAAAATAGATTTATACTGTTTACTGGAAAATTTTAAAAGTGTAGCAACATGCCTTCAAGATTAATGTACCTCCAGAACAGAAACGAAATTTTAAGATTTAATAAAAATCACTAGTAAATGTAAAAAAAATTATATCAAGAAGTAACAGTAACATTAACAGAAACAGTTTAAAAAAGTGTAACAGTAACAGTAATTGTAAAAAAGGTGGAAAATGTACCTCCACTAGGTGGCAAAATAGGGTATTTGGGCATTATTTTTTTTAATGAAATTTGGCAGGAGCATAGAAAATAAATTTACACAGCTTACTGGAAAATTTTAAATATGTAGCAACATGCCTTCAATATCAATGCACTTCGAGAACACGAACAAAATTTTAAAGAGCAATAAAATCACTAAAAAACTTAATACTTGTGAAAAAAAACATAATTTATTCAACATAAAACATTCTACTTTTTTAAAAAAGTCTAAGCTAATATAAAATTCTAAAAAAAAGACTAATAAATACATCCTTACCACACCGACTTTGAGCACGCTGTGAAAAAAAAGGTCACAGCTTTTAACTTATAAAACGGTGCCGTCAAAAGCCAGATACGCACGTACCTACATAGTTACTTACATACCTACATAATCCATGATATTCATCTGAGCGCCAAACGTCCGCAAAATCTTCTATCCGCCATGATGGGAAAAAAAGTAAACAAATAAAAAAACGTCGAAGATTTTTGATATTTTTTTGACATTACAGCTCGAGTTGTTGCGTACCATACTGCGAAAACAGAAAATTGAAATGCAGTAAATAATATTTTAATGATTTTTCAAAAAAAAGAAGAGCAGTAGACGTTATGACGAGCGGTTTTAAAAAAAGACTTTAGTTTAGCCGAACTGTGAACTTTACACATAAACACTCGAGCTTCGAAGAAAAAGTGTTGATAAAAACCATGCTGACTTTTTTTCCTCGATTAAACACCTTTATATAAAAAGTAAAAGAAATTGATTGTATATAATACATCAAATCGTTTGAACAAGAGATCTACCAAAAGTGCTCATTGAAGAAAATAATATTAACAGCTGATTAAAAGAATTTTTTTTAATTGTCAAAAATCTGAGAAAACTGCCGAAATTATGAGAACTAAACAATGAAATCAAGAAATTAAAAAATTTAGTTTAAAAGTTAATGAATACAGCAAAGTTCAGTTTAAAACTAAATGAAGACAGCTTAATTCAGTTTATAACTTAATCAAAACATCAAGGTTCAGTTTAAAACTTCATAAAGACAGCAAACACTGCACTTCAACATGTAACAAAGACAGCAAAGTTCAGTTTAAAATGAAATCAAGAAATCAACGTTCAGTTTAAAACTTAATGAAGAGAGCAAAGTTCAGTTTACAACTTAGTTGTAACATGTAAATTTAGAGCTGTTCAAAACTTAATGAAGACAGCAAAGCAGCAATTGATAAAAGGGGAAAAATCGCATTTTTTAATTACAAAAATTAACTATCAATAAAAACAAAGGTTGTATAATCAGATAGAAGAAGGAACATATAAAATTTTAAAAGACACAAAGATTTTATTATAATAACAATTTATTTTGTTACCATAAACCAGGGTTACTTTGAACATTTTTTAGATATTTTTATATGCCCTTCTTTCACTATTGACAATATTTAAATTATTTTATTATGCATATAACAGCTATGACTGGCTCTTAAAAAACTTTGAATATCTTTTGCAGTAAAAGCAAATTATTTTAATTGGTTTTAATATTTGATAAAAACAACACTCTAGGTTTACATAAACTTAGTATTACTAAAAAAATAAAAAATAATTTCATACCGAGCCCTGAAAAGTTTTTTTAGTATTCGAAGTGTTCTATACAAAGTATTCTGGCTAACCTAAGATTTTATTTTTTTAAGTGCTGAAATTATTTAAATTCATCTTTAGTGATGTCTTTATTTAAAAATATTTTTATGTTATTTTTATATTTGAAAATATTTTATTCAAAAGTTGTATAAGTTCATGACTTTAACTGTTCTCGTTATTTTTTGTAAAAGTTTCTCACTTTATTTGAATTAGAACAGATAAGACTCTATATTGTAAACATTGTTCAGGGGTGCACATAGGATGGAAGATCCAGGATCATCAGACGACGAAAATTACTAGAAGTGCTTTATTAGTCTTATTATTGTTATTTTTGAGGTGGTAGAGTTAGGGCCATCTAGTAAATTTTCAATGATCTACCCTGTGCATCATAAAGATCCTGTGCGCCCCTGACCTTGTTATTATTATTTTTATTGTTATTTTTATAGTCTTAATAGCAGTTTTTTTTAATAAATATTGTGTTTATTATTTTAAACTTTTTGTAGTATATCCTTAAATGTAAGAATTGTAATCTAAAATATATTATTGATTGATTTTCAGATATTTAAAATTACTGTAATAGAGTTTTGCATGTAATAAGATGGCGCTCTTGCATGAGAAAAGACTGAATTGCATTTATAATTTCTCAAGTTTCCTGAAAGCTAATCCATCAATTCATTAGGGTTTTAGAAAAAGTACTCTGACCTATACGACCAGTTACTGTATGTATAGACCATAGACCTTGTTTTAACTTGTTTATTATCTTGATTAAAAATAAGTTTAAAAGGAATGCTATGAACAAGACAACAGGTTACAAAGTTGTAAGATTTAAGACGTTTGTAGAATTTAAGACTAGAGTTTGTGAACTGATTTAAAAAGATAACATATTAGATAAAATATATCAGTAAAGTGAGATTAGACTATTTGCCTATAAGAATTAATTAATTGTACAGTCTTTTGATAAATAATACGGATCTAAATTAATCTCTAGAACCGCTAATTTTTATTATAATATCCTATAATACTTATAAATAAAGACTTTTATAATTCGGATATGGCATAGTTTGCTAAGAAAGCTACAACCAAATCATTTTTTACAGATCTATTTTTGCCGACTTTTGTTTGTTTATAGTTTTTTGCCACCCATCATGGCGGATATAAAATTTTGAGTTCATATGAATATCATGAATAAATACCCTTTGTAATTATGTTGCATATCTAGAAGTTAAAAATTCTGGTTGTTTAAATAACAGTTAATAGAACTTAATAGAAGGGCTTAATAGGACTAAATCCATAATAATAGGAATTAAATCCTATAAATAGGAGTTATTAGGACTGATAATCTATAAATGCAGCGGAAAAGATTTAAGAACTTGCCACCAATAGTAAAAGCAGTAATTATGAAAGTAATAAAAATATTATGCCGACATTTAGAGAAGATCTAGTCGATGGACTGTTAAATGTTCAGTACTCTAACAAGAGTAACTACATTTTAATCACTTTTGTGTAGATCTTATAATACAAGTTATGACGCTATTAAAAATGCCTTAAAACTTAGATGTTACTATAAGTTTAGGTTTGTAAATCTTCCAAGATATTTCATTTGTTAGACTTATTTAAAAATTTAATTTTTGTATTGAATACTTTACTTTTAATATTTCTTTGCACTTATTTTATTTTTACTTAAATGTTATTTTTTATTTTTTTTAAACTGCATTTAGTTGCATCATATTACTTCTTTATTGGTTTAGTTGGTGAGTATACGTATTTTAGGATAAAAAATGGTATTTTGATTAAAGATAGTAATAAAAAAATTATAGGTGGTATTTTGAGATCTAAGCAATATTATAGAATTTGTGAAGTTAGTCTTTAACCATTGACAGACCGCCAATCCATAAATCCATAAATCCATAAAAGTGCAAATATGTTTCTCTGGCTAATTTAGTATCATAATGACAATATTTGTGAAACTGTTCCATTTATTGTGACGTTGTTTTGTGGATTACAATTGTCAGCTAGTTTAGAAAATTTGAAAAACTTTACTGAGAACTCTTCGGGGAACATACATAAAGTAAAATCACTTATTAAGGAACCCCTATCCATTGTGCACACCTGTATGCTTTTTATGCCCCCTTCTCCTCTCACTGCATGCATATCTATTATCACAAAATCAACCCCTATACCCCAACCTTTTTCCAATGCATAGTTTTTTCAAAGAATTGAAAACAAAAATTTTTTAGTTATTGTGACATCACACATTATAAAATTATTAATTTCATTACTTAACAGAATAATAATTTTTTAAACTCTAGAAACCCTATGCTTATGTTAATAAAAAAAGAAATCAAGTTTTCAAATAAATAGAGAATAAGAATTAATCACACTACGTACATACTTGGTGTCTTTAACCTCTCTTTTTCTCTCTCTCACTCTCTCTCTCTCTCTCTCTCTCTCTCTCTCTCTCTCTCTCTCTCTCTCTCTCTCTTCCTCTCTTCCTCTCTCCTGTACACATTCATAAGTTTTTGGGTAAACTCCTCCCCCAAAACCTGCACCCATAATTTATGGAAAACCCCTCATAGAAAATGACATTATTTATAATAATGGAAACGTCATACAAGTAAAAGGTAAAATGTTTTAATTTTTGATGCACCAGCTAAAGCTTTTATTTAATCTCTATAATGGTCAATATGGATGTGATTGTAAGGTGGAATAAACCTATGACGTTTTAATGAATTTTTATGCCCACTGGTACTCACTGCTAAAACCTTTTCTTTTCTTTCTTTTTTCTTTTAACATCTTCGCTTCCAACAAGGCTGCAAGCAACCTCTAATTAGTGTTGGAAGTTACTGGAAGAGAAAAGATGAAGGTTGTAGAGCAAGATAACGATTGACAGACGACTTAAAAGATTGAAAATTATATGAATCAGGATAGAAAGATGAAGGAAGCGAATTCCAAAGAACTAATGTTCGAGGAAAAAAATCTAGACAAATAAGAGTTTTTGGAGCACTTAGGAACAGTAACAGAAAAAGGATGAGACTTAATTGAATGACGAGTAACACGAGAATGAATTTCAGTAGATCGCACAAGAGACGCTAGCTCTTTAGAGCAGTGCCCATTATAGTATTTGTAAAAAAGAGAAAGAGAAGCAACATTACGACGATGTGACAGAGGTTGAAGGTTGGCTGCAAGAGCAGGTCCAACTATGTTTACAATGCGTTTTTGCCCCAGGTCTAAAAGAGAAAGGGCATCATTAGAAGATCCGCCGCAGATATGGCAACAGTATTCCATACAAGGTCGAATTTGAGATTTATAGAGATAGAGAATAGAATCCAGAGTAAGAAAGTGTCGAGCTCGATAAAGAGATGCAACTTTAGCAGATGCTAATTTTGCAACGGATTTAATATAAGGTTTCCAAGAAAGATCAGAAGTGAGAGTTAATCCTAGAAGATGAAGGGTAGATGACTCATCGAGTACATTATCGTTCATAAATATAGGAAGGTCTAAATTATTGCGATAACGATTGGCTGAAAAAAATTTAGTTTTATCTGAATTAAAGTTCACCAGCCACTGTGAGCCCCATGCTGTAGCAAAAGTGAGATCCTTTTCAAGCTCAGATGCCCCCTGCAAGCAATCAGAGGGAGTTGGCTTCTTATTGTGACAAAAATAAATGGTAGTATCATCAGCGAACAATGCCACCTTAGATGTGAGAATATCTGAAAGGTCGTTAATGTAAATTAAAAAGAGTATAGGGCCAAGGATTGAACTTTGAAAAACATTTAGAGGAAAAAGAATCATTACAAGGGTATCAGTGTCTTGGAGTCACTTGAAGTAGATATGGTACAGCAGTTCCCTTTTAACGTAATTTAACTGTTGACCTTGCTTGTACTAAAAATATACATTTTATCTGGGAAAAGAGCTGCTTCTTTGATTGTCATCTAAACAAATTAATTACCTGTTTATTTATGTTCCTTGAACAAATACATTCATATAGAATTTAATTGTAAACCATGTTGTAAAACAAAGTCTAAAATATTTTTTTTTTCTTTTATATTGTTATTTTTTCTTTTATATTGTGGGTAAGTGGTTTTAAATCATATACTCAGCAAAGAAAAATTCATCCATTTTTTAATTGTAGGTGTAGCTTATACTGAATATAAGCTGTACAGAAAAGATTAATTGAGTAAATTTATGGTTATGTTCATGAACTTCATTGTTGCTTTAAGAACAACGTCAGAGTGTTCTACTCTGATCATCTATTATTTAATTTACAACTTTCATTGTTTAAATCATTTAGCTTATGATATCAGCTATAAAAAGAATAATACAATATCCTTCTCAAGTAGTAGCTCAGAATACTGGGTGGCTTAAAAAAATTATCAAGAGCATTTTGTAAAAAAAATTTAATGCAAAGAATGATATAAGCTGTTGCCTCAAGACTGGATGATTTTATTTAATTTTAATTAAATATTTATTTGTATTTAAGTTTTGTTTAAGTGTTGATTTTGTTTAATTTTTAAGTTAAATGTTAAAGAGATCTTCTAATAAAATAGTATCTAATGTCATAAGAGTATATATATATATGTATATATATATATATATATATATATATATATATATATATATATATATATATATATATATATATATATATATATATATATATATATATATATATATATATATATATATATATATATATATATAGCCCTTTTTGATAATATAGTGCTTTTTGATTGATAATATAGTCCATTTTAGGGACACTTAACATTATATTTGTTACAGATTAAATATTTTGGGCAATTTTTAGAATAAGATAATATATATATATATATATATATATATATATATATATATATATATATATATATATATATATATATATATATATATATATATATATATATATATACTAATTTTAAAAAAAAAATCTTTAGTGTTCTATATATTTTTATCTGGCTGTATATATTGAAAAACTAATTTTTTAATATTAATTAATATTTTAAAAAATTTTTAGATTATAATTGCAGTGTATTTCAAGATATCATGCTTTATGAAATCTAAAGTTCAAAGAAATTATGACAATGGCTCATGTCAGCTAAAATAGTAATATGCAATACCAAAATATTAAATTTAAAAATATTTACAATCAAATTAAATAAATATATACATAGGCAAACGTGTTATTTTTTAATTATGTTGTGGTACAATGATATGTTCTATTATGAGTCTTTTTTTCCAGAGTTTAGGAAGATCATTATTTGTTAAACTTTGTGGCTATATAATTGGCAGCACTGTCAATTATATAGTACCACTTGATAAATTTTCAGAACAAAGTTTATTTATATTTACTTCATTAGACCCACAAGCTTTATTTACAGTTACTAATTGTATATTTATATTTTAAAATAACATTTGAACTTTTTGAATTTTTTGAATGAATTTAAGTTATATAACATCTTTTAGAAACTTTTGGGGACTGCTTATTAGTGTTTTTTGAATACTAAGTTTAAATTCCTAGTTTTTAATTTTTACTGTAAATTTATACAAACTGATTTAATTTTGCCACATTCTTCAATGCTTTTGTATAAGTCTGAGATATAATGTTTATTTATTTCTAGGTTTTCTAGGTTTATAACTGCAATTTGAATTGCAAAGCAATAAAGCTTGTGTGATGGCAATAATTAACTCTTATCAGAAAAAAAGTTACAAAATTTAATATAAGACAACTTTGTTGATAAGGTAAAAATCATTTTTATTCTGTTAATATTTAGGCAATAATTTACATTTTTGTTGGTGGCTAATATTTTTGTTTATTATTTTCAGCTCGCAACATTGTTTTCAGACAATAAATAAATCTAAATTTTATTTGGAAAAGAAGTAGAATGCAACATTCAAAAAGTGACTTTTAGATCAAGTCTGTATATCTGTCGAAAACTCAATTCAAAATTTAAAGCAATGCTATAGCCGAGCCTATATCTCAATCTCTCTGAATATATATCTGTCAAAGATCGATCTACAAATTTGGACATTTTCTTTATTTCTTTTTGTTAAGGCTTTACCTAAATATTTGCTGCCTATTACTTTTTTCAAAAAAAATATGACTAAATATTGACTTCTTTCGAAGCGTTATGTAATATAATATTGAATTTATATTTAAATATATAATATGACATCTATCGATTTCTCCAAAAATGTTTACTTATCCGATATAATTTAACTTTACTAAATAAATAGAAAAGTTTTTAAAATAATTATAAAATATTATTTATATGAATATAATTAGTTAAAATAGTAGTAAAATGTTTTTTTGTTAAAATATAATTAAATAAAATAAATATAGCGGAATTATTATAACAAGTTTTGCGTAAACTTCTCATATTTTGATATCAAGTTTTGAGTTCAGAATGATACCAATGCGTGATTTCATTTTGCTATCATATGGATATCATAAACTTCTCATATTATGATATTAGGGTTTGAGTTCAAAATGATATCAATGAGTGATTTCATTTTGATATCATATTAATATCATAAACTTCTCATATTATGATATCAGGGTTTGAGTTCAAAATGATATCAATGAATGATTTCATTTTGATATCATATTGATATCATAAACGTCTAATATCATGTTATCATATATATCATAGTTTGATATCATTTTGATATCAATATGATATCAAATTCCTGACTGGTTGAGGACCTTTTTTTTTTTTTTCTTTTTTTTCTATTTTAGATAAGTTAGCGATCAAAAAGTGTTTTTTTGGCTTTAGTCGTTAAAAAACAGACACATCACCCCCCACCTTTAAAATCTCTTCAGGACGGCCCTGAAAATACTTAATAATAAATGAGTACTGATTTTAAAAATATATAGATACTGTATTATATAAAAAAATATAATTTATAATAGCTATATGACAATTAATATATAACAAAAAATATATTATTTATTAATAATAAATAAATACTGACTTCAAAAAACATGCAATACTTATGCATTAATCTATTTTTTGTTGTCAGTTTTCGTATTAATTAAAGTTTAGTAGTTGTTTTTTTTTTAATATTTTTTGTTGTTATTGTTAATGTGTTTTTTAAAAAGATTCTCGTTTATTGTATTATCTATTTTTATTGTTATTATTAATAACATTATCTTATTAAAACTTTGTATTTAAATATCCCTTTAATATCTTTTTCAGAACATATGTAATTGATTCATTGTTAAATAAAAAATTCTTCCCATTTTCGTTAATGCAAAAGGCTACAAAACATAAACAGCAAAAGTTGTCAAATTTTTTTTTGCTTGGACCTCCACTCTCCAAACTACATGTTAATATTGCGCCTGGCGAAGGTACAGATCATGCATCGTTACAAGTTACTAGTTTTACTAGCACGAAAGCAAGGAGTTGTTCATCATCATGGCCTCAACAATCATGTAGTCCACTTACTGAATTCTTTATCATCGATGTTTCAACAATCACTAAATCACAGCAGCCTCATCTGAAAAAAATTGTAACGATGTGAGCAGCAATCATTTCCCAAATGTTCGACAATTAAACAATATAATGTGTTCAAGGCTAAAAACAGTTTTTTAGTCTGCATCAATGGAAAGATTGGATGCTCTGTTTGTAATACAATAAAGCCAGAAAATCATTCCACAGAATAGACTGCGTGCTCTATAATGCATTATGACAAAACTCGCAATTCGCAGTCAATGCCATTAAGAAAGAAAATATGTAAGCACAAGGTTTCTGAAGCCCATAGGCAAGTTTGCATACTTCTCAAACTCAGAAAAGGTGAGCATTTGAAAGAAAACTTTGAAAAAAGTAACCATGCAGACTTAGAAACAACTCAATGCATATTTAAAACGGCATACTATGTTGCTAAAAATAATACTGACCATTTTGAGCTAATTGATCTACAGAAGTTAGTTGTGTTAACGCAGGCAGAGTGGTACATTCAAATGTTATTTGTGGAGACATAATTGATTTTATAAGTGAGCAAATGAAAAGATAACTTTTATGCTACATTTAGAAAAACTCCGATCCGTTTAGTATCTTAACCGATGAAAGCACAAATTCATCCAA
The DNA here is from genome assembly GCF_022113875.1 of Hydra vulgaris. NCBI lineage: Eukaryota > Metazoa > Cnidaria > Hydrozoa > Anthoathecata > Hydridae > Hydra > Hydra vulgaris. Next base: position 53,548,607 of record NC_061160.1, on the reverse strand, counting down.
AAAAGCTTGCTTTATTAAATACCTTCGTTATGCATTTGATGATTTTCCAACTAACATATTTTTAGAGTTACAAGAGTTAAATGCAGTCAATTCTGCTGAAATTGCAACTCAGATCCTAATCTGTCTTAATCGACATAGATTTTCGGATTCCTATTGATCCGACAATTTACTAGGATTTTGTAGTGACGGTGCCTCCGTTCAAACAATGGATCAAATAACACTTTTCAATCATGAACATCATCTGTACAGATGTACGAAGCATATTATCAGTAAAACATATATCATCATTGATATTTATAAGCATTGAAGGTCCGCCGCTAAAAGAATTTTAGCCAAAAGAGTATGCAAAAGAATGGGTGAACATAGAATCCGAACAGCTAATTGTGAGGAAGAACCATGCAGAAAGGAAAATCAACAAACCGAAATAAAATCATATTGGAAATTTCTATAGTGTTTAAAAACGCTCATAGCACTTTAATAATATTTACTATTGTATTCATTACTTACTAGCAGTAAGCAACCCGTAATACGCGTTGTTAGTAAATAAAATTTAAAAAAAAAAACCGCGTATAGAAAAGCCTAGAAACTACTTTAAAATAGAAAAGCCTAGAAAATGACGTAACTCGACTAATATTAAATTAGCGTATTCATATTATCAGGTTTAGTATTGAACATAACTACTTTATGTTAGTACTTTATGTTAGTATGTTTATGTTTTAACACCAATAATGAGCTCATTTCAAATTTCTTTTTTTACTAATAGAAGCATTTAGTTTAGACTTTTATGATATGAGCAATTAATTGTGGACAGAAATAGTAACTTTGGTCATCACCCGAGACCTCGAAATACAGCAACAACGCACCGAATAAAAATGCACATACAGCAAAAACTTGAATGATCTATAATAATATAATTTAGAAGGCGGAGGGGTTATTCCGCATTCTGTTGAACACGCTTTGAACTTTTTAACACTGTTCCTCTTGATTTTTTTTTTTCTACTTTAACCACTGAAGCTGATGATCAGTAAGGCACACCTAATGCATCCACATAATTATTCCACTTAATGTGGTATAATCCTTAAATAAGTGCTAAATTAGATGTGGCTATCGTATGGGCCATACATATAAAACACATAACTTTGCCTCATTTTGAATTTTAAATTTTAACCAGTTGTAAACTACGATTCCATTGCAAAGCATTGTAGTAAACTCTAGAATATTTCATGATATCATGTGATTTAGTTCATAGCTGTAGGTATGTTTGAGCGGTTATTCAAAATAAACTTGGAATAAAGTTCTTAAATCAGAGATATACTTAACGAATAAAAGCTTGTTGTTATACTTTACGACTTATACCTTAATTATTCTAAACATAGTTATACTTAACGACTTATACCTTAATTATTCTAAACATAGTTATACTTAACGACTTATACCTTAATTATTCTAAACAGAGTTATACTTAACGAAAATTTTTTTAAGATAAAAATAAGATTTTAAAATAGCGGGAAATGTAAGCAAACTTTCGTAGTTATTGATTTTTTTCTCTCAACTTTGTTTGTACATGGATTTCATATAAAACTATTTTTAGCTACTGTTCGAAGACATTGTAAGAATGCTAGATAAAAAATTTAATGAAAAAATTGCGTCTTTATTGCATGATTCATGAGATTAGTTTTGTTTACAGAACTAATACAGAATGAACTTTATGAAAAGTTGTAATACGTATATATTTATCTGTGAACAAAATTATAAATAAAAGCAAAAAGTATGATGTTTTTCCATTAAAGTTATTTATCCGGTATTCCTATACAAATAAGTATACATACAGTATGATACTTATTTCTATAGGTATATATGTATAATTATTTGTATATTCTATACATTAACAAATATACTGACTTGCTTAAATATGATATTTAAACACAGTCTGAATATTTGATTATGTATTTGTTAAAACGTTCTTGTTAATGCGGAAAACTTTCCTGTGAAAGCCGCATTATTTTTAATTAAAATAATACGTCTTTTGTTCTCATATAGTGTGGTTTAAAGTGATAAACATTATAGCCGCATATGGAACGCACCAACGCCATCACATAAAGGTAATAAATGTATTGCTAACATATGCTAACAAGTGGGCCACATGAAACTTTCACGCAAAAATGAAGGGTGGGTTACATTCTTTTTTGGTGTGGTTTTAGTGGGTTAAACATTATAACCACATATGGAACGCACTTAAGCCATCCCATAAAGGAGATTGGTAAATATATAATTAACATGCAATTGTCATATATGACCCACATGAAAATTTCTTGTCGGGAAGACACATGAAAGTTGTGTAGAGTTTCTAACTCTAACTACTATGACTATACATCATGCAACACCCTGCAACACCATGCAAACTGTGCAGTTTGCTTGAGTATTGAGGTTTATCCTTCTCCGGCTAATTTCCATATAGAGGCCACATACCCGGGCCAGCGTAGACAAATTCTGCTCACTATAGGGCATCATCACTCGCTTCACTAACCAAGAGTAAGTGAGATAAAAAGAACAAAGTAAGTTAGGTTGAAAGTCAGTAGTAGTTGAGTTTGAAAGATAGCATAGAGAAAGCGGACATTTATTGCACTCGATGTTAGAATATGCGATTCATACTATTAATTATAAAACGTAATTAATGTTTAAGTATAAATATAATCAACATTACTGTTGACGCTTGTTTATACTTATTATTAAACTGTGCAGTATTGCATAGTGTTGAAAAATAGATCATCTTGACTATAAAGTGTTTCTCTGAGAAATTTAATTTTTGGTGGTTTTAATTTACTAGTGGATATTTCTTTATCAGCGATTTAAGATTGAAAAAATACATTTTTTTTTTTTAGTTTCAATAAAACTACTTGTGGTTACAATATAGTGTTTTAAATGTGTTTTAAACAAAGTAAGTTAATCCTAAAGGATGTTATTATAAAAATCCTTATTTCAATCCCATTCCTTTTTATTAGAGAATAGACTAGTGGGAATTTTTTCTAATCTATCATGACTTTAAAATAACGTTATTACTATTATGGTCTTATAACTTTGCGACCTTGTAAAAAAAACCATTGCATTAAGGTGACTGTAGTTCCTCGACTTCGTTTTATATTGACAAATAATGAGCTTTAATCTTTAGAAAAAAAACATTCAGTAATTAAAAGTTTAACAAAAAACATAATAAATTTTACTGGGATGAAAATAAAAGTGGGATGAAAATGAAAGTAGAAAATGAATTAAAAGTGGAAAACTTTTTAAATTAATATTTCCAATTAAAGAACTATTTCAATTTTAAATTAAACAATTATTTCAAAAGTCTTAAAATAGTTGGTTTAAATAATGGTACAGAATAATCTTTACTTAATTTTACATCTATAGATAGAGTATATATTCTTGCAGTCTATAGATAAAACATATTTTTGCATAACTAAGTTCAATTTATTTTGTTTGGGAAAGAGAAAAATAATTATTGTTCTAAATAATAAACAGGGAAGAAACACTGCCATGTTTAACTTATTAAAAAAACCATCTAATTATGAAATGGAGTCAAATATTATTTCTACATAGTTTTAACCAAAATATGGTTTCTATAATGAACTTATAATAAGACTATTTATAAAGAACAATTATTAATTGATAAAAGTAGACAATTTACGCAATGCGTAATAAATCCGGTAAAACTAGATTTACCTTTAAAACACTATAAATTTAAAACTTGACATAACTTTGCATAGAAAAATTGATAATAAATAAAGTATAGAAAAATCAAAAATAAATGAAGCAATTTCTGGTTTGCATTTTATATTTTGCTATAAGCAGTTTAGGTAGAGCATATTAGAGAACATATCTTTTCTTTATACGCTTTATTACTTATTATGATTTTTTCCAAAACGTAATGCAAGAAATCGTGTTATACCAAAGTTATAAATTTGTTACTTTTAATGTAATCTTTATTTTAGGAGATGGAAAATCTGAAAAAAAATTACTAAAATGTAAAAATAAATGTGAGTTTTTAAATTTTACTCTACATTTAGCTAGCTTTGCAAAGTATGGTTGCTAAGCTACCAATTATTTTATTCAATAGCATTTGACATTACAATTTTTTTTAAATTCATTTGCTACTTCTACATAGACTTTGCTTGTGTGCGTGCGCGTGCGTGTGCGTGTGTGTTTGCGCGTTTATCTCTGTTTGCGTGTGTGTAAGTATAAAAGGATCTGAATTTAACTGAAGAAAAAATTATATCTTTAGGCGATTATCAAGAAAAACTTACGGGAACGCCAATTTCAAAACCAAAATGTAAGTGAAATTTTCTTTAAAAATCTTCTGAAATTTTCAATAGTTTTTAAGGATTCCAAAATTCGGAAATTCCTAACAGAAATCAAGGGGGAAAATTCCAAACAGAAATCTAAGGGGAAAATACTAATTAATATTACCATTATCTATTATTTTAAAAATTACTTTATTGAAAGTTTAAAATATTAAAACATGAAATATAACTACAATATAAAACTAAAAATGCGGAAATATAAGTTAAAACAAGAAAATCAAAATAAGGAAACATGAAATTAAAATAAAAAATAATAAAAAATTAACTAATTCCTTAAGTTTTCCTTCATAATTTTATATTTATAGATTGCTTCAATTTTTGTTTTTTTTCTTTTTTCTTTTGATTTTTTTTTTTTTTTTTAATTTATATTTACGCAAATTTTAACTTATATTTCTGCATAAGTTAATTTATATTTTCGCATCATTTGATTTATATTTCCTCACTAACCCTGTAATATTTAACTTTCACATTGGTTAAAACACATTCTTAATCGGTAGAACATTCATTTTGTCTGAAAAATAATTTTTAACATTTAAAAGGCGTTTAAATCACGTGTTTTTTGCACCAAATGCCGGCTGAAAAATAATTACTGATTTTTTTATTTATTTTTTTTTAATTTAGCGAATAAAACATGAAATAAAAAGAAACTTTTAAACTTTTGATTATTAAAAGTGAATTTATAATGTTGCAAACAAATTTATTACTTTTCTTAAAAAGTATAAATGACGCATCACTTGAATGCGCTGGTGTTTTTTTTTGTGCTATTTTAATTTGGAATTTTAGTCTATATGTTTCATTCTATTTTACTTGACTTATTAGGCGCAGGGTTTGACTCGTGTCGCACATTTACTGGGTGGCTGGACGGAAGTTTTGTACATCCATATGATCCACATGCTTTTATTACTTGTTTGCCTGCTGATATTCCAGATGGTGGTACTTTTACATGTGGCCTTTGCTTTCCACCACTCTTCTATTCTGAAAAATGCAGATCCTGCGAGTTGTATGAAAACGGTAAATTTCTAATAATTATTTTCAATGCAGTCTATAGTTAGTCTGTGTTATTGTTATAGTTAGTCTGTGTTATTGTTATAGTCAGTCTGTGTTCCTCGACTTTTTTGTTTTGTGATTATTTCTAGATGACTTAAATATCTGCACAGCAACAAAAAGACCTGATGTTGAATATCTGCACGACAACAAAAGACCTGCAGTTGATTGTGAGTTGTTAATATTTTATTTAATTTGACAATTTTTTTATAATATTTTCTAATTAATTTAATACTTTATGATATTTGTTATATGATTATTTTTTTATTTTCAATATTAAAGAAACTTCTGTGCATCCAAAATCGTCCAAGTCGACCCAAGCTATTACTATGCACGAGTTTCTGAAATTCCTTGTTATATATGATGTTGAAACAGATTACTTTATTATTATTTGACCTTTTCGTTGTTTTTTTTTGTTTATTTAAAGTCAACTATTAGTTATCAGAATTATATTTTTTGAAACTCTTTATAAAAATTTTGACGTTTTGTTTTTTTATTTTTATTTTATTTGGTGGTTTTATGATAAAAAAGGACCTAATGCAAATCATCTTTGACAACGTCACTTTTGCGGCAAATTTAGGATAGAACTTCAGACCTTTTAAAATGCAATTAATATTCTATATATTTTACTTTAATCAAAATGGTTTAAAGTTATTAAAATATGCAAGGACTATTAGAGATAGTACAAAATATAAATTTTTCAGATTTTTGTAGGATAGGGGAGAATTGGCACCCTTGGTTCGTATGCGCCTTTGATCCTTAACGTTATCTCCATACTTACATAACTTGTTAAAGAGAGCTGATAACCCCAGTGTGTTTTAAATAATGTATCTGCAAAATTAATTGTGTTTTGGTTAGATAATAGATCACCATTAAACTTATTTTTTAAAAATTTGACTTTGACGACAAAAATAATTTTTTTACGTTTACAACACTAGACGACTGATCTTACAAATCCTAGAAGAATCCTATAGGATGAGATGCACAAGTCCCTGCAGGACTTACAAGAATCTTTTGAAGGATCTTGTAGGATTTGAAGGAATTCTTATAAGATAATATAAGATCTACAAAAATATTTTAAAAGATCTTGCAGGATTAACAGGATTCTTATAGGATGCTGAAGGAAAATTTTAGATTCGTATATATACGGCCCTAGCCCTCCCCCTTAATCAAGAACTAGTTCCTATAGGAACCAGTGATAGATTAAAGAGAAGGGGGTTAGGGCCCTAAAATTTTGGGATTCCGAAATTATTAAGCGGACCTTTTTCTTTTTCTACTGTTTTAGTCATTTTTATGCTGTTGCACGTTAAAAAGGACTCCGGGCCCTAAAAAGTCTTAATACGCCAATGATAGGAACCATAACATTTATTATTTTATAATTAATATCATAAATCTAATAACCAAACTAAGAACATACGAAGTTAGGTGTTTATTTTGATTGGAAGGAAAGTATGTTTATTCTTCTTTTTAATTACTGATAATAGGTAAGTTAAAGTTTGAAATAACATTTTCTTATTAAAAAAAAATCATTCTGTATAAAAGAAATTTTTTACATACTATCATTATTACAGAATCACAATTGCATTGCTGATTACTTTTGTTTTTTCTTCCTATCTAGGCCGCTCTGATTAAGACTTCGTCTGACGCACGCCCACGAGTATTTGGCAAAAACTGTTGCGAGTTGCTCTTTGAGATTTCCTATTATTGCATCAGGAACTGTGGTTCTATAATAAGAAATAAATATATATAAAAAAAAATCATAGAAATCAGGCAATTATTCATTATTTAAAAATTTAAAACCCGTTCCGCCCCTTAACCCATCGCAGACACAAGGGAGGGGGGATTATTACCCCCTGACAAAATTTTTAAATTATTTAAAGAGTATGACTAAGTAAAAAGTAAAAACACTTGAAATTTTAGCTACTTGCTATTTTTTTTTACTTAAATTTAGGCAAATTTAAGTAAAAAAAAATTCATTTGAAATGCCTAATCTGAGCATATTTGTCAAATCCATGGATCGATTCGGTCAAACGAATGACTGGTCAAAAACTTAAGATTTGGATTTGGCTTTTCATTGTAATCCTGAAGTTTCATATTTTCCAAGAAGCTCTTTTTTATACTTACATATTTATAATTATTTCAATAAATGAAGTATGAGAAAATGTTAGTCCAAGATCCTACTTTTTTGGATCTTGATCATGATCCAACAAGTTAAACTAATTGATCCCAAATTTTCAAAATAGGTTAAAAAAAATAGAAAATTTAATAAAAACCCAAGCACTGAAAGTATGATTTTCTAAATAACCCCCTCCCACCCTATGCCAACAATTTATAGAAAATAGGTAAGCCTTAAAGCTGCTGCCCAATAACATTACCTACATAAAAATGCCCTAATTAAAAAACCTACCTATCAGCCTCTCCATGAGTTGTATACAGGCTTTCTCTAAAACATTTTAAATTTAATAGTATCGTGTTAAAAATACAACAAACTTTCATACTTTAAAATATATATATATATATATATATATATATATATATATATATATATATATATATATATATATATATATATATATATATATATAATATATAAAATAAATATATAAAAATTTTTATTATTAATTTTTATAAATTAATTAGAGTATAGTTTAAATACAATAATAATTATTAATACAATCAAATTTATGCATATTTATGTTACCAAGTTTATAAAATTTTCATAAAATCTATAATATAAAATAATCATGATATAGCAACTATTTATATATTTCTTTAACAAAAATTAAAAAGATATTAGATTCTCAAACAGCATGTTCATTATAATGAACATGCTGTTTGAGAATCTAATATCTTAATTTTTATCTAATATCTTAATTTTTGTGATTTGTGACGTGATTTAAATGCGCTAGTGACGTGATTTAAATGCGCTATTGGAAGGCATTATGAATTGCGGGCAATTCATAATGCCTAATGATTTAAATCACGTCACTCTACGACTCAATTTACTCAGAAAGTCACGCAATTCAATGTACACTCTGATTGCGAGAAAAATTTTTAATTCAACTAGATTTTTTTGGTAATAATTTAATTTTAACGTAATGGACAGATTGTCCCGGGCGGCAGATTTCCAAGGGACACTAAATAGAATGAAGGTACCTTGGAACAAAGGTCCTTTACCAATAATATAAGAGAATTTTGATAATTAAGAACGCCAATCATGTTGCTGTCCCGGGCGGCGAAACAGTTCTTGGCGGCATTTTATATATATATATATATATATATATATATATATATATATATATATATATATATATATATATATATATATATATATATATATATATATATAGTTATTTGTTATTATTTAAATTTTTTACAACACTTTTATTTATATACATTCAATAAAAATAGTTTTTAATTATTTTGTAATTATAATATATTTTTATTTACTTCCATACTTATAATGTTGTGTAGCGCAGGTGGTTAGGCACTAATGGTCTAGTGATCCGTGTTTCGAAACCCACCACCGATAAGTTTTTCATTTTTTAAAATAAATTAAAAAAATGGAAAATCTTACGAATCCTTTAAGATACCCTACAGGATAATCAAGGATTTCTTATGATCTTATAGGATTTGCAAGACAAATAAAATCTTACGAATCCTTTAAGATACCCTATGGGTAATCACAGGATTTCTTATGGTCCTATAGGATTTGAAAGACAAATAAAATCTTACAAATCCTGTAAGACATCCTCTAGGATAGTATAAGATTATATGCGATCCTATAAGACTCATAAGTTGTCTGTAAGATAGTCGACTAGTGAAGGAACCTCGCATCTTTAATATTTTTTTTTTGAGTTGAGTAATTTTACTCATGCCATTTTATTTTAAACTATTCACCTTTTATATGATTGCTTTTGGTAAGCTTTAGAAGCATCTAATATGATAAAAAAAGATAATTTTTTTAAAAATGGAGCAGGTTTGCAGCTATGATCCTAATGCGTTTATGCACCTTTGATCCCATGATCAAAGATGTATACACATACACACACACACACACACACACACACACTTGTGTGTGTGTGTATGTGTATACATACACATACATCTTTACTAACAAAGAAGAAACATCTTCATCAGACTATCTTTTAAGGACTTCAAAACTTTACTATGGTTTGTCAACCAAAACAACAGGAAAATTTACTTATGAATTTGCAATGGCTCTTTCTAAGCGCATTCCTAAATTGTGGAAAAACTCACAAATTGCTAGAAAACAGTGGCTTCGTGATTTTATATTACGTAGCAATTAAATGTCTTTACGAAATCCAGAAGCTACTAGTATGGCACGAGCAACTGCATTTAATCGTTATACAGTTAGATAATTTTTTACTAATTTAAAAGATGTTTGTCTATGACACAAGTTTTAGCCGCAAAACATTAACAATGTTGATGAAACAGGTCTCACAACTATTCAAAAACCAGGTAAAGAAATTGCTGGTAATAAAGATAAACAAGTTGGAAGGATAGCATTAGAAAAAGAGGGCATTGGTAACAGTTTTTGTGCAGGTAATGAAATAGGACTTTCTTTCCCTTCATTTTTATTTTTCCAAGAGTTCATTTTAAAAAAAGCATAATAAATGATGGTCCACCTGAAAGTGCTGGGGTTGCAAACCCATCTGGTTAGATAAATATTGCAACAGTTTTAAAACGAAAAATTTTATTCAAAATGTGAAACGTTTACAATCTGATTCAGTGCTTTTACTTCTTGACAACCACGAGAGCCTTATTTCAATTGTGTATTTAGATTTACCTAAAAAAACTATGCTGTCCTTCCCACTACATTGTAATCACAAGCTGCAGCCATTAGATCGGTCAGTTTATGGGCCACTAAAACGTTATTACATTGCAGCTTATTATGGTTGGGTTGCATCTAATCCAATGGTATAGTTTTAGTTTTAAGGAAAACTTATACACAAGCTTTTACTCTATCTAACATTTTTGCAGGATTTGCTGTAGCAGAAATTGAACCCTTTAACTCTAACATATTTTCTGATAATAAGTTTTGGGCTTCACATGAACAAACCCTTCAGAACCTATAACTGCTAACTCATTTCCAGATGTTGTCAATTCAGTTTCTTCTATTGTTCATACCTCAGCTTTTAATCAATCATTGACGTCAAGTCTTTTATCAGGTTCAGCTTGTAGTGTATTGCCTATTCAGCCTATATCTGACCCTGGAAGTCAGATATTGGCTGTCCAACGTTTCTAATAACATCTCTCATCAAGCAAGTCTAGAAAAAATTAAGCCATTTTTGAATGCTGGATCAAGGATATCCGCTAAAGGACATTAGCGGCAACGCATCCGAATACTCACAGACACACTTGTTTGAAATGAGCTAAATAAGCTTTAGGAACGAAAAAAAATTTAGTCGAAAAAAAAAAAAAAAACATGAAACGCAAAATAAGATCTTCATGACAAGTAAAAGAAAACTTGATCTTGAAAGTTTTTAAAATAAAAAAATGGGGAAAAGTTGAGCCTCAATTTGAAATAAAATTAATTATAACTTTATCCTTTTTTATTATAGACATAGTTTTAATGACTTAAAAATAACTCTCACACATTTATGGTACAAACAGAGGTGGTTTTACAGATGTGTGTGGGGGTGTTCCCCCCCTCCCCCAAAGAAGGTGATTTCTAAGTTATATCGGTTTTTTTACGAATTTAGTCAGGTAGTCGGGTGTTTGACACAATTTAGTCGGGTAAATTTTACATTTGTGGACCTTGTTATTATTATTATTATTTTAAACAAGTAGGTCTTTTAAAGGGATTCACCCCTCTTCCTTTATTTTATTCATAGAATCGCCTCTGGGTACAAACTTCAACTTGGATCAAGTATACAAACAGATAATCAAGAGATAATCATTGATCCTACATACATTCATATGTAGGATCAATGGAGCATACTGATATTAACCTATGATCCCAATTGAGTGGTTTTAGTTTTTATATTTTTAAATCTACTCAAGATATTCTGGTAAAAAAAAAATCATTAAATTATAATAAGGTATGAAGTTTGCTTTCATGTACTGTTACTTTAGAGATCGAAATGAAAACATATATTTAGTAAAATGGCCTGATAGATTTTTAAGATCATGGGTGCATACTCTGACCTATATTTATATAACAGCTGCTATATATACTATGGAATAAACATCAAGCTAATAAAGTGGTTTGAAACTTATTTATCAAACCGAAAACAATATATTTTCGGTAATGATGTTTATCAAAATAATTTATTAGATATACCCACTTCTTTTCTTGATTTATATTAACTAGCAGTAAGCAACCCGTAATACGCGTTGTTAGTAAATAAAATTAAAAAAAAAACCGCGTATAGAAAAGCCTAGAAGCTACTTTAAAATAGAAAAGCCTAGAAAATGACGTAACTCGACTAATAATAATAATATTAAATAAGCGTATTCATATTATCAGAAGATGATTTAAATAAAGCTTTAAATCTACTTAGTATTATGTTTGCGGACGACACTAACTTATTTCATTCTAATAATAATGTTTGGGCGGAGGTGTATTTGATTCACAAGGGTTAAGGGTGAGTAGCACATCTTAGTTAATTTCAATTAAAAAAACAAATGAAATAAATCTTCGTTTTTCCCACACGTGAATTAAGTACACCTCCGTCGATGTTTGTAAACTTTTTTTTACAATAGATGATGAGCTTAAAAACATTTATACCTGGTTCAAACGTAACAACTTAACTTTAAATATTAATAAAAAAAATTGAGGTTATTTAAATAAAAATAGTTTGTCCCAATTTTATTATTTGTTTATCCACAACTATTTAATTTATGCAATATTGAAATGGGAAGTACTGATAAAAATAGATTGAAACGTCTTTGTAACTGTAATAAACATGCAATTCATATTATTAGCTTTGTGGATCGTCTTACTCATTTAAAGTTTTTATTCAACGAAATTAGATTACTTAATATATATGAAATCAATATATATGTTATATCTAGGTTAATATATATGATAATAGTATATATGAATTCAATATCTATATTATATATATATATATATATATATATATATATATATATATATATATATATATATATATATATATATATATATATATATATATATATATATATATATATATATATATATATATATATATATATATATATATATATATATATATATTAATATCTTTTTTTTTTTAAACATCTTCATTTTCAGCAAGGCTGCAAGCAACCACTATTAGAGTTGGAAGTTGCTAAAAAACAAAAGATGAAGTTTATAAAAGCAACGATTAACAGACGACTTGAAATCTTAAAAACAAGATAAAGAGAGCTAATTTCAAACAACTGATGTTTGAGGAAAAAAACTAAATAAATAAGAATATTTGGTGCACTTAAGAACAGTCACAGCAGAAGGATGAATGAATTTTAGTAAATGGCACAAGAGACGCTAGCTTTTTAGAGCATCACCAATTAAAGTGTTTTAGTGTTTAAAACTATTTTTGAAAGGCCTTATTTCATTTTTGGTTAAGTTAGCATTTATTAATTTAGTATTAATTTTTTAATCTTATAGAACTATAAAAAAATGACTTTAAAAAAATTTTCTAAAAGTAGTTCAGAAGGCAACATTTATGAACCTAATAGAAACAGACTACCAACAGAAAGCGGTTAAGAGTAATATTTATATATTATAATTTACAACAACAAGTGATAATTGAATTCTACTTGTTTTCGATACTTTAATTTCGTCCTTAATTGATTTTTTAATTATTCAGAAGACTGCAGCTATTGATTTGTTTATTGTTACTTCTATAAACATAGTTTGATTATTTAATAACTTATATAACATAATTAATTGGAGCGGTATTATGAAACTCCATAATAAGTTATTATAGAGTTTCTTAATAATTATAGATCATTCAGGTCATGTTTTGAAAACCCGGTAAATTGTTTGGGTAAAATATCCGGAATATAATTTCCTCTTAATTTTGCACTTAGCTGAGTTGTTTTAAACTTTTTTTTTTTAATCCTTTTTTTATTTTTCCATGAGTTATGAGTGAAAAAGCTTAAAAAACAAATATATTACAAAAATATACACCTAAAGTTGTATTTA
>NC_061160.1:53527547-53530047 GCF_022113875.1 Hydra vulgaris | reverse complement strand
GTTGCTAAGGAACTATTTGATAATATACCTAGGTAAAAAGTTAAATATCACAAAATATACAAAACAAAATGTAGAATTTTTTTCAAAAAACTAAAAAATAATAATATTTTCTATCAGAAAAGATGAAAATAATTTTTCTTAAAAAAAATAATTTATTCACATTTATTTTGTGATGAACCACCTTAAGAAGTCAATGCCTGCATCAGCTGTCTAAAACGGGCCCTTTGGTCTAAAATGGGCCCATAGCGGGCCCGTTTTAGACACTGATAAGGCCATTACAAAATCCTCATGTTGTAAAGTTCCGATAAAAAACACATGAAATCGCTCATTTCCTGAGTAATCGTAACAAAAAAACAAAAGCAATAGTGCCCTACCTTGTAACTCGATATGACGATATGACTTGTAGGTCTGTGATTTCGTAACGTCAAATAAAACAAGAGAAATTGATATAATTGATTCGACACGTTTTTACAAGACCCTGTCAATTATTAACGCAATGTAAACAATCATGCATATTCATTAAACTAAGCTGGTTCTATTTGCATTCAGAGTCACCGAAAAAATCCGCTTGGTGTCGTGCCAATCGTGGGGCCCGTTTTAACCGAGAGGCCCGTTATAGACCAATCTCCCCTAGTTATTTTAGGTGCTCTCAGAAGTCCTTACGGTCTTATCACAGAGCACTGCGGAATTTATATGAATATATATAATATGTTAGAGGACACAAAAAATTGTTTTAATATAATTTGTTTGACTGAAACGTGGATTTCGAATATTTTAAACAATGCTTCAAACTTTTATATTCCTCATTTTAAATTAATTTCTCTCCAAAGACAAGTAAATAAACGCGGCGGAGGAGTTTTTATATAAACGAAAATGTTGTTTATTATGTTAGGAATGATTTAAGTGTACCTGATGGCGATAAAGAAATTTTAACTATTGAAATTATAAACGATGAATCAAAAAACATATTATTAAGCTGTTGTTATCGACCACCTGACGGCGTGAGTGAGAACTTAAGCGTTTTTTTTTTAACAAAGTATTTTTAAAAAAGGTATTAAAGAAAAAAAAAAGATTTTCATTATTGGGGACCTAAATATGAATTGTTTTCTATACAGTGAAAATAATAAAATTAAAAACTTGAACGATTCTTTTTTTGAAATTGGGAGCAATCCCGTTGATTAATCGTCCAACAAGAGTAACAAAAAACTCAGCTTCTTTGATTGATAGTATTGATAATATTTTTATTTGATTTGATTGATAATATTATTACAACAGATATATCCGATAATGATATATAAACGGGTATCCTAAAATCAGATATATCTGATCATTTTCCAATATTTTTGTTGCTTAAATCAAACTCTGAAAATATAACCAAATCAAAAAAAAAAAAAATACGCACTTTTAACGAAACTAATATAAAACAATTCAAAGACCAGTTATCACTCCTACACTGGAAGCATATTAACTTTAATGATAATGCAGACAAAATTTACGATAAATTTTTTGAAACATTTTATTTCGTGTATGACGCTAATTTTCTTATCATTGTAAAAACATTAAATCCAAAAAATATAAACAACTTATGGGTGACCTGGGGATTTAAAAAATCATCAAAAATAAAACAGCTTTATATAAAACATCTTAAAACAAAATCATCTGCAAACGAAAGAATATATAAAGAATACAAATACCTATTTGAAAAAGTTCGTAAAAACTTGAAAAAAAATTACTACTTAAGACTCATAGATAAATTTAAAAATAACTCAAAACGCACTTGGCAAATAATGAATGAAATTAGTGGTAGACAAAAAAAGATGCTCAGGTTCCCTCCCCAAACGATTATAGTTGATAACAATCATATATGCAAATCAAGAGCTATAGCTCATGACTTTAATAAATTCTTTGTTAACATCGGTCCCAAACTAGCAAAAAAAATTCCTTATACAAATGCTACATTTAAAGATTTTTTAGTACAAATGGATTGAATACTTAAAAGATATCCTATTTAAAGTCTATGGAGCATCTATACGCCAAGGAGTTTTTCCTGAACTACTAAAAATTGCTAAAGTTACTCCAATTTTATAAGAAGGTGATCAAACAAATATCAGTAATTATCGCCCTATCTCTGTCCTCTCCACATTTTCAAAAATACTAGAACGTATTATGTACAATAGATTATACAATTATCTTCATTCTAATAATTTTTTATACAACTATCAATTCGGCTTTAAAAGAAATAATTCCACAGAACATGCATTTATCCAATTTGAATGTGAAATTTCTAATTCTTTTGAAAGTCTAAATATACATTAGGTGTTTTCATTGATCTTTCGAAAGCATTCGATACTGTCGACCATGAAATTTTACTACAAAAGCTAAAATATTATAGTATAAATTGCAAAGTTATAAAATGGTTCAAAAGTTATCTATCCAACCGTAAGCAATTTGCTTTCAGCAATAATGATCATCCAAATAAATTTCTAAACATTTCATGTGG
>NC_061160.1:53497547-53522547 GCF_022113875.1 Hydra vulgaris | reverse complement strand
AAATTAAGTATGTCGGGTGCACTGGCTTTCGCTAACTGAAGACATTGAAAGTACTAGAAAAAAATTCATTAAAATTACGCATCAAATTAGAGAGAAAAATGTTTATAAATATCGAACTCTACAATAATTCTTATTACGAAGAGATTCTGTTACTTAAAACAAGACTGGTAAAAAACAAAACAAAAACGATAACAACACCTGCTCAACGGTGAATAACCCTGATGTAAATATCGAGACAATGTCTAGATTTTTTGATTCGAAAGCAAACGTTAACACACACTTGCAATCCTATAAAAAAAAATCATTGTGAGAGTATACGAAGCCATTCATAAGAAGTTTCCTTTTCAAGTAAAAGGAGTCCACTGTTATTCTGTTGTTCATTTGTCTAAAAATCAAGAATAATAAAAATAGTTTAAAATTTATAATAGCTGATTCTTAGCAACAGCTTTATTTTTATTAATTAAGGATTTATTAATCTTATTAACGATAACTTTTTAAAAATAACATAAACATTTTATCCTTTTTTATTTTTTTTATATAGTTTGAAAAAAATAAAAAATAATTTTTTTTTTCTATTTCTGGATCTAGACACGATTTTAGCAATTTTGACGCGTATGAGCGATACGGAACCCCCAACTTTCTATAATAATTTGTATGCCTGATATGAGTGAAGGAACATGTAAAGTATTATCAACATAAAGTATTATTAACATCATTTAAAAGCAAGCTGTGGCGCAGTAATTAGAGTTCTGGCTCAGAACCAAGTGGTTAGATGCCAGCTCTTGCCCCAAATGAACATTGGTAAGGAAGGAGGCATTATCGTATCAGCGGATCATTAATCAAAAAGAACTTTCGGATTATTGCTCCTATGTGGTGCTCTGTGATAGGTCTTGTGACACAATAATAACTAATTCAACAAAAAATTAAAAAAAGAACTTTTAAAAATTGTTATTTTTATTGTTTACAACACACACACACACACACAGATATATATATATATATATAATATATATATATATATATATATATATATATATATATATATATATATATATATATATATATATATATATATATATATATATATATATATAAACAGAACAAAAAAAAAAAAAAAGAAACATTGTTTGAACATTATCATCCAACTACTTCAATTATAATCATCACGTGACGATAATTGAACATTATCATCATCTACTTAACGATAATTGAATGCAATGTATATTATTTTTCACAATTTTCTTTTTATTCAAATGCATATTTAAATTTTTGGTATATAATTCTTTAAATTGATTTAATTATATTTAGATAAGTCAATTATTCTCAGGTGCCTAACACATGGGAGTGGACGTTTCATTAATTTTCGGAAAAATTCTCCCTCTTCCTCCCGTTAAACGTTATATGGCAAAGTGGAAGAGCAATGAGTGAAAGTCTTGTAAGCCTGGATCAGACAGAAAACCAAAAATTATGACTGTTAGGAACAACAATCGCCTAAAAGGTCTTTTGAACAACCGGCCTGGAACTTCAACAAGAATTGTAAATAAATTCAAGTGTGATCATTCCTACATTGTAAAAACATTAAAAAAAAAAAAAAAAAAAAAACATTTATTTTATGAAAAAAACAAATCCCTGATCACACTGATAAACAGTTAAAGCAGTTGCAACTGAAGTGTGGAAGTGTAAAGTGTTACGGTTTCTGAATTTGTCACAAATTCAGAAACCTTGACTTTGTCATTGACGATGAGTCTTATTTTACATTTAAACATACAAATAAAAATTCTTATGCTGGATTTTTTTCAAATGAAGTAAAAAATGCACCAAAAATGTAAAATATAAGCGCAAAAGCAAATTTGAAAAAAAATATTCTTGAGTGGATTACCATAGTGGATCTCCTCGTGGAATCTCAAAACCATTTATTGTTTCAGCGAGAATGGCAATTAACTAAACAGTGTACAAAAATAATTGCCTCATCAAAAGATTGGTTCCTTTTATCAACAAACATCACAGTGATGGTAATTATTTGTTCTGGCCTGACTTGGCCTTTTCACATTATGCTAGAAGTGTGACCAATTACCTCGATGAGAAAAATATCCATTATGTAACAAAAGTTGATAATCCGGCATGTGTCCCAGAACTACGACCAATAGAAAATTTCTGGTCAATCCTTAAATGCTACATGTACGAAAACAATTGGGAAACTGAAAACAAAGATCAACTGCGAAAAAGAATCCATTCTTGGCAAACAAACCATTTAATTTATAAAAAATACTTTTGTGTAACGCGGCCTCAAATTGGAATTGAATTAGAGAACCGGGATGATAATGATTCAATCAGAAACGCTTTTCAGGATCTGTACCAATAAATGGACTATGTTTTAAAAAAAAAAACCATCCAACCTTTATTAGACCCTTTCCCTTGTTTATTAGATCTGGACAAAAATTTCCACCTCATCTTTGACATTGTATTAAGTTAGGTGACTAAGAGTATACCCTTTTTTTCAGTCTCAAATAATTTTTTATTATTTTGAGCATTGAAAGTGAACTTTCTGTGGTCACGACAGAAACTTGTGTTAGAATTTTTTGTGGTCACGACACAAACTTGTGTTAGGACTGAACTATTAACTTGTTGGTGGTTATATAATTTAGAGCTTCATGAAATTGATGGAAAAGAAAGAGAAAGAAAGAGTTTGAAATCATTCATATACTGATGTGATTACTCTTAGAAATTGAAAAAAACAACCAACATTGACTTTCAATGTTTTGTTCCATGTTGGTTCATTGTCACCTTCATAATCAACTGTTTTTTTTTTGTTTAGTTAATTTTGGTTCCTTACAGATTAGGATATCTTTATCATTGACCAATAAATTTTATTTTCATTGGAACAATGATCTTTTAACACAGTGCAACATCAAAATCATTTATTCACAATGTTTACTTTAAAATACTCATTATTTATTAAAAATGTTTACTTTAAAATACTCATCATTTATTCACAACTTTTAAATATTATACAAATGACGAAACTCTTGAAATTTTTAATTTAAATTTTTTACCAAGTATAAGTATAAGTTACTAGATTAAAGAAACTGTGATCATTTTAAACCTTTTGTGTGTGTATATATATATATATATATATATATATATATGCTTTAGATATATATAGCACAAAGAACTCCAAACTTATTAAAAATAATATCTTCACTACAACCTGAACTTAACGCATTAATTTTTTAAATAAGTTGTTAATAATATTGAAACAAAAATATGTTGTTAAACAGAATGATAAAATATAAAACGTATGATATGAAATAAATTTTTAACTTTGATTGGAATGTCAATCATACGCCTTTTTAATTGTTAGAATATAATTGTAATTATATGAAAAAAGATTTTGATAGTATGTGCCAATGCATAAATTTTTTTTTTTTTAAAGCGCACTAAAATACTATTAAGAAATCATAAAGTTACTACAAAACTTTTTATTAAGTTTTTAACAACCATAATTTTAGTTCAAAAATTACCTGTTTTAATATGTTTACATTAATAAGGTCTTGTATACTCTATTTTTATGCCATATATACGGTTATATTCTAAAAAATACATATTTTGAGGGTAATCCAATAAATAAACTCATTTTTCATAAGACTCATTTCAAACTAATTTCAAGGGATTAAAACACAAGCAAAACAAACAAAAAAAAATTTAAATGCTCTGAAAAAGATTGTCAGTGAAAAGTTCTTCTCAGCAAAAAACTGCTTGACACTGGTGATAATTCATCTCCACTTCATAAGAAAAAGAAATGTAAATGAAAACAATCAAACCAATTTCTACAAAGTTGTGGTCAGCAAACGCAAATATTATCCTTAAAAAACTTACTAAAATTTTCATATTATTTGTCAGTGGCAGGGTATGAGGAATTCGCAATCATTTTCTACCATCAAACGATGAAAATGTTTTTATCATTTATTACTATCTATAGACTTTAGGTATCAAATTTGCTCATTGTTTGTTAAAATAACAAATAAAAAAAAAAATAGTTATAATCTGTTTTTATACGTTTCTTTCGTTACAATACTATTTGGCTAAATAGTTAAGAATATTCAGCCAAATACTAAAATAAAAGTACTAGAAGAACTACATCAAATATGACATCTTTAATATATATCCTTCCTTCAACTTGATTCCCTCTTTGATTATTTACTTGTAATTAGCTGATTGACATGGAGTCGGGGTGTCAATGCCTTCACAAGTCAATTGCTTGCATATGTTAGCAGCTTTGTTTGTTGATACTCTTGTTAAGGTCACCGAGTTGAATGCAATTTTACTTTTATGATGTTTTCTGATTGGTATAGGAGTTGTCTTATCTTCTTCATTCATATTCACTGTCATCAGCCTCAGAGTCAGAATCACTAAAACCAGGATAATAACATGATGATTTGGATGACTCATTAGAAAGTTTTTGTCTTTTAGAGGGATGGATCATTTCTTTACTGGCCGCTAGGCCTGTAGAGTATCCCACTGTTCTCTTGCTTTCCACTTGGAGATGGTATAACTGCTTGTCCTTGGAAGATAACCATGTTCCATTCAATTTAGTAAAATCAAAAATTTCATCAAGGGGTTCTTGCTCTTCTGAATGCTACTATTGCTAGGCTTGTACAACGCCAAGTGTTGCTTCTGTAATAACTATAAAATTAGATGAGCAGCTATATATAGTCTAAAATGTTTTAGAATATTCCAGAATATTCTAAATTGTTCTAGAATGTTCCGAAATATGTTAAATTGTTCTAGAATGTTCTATATTGTTCCAGAATGTTTTAAATTGTTCTAGAATGTTCTAAAATATTCTTTTATTTTCCAAAATGTTCTAAAGTTCTAAACATTTCTATTCAAGTTTTGAATGATTTGCAGGAAAGCCACACATATTAGTAGTAGCAGTAACAAGATTAAATAAATAATGAACAAGATTAAATAAATAATAATTTGAATTGCGAGGTGACCTTTTTTTTTACAATCGAGAGGAATTTAACATGTTTTCAATGTTTTCTAATAAAGTTTCATCGATTTATAAAAACAGGAAATTAAATTTATTTTAAAAAGTCAAAAAGTCATAACCCTAATATACATATACATATATCTTTTTTTGACGACCTGATTCTGAACTCAATTTTGGTACAAAGGTCTTATCATAAAATGCCAAATCAAAACCCTAATCAGAGGGTTGTTTATATATTATATATATATCTTTATATATAGATACATAATTGATATAAATAAATTTAACTTGTTTCATTCTGAATGAAAATAAATTTTTTTAAACTTCAGAACTACATTTTACCTGTATTTCAGCAATGGTAGGATCAACAAGATATTCATCATTATTAGTGACAGCACAACAAACTGAAACAATCATGTTTCGCATAGGTAAACCAGCATGTACCAAAGATAAGCAGGCAGCATTAATTAAACAAGATAAAAGCTATGTAAAAGTCAAGGTAATACACATATTCACTTTTTTTATATATTTATTTTGTAAATTTAAGCTTATTTCAATTTGAAAGCCAATATTTACACACATTTTTATAATATCTTATATATTCAAATTTTATTGAGCTGTAGACCAGATTTTTTATGCATTACTATTAAACCATCATTACAATAAAGGTCTAATTCATTAATATTGATTATTTTACTTAAGATATTTCACAATTCACAAATTTCAGCTAAATCATAATTGCCCATTACACACAACTAGTGTTGAAAATTTCCGCAAAATTTCCGGAAATTTTCAACCCTAATAGTTTGCGGAACAAGTATCAGAACAAACTATTAATTTGTTTATTTCTGTTACTTGTTCCGCAAAATATCATGGTTGAAAATTTTCGGAAATTTTGCGGAAATTTTCAACACTACAAACAACGAATTAATCAAGTATGTTTTATTTTTTCCATGTTTCTCTATAAAGTTTTTTCTGCAATACTTTATTACACAAATTGTTTCTCCTGTAATAACTGTGTGGTTTTTTACTAATTCAATTGTTTTATTTAAAATATCTGCAGTTATTAAGGGGTAAATATCATGTCAAATTGAATAAATATAAACACTTTTTTATTTTTAATTAGTTGAACCAATTTACAACATCATTGGTTTTTTTCTATTGTTGTAAATTTAATTTACTTCTAAGAATATTATTATTTTGTCCAATTTAATTTTGCTAACATGTCCAATCTCAGTTTTTGAGGGAATTAATAATCTACCCAATAATTAATTGCATTTTCTAAATTTTAAATTAGTAAGATTTTTTCATAGTTTTCTGTTGTGAATATGTTTTTTTGTTTGTTTTTATTTCAATTCACCCCCCCCCCCCACACACACACACACCCAAGACTATGAAGGTCACTGCAGCTCTTGTAGATCCAACTCCCAGATTGAAACGGAAAAAAAAATTCAAAGACGAATTTGATTACAATTTTGACATGCTAATACTCTTGAAATGATTATAATAAAAAAAAATCATTTTTTATTGAGAGAAGGGTAGAAGGGCTTCATGGTGGGAGAAGACAAAAAATTGGCAATACAACGGCAATACAGCAACAGAAAAAAATTAAGTTAGAACATTGACAAAAAAAAAACAGAAAGAAGAAAGCAAAATGTTATCTGCAATTGTAGAATTAGCACCATCAAGCAGTAGTAGCAGCAGTAAAGATGAAGAACTTGCGAATGCAGTTAAAGTCAAAGTACAAATAGAACACTGCAGTGCAAACAAAAAAAGGAAAATTATTAATACTCAAGATGTAGCTGCTGCACTTGATCGAGTTTGAGTAATCGAAAAGCAGTCTATATCCTATTAATAACAGCATTGAGTCCCAGCATTATTTAGAAGAGATTTCTATAAATTGTAGCAGCATAAGACGACAACAAATGGTCATAAGAAAACAAATAGCAGCAGAAACCAAGGAAAGTTTCAACCCAGATATTCTACTAACGGCTCACTCGGATGGGACACTTTTACCAGAGTTGACAGGAACTGGAAAAGTTAATAGATTGCATATAATTATTTTAGGGAAAGGTGTTACCAAACTCCTCATATTATGCAAATTGTTGCAGAAAAAGTTTTTGCTGTTTGGAAGTGTGTTAATCAAACCCATTTTAAAGTCATGGATGATGCTATCAAAGTAACGATCGTGATGAAACCATTTCATTTTGTTGGTGTTGGGAGTTGATGGAACTCACAATAATTTACCTTGGTGATATTCCTTCTCACAGTATTTATTTCATGCAACCTGGAGCACTACATCTTGCAAGGTGGATGGCTTGTGTGATATATGCAATCAAGATGGTCTATTTTGAAATCAATTTCATATCTAAACAAGAGCAGAATGGCATTAAGAGATATTTGGTATTTGCGGTCATTATTTACGTGCGTTCCTGGTTCACAGATCCTTGGGTGTTGAAGCACTAACCAATGATCTGGAGTTTTCCTATCATGTAGAAAGATACAAAGACAGAACAAGATTAAAACAGCATTTTCCAGACAATTGTGGTACATCAGTGAACTGATGGTATCACTTGTATTCTTTGATCCAGATACTTGTTTATCTGAAAAGCATAATATGAACAAGGTCCTAGAGATTGCAGGATCAGAACTTACCTCAAAACTAATCATGTTAGATTTCACAAAAGTTTAAAAAAAAGTCCTTGACTAGCTTTATCACTTCATCGTCTCATTGCTTTATTAAAACTCTTGGCTTTTTGGATCTTCTATCGAAAACAGAGTTTTTGACAGAAGATCCAAAAGAATGGAGCCTTCGAGAAGATTATGAGTGCCTAAAGTTTTGTTGAGTTGTTAAAAGTGGTGAATGATTATGCAGAGCGAGGAGTTGCCCTGATGCAAAATTCATCCTTACAAAGAATGAAGACCAAAAGCAACTTTTGCTACAGATAGTAGAAGAACATCAGCAAAAATATTCAAATGCTCTGAAAAAGATAGAAAACTGTATCAATATAAACTGTTGAACGCAATTTTATCAAATTTGAAATTATATTTTTAGAGTTGTTATTATTTTTAACTGGATATTCAACCAATGATTATCACGTCATTGCTCAAAGGACAAATTAATTGACAAAAATTGCTATAAACAAACTAATTATATATATTAACAATACATATCATAGACATTAACTTTTTATAAGCTCACAAACTAAAGTTTATAAAAGTTTTATAAAAAAAAAAAAGTTAGCAAGAACAAACTAGGAAAGTTTAAAGTAAAGTACTATGATGATAAATTATTAGAAATGCAAAATCAAATTAACAAACTAGAATCAAAGAATCAAAACTTAAGAAAAAGAGTGGAAACTCTTGAGATCAAAACAGTATTATTCAGTAATTAATTAATCCTATTAAAAATCCAGATAAACTAGAAACTAACATACTTAACAAAATTAAAATTGAAAATAAGCAAGTTAAAAAAAGGGAACAAAATATACTTATATTTGGAACAAAAGGTATACAAGGAAAAGACAACAAAAATGTTGTAGATGATATTCTTCATGAAATTGGAGCTAATGTAAAAATAGCTTGTATAAGAAGGTTTAAAAATCAGATGCAAATAAGACTACACCAATTTTAGTAGAACGTCTCTCAAAGGGAAAAATGGAAGTATTGAAAAAATATAAAAATTTAAGAAATTCTAAATTCATTGGTCCAAATATTCTAAATATTTATTGGTCCAAATATTCTAAATATTCATTGGTATAAACACTTAGAGAGAGAGCACTAAGTAAAGCCTTAAAAGAGAAAAGAAACAAACAATGATTTGAAAAAACAAAAAAAAAAGTAGTTGATAGGTCAAGCATAAACTGCTACATCTAATTCGCATAAAAAAATTTATTCACTACATCTAAATCAACAAATCTAAATGACATCAAGTAAACTGAATTTAATGTACACCAATGCTTGTTGTTTGGACATCAAAATGTAAGAGTTTAGCATGCATAAAGTCAGGAAAAATAGACATTGCTTTGATAACTGAAACTTAACAGAAACTTCTATAGCTGCAATAGATAACAAATATTTATAAAAGACAGAAAAAGTAGAGGAGGTGGAGTGGTGGAGAGATTTATATCAGAACTAATATAAACTAATAAGCGATACAGAAATTGAACAAATATGAACAATATTAACTTTACTCTCATATCTTTTTGTAGGGTTAAGCAAGCATCTTGAGGTTTTTTGTATCAGTTAGTGTTACTCAACCTCTTTCCAGCCATATACAGAAAGTACTATGCTTCATATGGCTTCACTTATATATTATCAATATCTTGAGACCACTTTACTAAAGAAATTTGCCGCAGACACGTTTTTTTAAAGGTAGCTTTTGGAGGTAAGATTTTCCAAGTATTAAAACACATCCAATTCGCATGAAAGTTTCTATATAGATTTAAAAAAGGATGATAAATCCAATGAAAAGGGGAACCTTATACAAAAATTTTTAGTTCTCATGTTTAAAAACTTTAGGGTCAATATAGTTTAAAAAAAAAACTCTTTTTAAAAAGGTTCCCTGTCCAAAAGGCAAGTATAGCTTTTCCTCTCTTTAAATCAGGTATTTATTTATGTTTTCTTGAAGATTTGATGCTTAGGAATTTAGTCTTAAAATTGTGTATGCTTTTTGCATTATATGCTTTTTTTTTTTTGTGCTAGTTTAAAGATGTGAATAAGAAGTTTTCTTATTTTGAATAACAAACAAAAATAATGGAAAGAACTAAAATTTTTAATAAGGATTAATAAGGATATATAAAGATTAATTTAAGGATGTGAATAATTAATTTAAGGACCTAAAATTAATTATTCACACCCTTAAATTAGTTCATATATATAGCCTTATTATTCCTTGTTAAGGCTTAATAAGGATTAATAAGGATATATAAGGATAAATCTCACTTTTAATTTCATATTTAAAATTCGAATAAGGACCTAATTAAATTCTAAATATGAAATTAAAAATAAAATTTTTAAAATGTTAATAAATTAAAAACTGTAAGTTTGGTTATAGGCTATAATCTATCTATTCAATAGACTATTGTGATTACAGATTGGCCTTCTTTAAACTGTTTTTTTTTCAAAACAAAAAACCATATCAACTTCAAAGGTTCAAAAGTGAACAAAAATGGAATGGTGTAAGCACTTATCTTTCATAAGTTATAGTACAATTTTGAATTTACTAGGCCTATTTTCCTTAATTTTTAACATAAACACAAAATATTTTGTATTTTAATACTTTTATTTATTGAAAACAAATTTTATTGATCCATCCCTTGTTTTCTTTGTTTTAAGTTACTTTTATGTAGGTTTACTTTCAATTTTAGCTTGCTGGAAAAACCATTTGATACTGCCAAGAATATATTGGAATTTTTAAATATTGAAGGTGGTATTGTTTCCCTCAAACACCCGACTTTTGTATCAAGAAATTTTACAAGTTTGCAGAGAAAAAGATGAGCATGACTTGACATGGCCAAATCTGTCAGAATTCTTTACTAATTAATTAATTTAAATACCCTATAACTAAAAAAATGCTTGTTAAGTGCCTTGAAAAATCAAAAGACTATGTTGCAAAATTAAATCAGCAAAAAATTTCAATTTTACTATTTAAACTCTGTTCTTTCCGTTTGTCTTGAATTTCCTTATGTTCGTGACTTGCTACCTTCTGTTATTTGTTCTGTCCCTACTTCTATCCGCAATAGTGAAGTTCTTCCAAATCAAGTTACTAATTTTATATCTTCTTAAACATTTCTAATGATGCTTTTTCATGTTCTTTTACATCAACTGCTATTGTATGCAACCTTTTAACAAATGATTCAGTTAATTGCTATTTAAAAACTCAAAATTCAATTTTAATAACTAAAAACTCAGGGATGATGTAAAGTAGAAGGCACAGTAAAAATGTTGCCATTCACCAATATACCATTCATTCACTAATTTTTTTCCTCATAACACAATTAAATAAGTAAAAACCCTTCAGTCTGTAAAATTAACAATTTTGGATAACCCTGACAGATTTAATAAAAACTGGACACTATTTAAAATTTCAATGGTTTATAACTATTAAAAATTTTAAAAAAATATATCAAACTATTTAGAGTTGATATGTTCAATTTGTTTGTACAGCCTATTTTCAGCAGTTTACTGACCAATCTGTAATTTATGTGATTATTTCACTGACCGGTCTGTAAATTATGCAATAGTTTCCAGATGATGTATTTTTGGGATTCCATGATTCCTTTATGCATATTTGCATGGTATAATTATCATATGACCCCAAATTTTATTCTCCAAAACTAAGAAAATAATATAAAAACATATATAAAAACCTTTAGGCTGTAAAATAGATGACTCTGGACAATCGCTACAGATTTTTTTAAAAAACAATTTTGGTTATTGTTTTCTTATAATTGTTTGATCACTATGAAAAATCTCAAATCAAATATAATAACGATTTAAAAATTGTTAAAAAGTGAGTATGACCCCAAAAATATATATAAACTAGTAAAAGCAATCTGTAAAATAGGTGATTCTGGACAATTCTGACAGATTAAAAAAAAATTTTTGGAAATTTATTTTCTTATAGTTGTTAGATCACTATTAAAAATTCAAGTCAGATGTAATAATGATTAAAAAACTATTCAAGTTTGTATGACCCCAAAAATATATAAATTAGTAAAAACCCTCAGTCTGTAAAATGAATGATTCTGGTCAATCCCGACAAATTTTTTTTAAATAAATTTTGAATTTTATTTTCTTATAACTGGTTGGTCACTATGGAAAATTTCAAGTAAAATGTATTAAAGATTCAAAAGTTATTCAAAAGTCAATTATACTGTTATTTTCATTAACGCAGCAAATTTTCCATACTTAAAACCTACACCTTTAGTCAATTTTTCTACTTCAAAAAGTTCAATAACTTTTGATCCGCTTAACTTCAAAAGTCAAATGACCCCTCATTTTTTAAGTCAAGCCAAGCTCTATACAATAACATAAAATATATTCAAATATTTGAATTTTAAAAAAATCGTTTGGAATGGCTAACTAATGAAAAGGATTTAAATGGTAAATATGATAATATTTTATTATCAGGAGATTTCAATTAATATTATTCTAATATTAAACTCATTTAATATTACTCTAATATTAAACTCATTTAATATTATTCTAATATTAAACTCATTTAATATTATTCTAATATTAAACTCATTTAATATTATTCTAATATTAAATGGTTAAACGGGGCAAGTTGGCTAAGACATGATTATTCTGCAATAAAGTTAATAAAAAATATTTATGATTACTTTTTTCACCAGTTTATTGACAAAGCAACATTTTAACAGAGCTCTGAAAATAAAACAAACATTCTGGATTTACTTATAACAAATGACAAACTAAAAGTTTATATATAAATATGAAAACTCATTTAGGCAAAACAAAGCAAGGTCATCTTTTATTAATGTGGTATTACAATACTAATAAACATGTTAGAGTTTTTGATAACAGAAAATATAACTATTTAAGAGGAGATTACAATTCTTTAAACAGATTTATTGAAGATAAAAAGTAGAGTAGCTTGTTTTTAGAATGTGAGATTACCAAATGTTTCTAACAAGTCTTCTTGAGACTATCAAGTCTTTTCCAGAATATCTAATGATAGTTGTTTAAAATTTATTAGAAAAAGAAAGGTAGTAGGGCGTATTCATGAACTATGGTTTAATAGCAAAGTCAAACAATTAGTAAAAAACTTAAAATGGCAACTTAAAATGGCAAAAATATATAGCCAGTGGCAAAAAAAAAAACGAGATTCTCAATGATTATAAAAAATTTACAAAAACTTATATCAAACAAATTAAAAGAACAGCGATGAAAAAAAAAAGCATCTGATTGTAAAAATAATCCAAAAAATCATTCTATTCTTATGTAAACAACAAAAATAAGCCTTAAGATTATATGAAAATATAAAAATGAAATGCAGTGTTAAACTGCATTATAATAGAAAAATGTTATAATGCAGCTTAACACTGCATTCCTTTTTTTTTTAAGAAACGATAGCTATAACCTTGTATTATTATTTTATCATTTATTTATAAAAAATTTATTTATTTATGAAAAATATTAAAATAATATTTACAATTCACTATTCTTTATAAAAAAATATTCAAGTTGATTATATAATTTCAGATATAACAAAATATCATAAAATGCTCATAAAAATAGCATTAAGGAAATCGGGATTTTCAAACATCATGTGACACCCCTAAGAAATACCAAACAATAAGCAGTTAAACCAGTCTTATATTCTAGAACATTTTTCTACGAAAATTTTAAGCTCGTAATGGCAATTTTTCTAAAAGTGTAACTGATTTAATATGAATTATAGTCTGTTTTAAATTAGCAAATTGTGAAAAAAAGGTAGTGATGCAAACTTGAACTTAACATAAGATATTGTTAATATTATGCTTGAAAAAGACGATGAAATTTTAGATTTTAGTGGTGACCTTGATCATATTATAGGATGGCACAGACATATTCACTGAAAAGGACAGCGATGAAATTATGAACAAGTCAATTGCTAAAATCAATGAAATAACTGTTACCCAGCCTGTTTCTTTCGTTGTTCTAACTATTAAAAGACAGCAAATGACTGTAAAAAAACAAACAAAAAATTTTGTTGGATAAACAGTAAATCTGTATAAGGTATGTGCAGGAAAATCTTACATTGTGATTCATGTGTCCATGAGTCTGTAATACCAGATGACCAGCTGGAGATTTTTGAACTCTTATTCACAAGTGAACTTGTAGATATGACAGTAAACATGACAAATAAATATTCAGATCAAAGAAATATAGGTCAAGTGCATTTTAAGTCTATCCATATCTGTAGACAATTGATAACATTCAAATGTACTTAGCTGCGCTAATATACTGTGGCTTATTACAAAAAAAAGTGATGTTTGATTATGGTTTTACCTTGCTTTGAGAATTATCATAGTGTATTAAAATATTACTTCTAAATTGTAGTAAGGTCAATTTAATATATTATGGATTTAATTAAACTGTTAATAAAATTTACCAATATTTCTGACTCTTTTTGTTCATTTTATGTAATACTTGCATTTTTAAAAAATTAACCTGACGATGGAGCAATTGCGCACCAAAATTAGGTGACGGTTAAAGGGTTAAGGACCACCCTAATATATATAAATAATATGTATATAATCCTTCAAAAAATATATCCACAGTAAAACATTATCTTTCTTTTTTTTTTTAAACATAAGAATCAATTTTTAAACAACTTTTTCTCTCAAATAAATAAAAAATTAATTAAATATCTTCTATAGATTCTATTTTATGACTATATATATATATATATATATATATATATATATATATATATATATATATATATATATATATATATATATATATATACATTTAATTTTGTGAGATTTATAACATTTCCATATTACATTTTAAAGTTATGTTACATATTGGTACATAAATGAGATGAGTTGTAGACCAATCAAGACTAATACAAGTAATTTAGTAAGGTTTTTATTATATTATCTAAAATATAAAGGAACACAACATACATAATATAAATATAATAACATAATATTGCAATAACACAATATTACAGTGTCAATTCTGCCATTCCTATATTTTATATGTGCATAGTGCGGCTAAAACCTCAGATAGTCCGCTCAATTTACAAAGTAATCAGACATTTTGACTGATGGGAATTAAATTTTACAAAATAATGTTTGGACAGGATTAGCGTGCAATAAAACGCTTTTGCTGACCACGCAAAAATGTTTATATATATATATATATATATATATATATATATATATATATATATATATATATATATATATATATAAACAATTTTAATAATGCATTCTACAAAATAAAGTGCTCAATTTTCTTAAAAAAACAGAGCAATTATAAATTAGAAGAAAATCACTTAACAAATTTTATTTTTCATTTTACACTGTGTTTCATCAACAAAGACTCATCAAAAATGAATGATCAAATTAATAAAACTTCAATTTATACCAAAAAATTAAATTACAGGAAGTCGCAAATGTTTTTACTACTGTAAATTTTCACACATTTGTGGAATTTGCTGACACTATTATAAAAAGAATTCTTTAGAAATGATTACTTATGCTTTTTTTTATAAAAATATTTTTAAAAAAGGGGGGATTTAATGTAACTATTATTTGAGCTCACTTATTTTTATAGTTTTTTAAGAGAAACTTATTTTTGTGCCTGCATTTAGAAATCAATTACGATTTTTTGTTTAACAAACATTCTTGGTTTTGCATGTGTAATCATTTGAAATTTTTCTTGTAGACATAGTATGCATTTTTTGGAAATATTGTTGTATGCAGCACAATGAA
This sequence comes from Hydra vulgaris, assembly GCF_022113875.1. Lineage (NCBI taxonomy): Eukaryota > Metazoa > Cnidaria > Hydrozoa > Anthoathecata > Hydridae > Hydra > Hydra vulgaris. The sequence goes on along the minus strand of NC_061160.1, from coordinate 53,507,103 downwards.
CCACAGTGACCACTAGGTTTGAAGTCTCTGCACATCAGATTTTTTTTTTATATATATATACTTAGTTGTATATATGAAAATAAATATTTAGTCAGTAAAAACCTCTAGGGGAATGGAAAAATGTATGAAAATCAAAAAAAAAAACATATAGTTTTTATTTAAAAATATCTGCTATTTGCAATAAAATTGTTCTAATTTGCTAATCAAATACCGGCATTTTTTGATTTTAAACCTATTCTGCTGCACAACGACTTGAGTTTTACTAAATGGCGGTCAACAATTTATGTGCTGCTTGTTTTAAAACCTTTGGTAAAAAGTCAGCAAAGCTTCATAAAATAACTAAAGCTATTGAAGAAAAAATAAAAACTTTTATTTGGGATGATCAAAATTTAGCAAACCATCCTGAAGTTATTTGTAGCAGTTATTATAAAAACCTTTATTGTTTGGAAAAAAATGATACAAAATACCTTGATAATTGGCTAAAGCAAATTTCTCAGGTTAGTTAAAAAGATTAATAAAAAAATATATTCAAGACTTAGTGTTTGAAACTTTTATTTTTATCAATTTTGTAAAAAGAGCTGTGTCTCAATGATTCATTGAGACTCAGCTTCTTATTTTTGTTGATTCATTGAATGATTTAATGAACCTTTATAAATTTAAAAAATTTTAAACAACTTGTTATATATAACAAGCTGTTTAAAATTCCTACATATAAGAACTAATATGTTATTGATGTGTTTATTAATAATGTGTTATATTTTTTATATGACTATTTTATATAGTTTTAGATTTATTTGTTTAGATAAACCGTCAAGATATCAGAAGAACTTCAGATGTTTCAAAAATATCAAAAGATATTAACATTATTACTTCTGAGTTAAATGAAGATAAAAATAAAAGGATGTGCCTAAAATGTTGTGAAGTTGTTAAATCAGGCATTATGCATCTTTGTAATGATGTTCAAGCTGTGAAAAATTTATTTAATGCAGCATATGCATTGGGATCAGCAAGTGCAGAGCGTGTCGCTTCAAGTGTTTTAAAAACAAAAATGGAAAAGAAAAATATTTTTAGAGGTGAAAAATTCACAATTGCTAATCATGGGAAACCATTGACTATTGTAGCTGGAACTATGGGCAATAAATGTGGTTGTGCTAATCTTAGTCAAGTGTCTTTTGGAACAATCATTGAGCTTATAAAATGTTTAGAACTACCTCAGTGTAAAACCAAAAAAATGTGTTCTCTATTTAGAAAAAGTCTTGGCTCTCAAAATAGCATAGAAGGAAATATTATTGAAAAATTAGAGGCTTTAAAAGCAGAAATGAATGAATATTTTTCATATAAAGAAGAATTTTTTGAAGATGGCAATATAGTTAATAAATCAATGGTTTAAATAAAGAATAATGATGAATTTATTCATAATATAATCACTGAAAGGAATATTAACCCTCTTTCTACAATTGTAAAAGTTGCTGTGGATTCTAGTCAAGGTTTTTTAAAGGTCACTATGAATCTTTTTAATCCGCAAGATAAAACTACCAACCAACCTGACCTTGGTGATACTGGAGTTTAGTGTTATTTTATTGTTGCTATTGTAGAAGGAGTGTCTGAACACAATGGAAATCTGGTAAACCAAAATCAAAAATGGCTGATTATAAAAATGTTATTAATCCAAGACTATTATATCTTGAAAAGGATCCAGACACAATTATAGAAAATTTAGTTCCAGTACCTGAGTTGCATACATTATTCGGAATATTTGCAACTTTTAAAAAACTATTGTCAAAACTATGGCCTGGCTTTGAAAAGTGGATAAACTCAAATTACATATTTTTCAGAGGTTACCATGGCATTGGATTTGATGGCAACAATGCCAACAGACTTTTAGATAAGTTAGATGTTCTTGCTCGTGATATTGCTCATCAAGGAAAGCTTGAATTATTTTCAGAAGCAATGAAGCATGCTACCTTTGGAGAAAAAATTATTGTATTATTGAATCTGTAGTTTTTGAATTCAAGATGTCTTATGCTAATTTAATGGAATATATTAATACTTACTTTAATAATATTTCTTTGAATATACCGTGGAAAGTTCATATTGCAGTTAACAATATTGTACCATTTATAAAAAGTACCAATACTTATAATGGACTTGAAATTTATTTTGAACAAGCAGGTGAATCTGTTCATCATGAGTTTAAAAAGACATGGATTAAGTATGAGACGACAAAGCCACCCAGACTATGCTAAACGATTGAAGTTAAGTGTTGTGGAATTTTCAACATTTAATAAATAATTAACAAGTTTACTATTCAAATTAATATATGTCAAAATTGTTGTTTCTAAAGTATTTTAATAGCATGAAAGATTTTAATCAAATATAAAATATAATGTTAGTTGTGTATTTTAAAGCTTAGTGTAGATATTTTTTACATTAATTGCATTTTGCTGTTGTTGCTTTTATACCTACATTTTTTTTTGTCCGAACACTTTTTAATGATTTTGGATGATATGGGAGTACACGAGAACACAGTAAAAATTAGGTTTCTTCATAAAATAATGTGAAATATATGAACTTTGATAAAGTTAACCATGTACCGCCCCTCCACTTTTTATCTAAAGTTTAGATGTGTAAAAATTTTATTCTAGCCATTCCTATGGAGGTTCTTAATACCTTTACCTAATTTATATACTATGTTATTTCTTAATAAGAAAAAAAAATTGGATGTGGGGAGACACCAAACCTGGCGGTTATTGTGGTTCACTGTGGCAGGCGCCATTTTAAAGATGGACCAATTCAGTATAAAATCATCAATATTTTTATCTTTTAGTTCCCATATATATTTTGACAGCATGGTGTCTTTTAAATACTTTTTATTTTTAAAAGATTGCTTATGATTGGTAAAACTTTTTTTCCATTCATCGTCTGTTATGCCAATATATTGTTTCTCGGGTACATTCTTAGAGGAAACAACACATTTTTTGATAAACAACTTTTCTGTAGTTTTTTGATTTAGGATTTCTTTTTTATTTAACAAAGCATGATTGTGATTTTTTTATAATTCTTTCTGTGCAACTATAGCTAAACTTTAATTCGCTACTGATTTGGCAACAACACGTAACTGACAATCAATACATTTTTCAGGAGCAACTAAAAACTAATTTATTTCTGTTTAAAACAGAAATAAATTAGTTTTTAGTTGCTCCTGAAAAATGTATTGATTGTCAGTTACGTGTTGTTGCCAAATCAGTAGCGAATTGTATTTCAATTAAAAATTTTATGTAATTTATTAGAGGGAGGGAAATGCTTATCGACCAATTATAAAAACACTTTTCCTATGTTAGTGGAAACATTTTTGCTATATAAGAGGTTGAACCAAATTACATTTCTAGTTCTATTCAGGTTTTTTTGTATTCTTTTTTTCAGGGTCAAATTTTTAAAACCACTTTTTTTAAGGGCATCTTTCAAATATTTGTTTGGAGGAATTAAATACATTTTCATTAGAAGAGTTTTGGTTTAACCTGTTATTAATTGAAATCAGGATTTGTTTTAGAATTTGTGGTGGATGATTTCAGTTAATATTAATATACAATAATTTATCATTTGGTTTTTTTAAAGGCTTATATGAATTTTCAGAGAGGTTAAATGTGATATCAAGAAAGTTCACAACTTTAAAATTTATGTTTATTTCGATTTGAAAGCCAATATTTTTAAAAAATTTTATAAAATCTTTTCAAATCTTATCTGTGCTATATACATGTATATATATATATATATATATATATATATATATATATATATATATATATATATATATATATATATATATATATATATACATATATATACATATATATACATATATATACATATATATACATATATATACATATATATACATATATATACATATATATATACATATATATACATATATATACATATATATACATATATATACATATATATATAAACACATACAATTTTAGTTTTTAATTCAAATCAAAATTTAAAAAGATACAGAACCAGAATCATGTACAATTTGAAGAACAACTTGGATTGCAGAACGTGGGTGCAAACTTGCAATAATTGCTTGTTCACAAGTTTTAGCAACTATCTTCTCCATAACCTTCTCTTTAACAGCTATTACAAGACTTCAATATGTCATTTTTATTCTTTTGCAAAAAAACTACTTATATTTTTTATAACATTATATAAAAATTAAACACTTGATAAAATGAATTCATTTACACAACAACATATATTTCTTTTAATTATTTAATAAATTATTTATTAGATTCACTGTATTTAGGTAAGTTAGGTAAAAGATTGTACTCTATGTTTTAAGGCAAATAAACTATTTCATTCATATTATATATTCATTTATATCAAATATAATAATTAAAATTGTATTCAATAATTGGATCAAATACCTGACATTCCAATTTTTGGCTTTAATATACATATAATAGTTGCTTTGTCAGTAATTTCTTTATTCATTTTAACTTCAACTGGACCATAAACAGCGCTTATAACTTTGGTTTGCCCTAAAAATAATTTCTATTATTAATAATAGAAATTATTTTTTTAATAAATTTAATAATCTACTAATAACTTTTTGTATATCTAATCTATTAATAAATCAATTAGATAAAGATTAATAAATCATTTAGATAAAGATAAAGATAAATCAAATAGATAATAAATGATAAATAATAAAAGATGATCTAAAAAAGTCAGTGATTAAGATATAGAAGATCGAAAAAATGGAAAATAAAACCAAAATATCAATAAATAATAAGTAATAAACATAGAACATAAAAAATATAAAATATAACAAACTTAAACATCCTTAAATTTCTAATTGATAAAGAACATAGATTAAAAGACAGAATTTTTATATATGTTCGCATACAATACAGACACACAGCTTGATTGAACACTTGATTTAACAGCCTAATAACAGTGAGAAAAACTTATTTAGTTTAAGTTTGTAAAAAACAGGGATGCAGAGTCCCAATAGGAGTGCAGCTTTAAATCCATAGATTATCCTGGTCATATTTAAAAAACCTGGAAATTTTTTTTACCAACACATTAAAGAAAAACTTTTTAATAAATAATTTTTGTTTTCCTCGAAGGTAAGTTCCGGATTTTTGATTTTTTTTTAAAAAAATACTGGTGACCTAAGTAAAATATATCATAGAGTAATTGATAAACTTTTACTGTTTTAATTATTTGATGACAAAAAAAATAATTTTAACTTCTATTTCCAGAAAACTATTTAGATATCCGGAAAAATCGAAATTTATAGAAATATCCAAAATTCCGGAAATATTTTGAAAAAGATAATCCCTGTAAATCTCTGATGTCCGGGAACTTTAAAAATGCTAGGTGACTTATTATCTGCAATAAGAAAAAAATACATAAGATTTAATGACTTGGAACTTATAATTTTTAAACCTGGAGTTCTAAAGTCCTGGCCACCATTATAAATAGACTCCAGATTCAAAAACTATTGTTCCTCTAACTTAAAAGTCTTATTTTTCTCAAAAGTATTTCATAAGTTTTTTTTACATTTTTGGAGCTCCTGGATACCAAAAACAAGGAAGAAATAATCTTTTTGTGACTTTCAAATTCAGAGTCCTTTTTGGGACTCCTCATCCCTGGTATAAATTTATAAAAGTTGGGCAGAGGTTGAGTGCAAAATAGAGAAGATAGGGGCAAATAATATTTGTATCATCTGAATGCTGTTTTCTTGAGTAAGTCATTTCTCAGACAAAGGCTAAATTATATACACACATAACAGAGCTGATATACATATATGATATTGAATTAGGATTATGAACCCATGTTAATCAGAATTTATCACGGTTTTTATTTATATCATAAGAGTAACTTGGTGGTACTAACTTATTTAAATTTTTTGTTCTGGTTACAAATAGTAATCGACTAAAAAATCAGTTTAGTTATGGTTATGGCATAATTTGACCAGAACTAAAATTCCTGTTCTAATTACTCAGGTTCTAGAAAATAGATATTATAAACTTTGTATAGTATTATTATTTTGATAAAAATAATTTAAACAGATTTTTGTAAATTTAATTGTTGAGTTTGAGCATTAATGGAAATAAGGTTTGGCTTATATAAAAAGTAATTAATTTTCTTGTTTAAATTACTATTTAATTAATATTTTACAACTAATTATATAATCAATAAAGTATTAAGAAATAGTTTTTTCTCTTACATCAATTCTTTCTTAGTTTAGAGATATAGCTGGTAGCTGCATCCACACAAAAATTTCTGTGTGCTAAAATTTTTTTGTGCAAAAATAATTAACAATTTTAACACTACCATTCCGAGGGAATTGTAGCATTGAGTGTTAATACTAGACCGAAGAGCAAGTTGTTAAATTTTGAAGCAAATTGTCTAAAGAGAAGTTTTTGTGTGGCAATAGTTACATATCTTAACAATAAATATACTTGTCAATTAAATTTTTAACATTTGTTCTTGACTCACACCAGCAACTTTGAAAAAGTCTTATATTTCATTCTAACAAAGTGGATAAAAAATAAAAAACAGGTTTAGCGCAGAAATACTTCATAATTGAAGTAAACAAGTCAAGAATGGTTCAGCGCAAAATCTGCAGTTTCAAGAAGATCTTATGACCCAAAAAAACAAGGATTAAATGTACTCACATAATGCCTGAAAAATATATCATTACTTACATCAAAAGCGAAAAAATTGTTAACTTGAATCCAAACAAGAGAAATGAGAAAAGTAGCTTGGCTCAAAAAATCATTTAGCCACATGATGGATGAAACTCTATTACATGCTTGAGTAAACTTTACATCTTAAGCTATGCTTGAGTAAACTTACATCTAAATCCAGCCTTTGCTGCCATTTAATCAAAATTCCTTCCGTGGGAATTAAATTTTATGGTGCCTTTGTGAAAAAGGAGTAAACATTTTAAATGTTTTTGAGGAGTTAACAAAAATGTTGTCAGTTACTGATTTTTGCATTAGTTCCTGCAATTTATTAATGACAACAATAATTAAAGCTTTGGAAACAACCTCCAGCATCACCAGCGTTTAGGAGATATAAAATGCTAAACATTGTCATGTCTCAAATGGACATTTTTGAACCTTGTAATAATGAGTTGGCTCCTGCAACTCAAATTTTATCTACCAGCAAATGCAATATAAAAGCAATTTACCGGCAATTGAAAAAACAGAACATTATTCAGTTGTCACTAATACTAAATCCAAAATAAAAGTGGTATTTTTTTCCAATATCAAGCTGCTTTGCAAAATGTTTAACACATTGTTTTGTCACAAACGGACAATTTTGAACCTCTTAAATATAAATTGTTTCCTGCAACTTATATTTTATCTGATGACAATGAAAAAAACCCATCTTTTTTGCACCTAAAATCAAAAATTATCGTAAAAGTCTCAAACTCAAACAAGACCAAATGCTTTCTTCCATAATGATAAAAAAAGAGTTTAATAATTTTTTAAATAATTTCTAATGGCTTCTCAATGCTTTGGATAAAGTTTTGGAAATATTATGCAAACCTAATAACTAGAGGTGTTTGAGGTCAAAAAAAAATCGTCAACCTTATTTCTATGTTTTATGGTCAAACCTTTATTTTACATTTTTTCTGCTGACCTGATGCCGACCTCACACATAAAAAAATTATGTTAATTTATCTACCTTTATTTATTAAAAGTTTATTACTTTATTAGTGATTTTGTTTTGAAACACCATTTGTTAAAATTATATCGTATATATCATGTATCAAAAAATAATTGCTGCGCTCTACTTGCGTTATAAAAATAGTTTAACTTACGTTTAGCCTCGGAATACATTTATTTAATATTTGATTTTGAGTAAAAAAAAATGCAGGCTAATTTTTTTTAAGAATAAATAAAATTTAAATATTTAACAATATTTAGTATCATATTTAAATAAATTTAACAGTTAAGTTAAACCCAAGCATTAACTTTAATTTTAAATATTTAAATCGAAATTAAATTACATATTTTTTATAAGAATAAAATTACATATTTTTGTTAAATTAGTTTTGAATTAAATCATTTATTTCTTTTATCAGAATTAAATTACATTTTAATGATCTTTCCTTCAAGCTTAAAGCATTTTTCAAGCGAAAAAACCAATCATTACAATAAAAAAAAAATTAGCATAAATTATTCATTACTATATAGAAACTTAAGAAAAATTTTTACAATCAAAAAGTTGCATAAATATTACTGTCCTCTTAATGCTTTAAAACAAGGCCTGATATATATATATATATATATATATATATATATATATATATATATATATATATATATATATATATATATATATATATATATATATATATATATATATATATTATATATATATATATATATATATATATATATATATATATATATATATTTAAACAATTTAAAATGTATCCTACAAAAAATTTTTTACAACTCCACACCCCTGATATATACTCTAGCACTATTAGATGCACTTTTTCTACTATAATAAACTTTTTTTCAACCTAAAATAGCAATTTTAATTTTAAAGCGCGTCTAATAGCGCTTCCGTTAGAATCTCAGTCCCAACTTACTGCACATGAATTGCCATTACTGGGTCACTTCAACAGGTTTTGCATTTTTTGACAATGATGTTCCATCTGAAATGAAGTTAGCCATGGTTGCGGCACTTGACAAGGAAACAACAGATCACATTCCCCAAAAAGCCTTCTGTCCAATATTACAACAAAATAAACTTTCTGATTTTGTATCGCAACACACCGGGAAACTTTTCACAGCTTTGAACATACCACAAGATTTCCTGACCAAAAATCCAGATACATGGGCCACTGATAACAACTACGTTGTTGGCCAGAACAAAGTTGTGAGTTTGAAAATCGTCAATAATGCAGCCAAGCGTGGAGTGGCCCTGATTCAAGCATTCAATGGAGTACTAACTAATCAAGTGGAACAGAAACAGTTTTTGTTACAAGTAGTAGAGAAACACTGCCATGACTTTCCTAATGCTAACAAGTCCACCCTAACTGTTCCAGCCGCATCTAGAACATCATTACTTGGACTTTAAGACATGTAATTAGTGAATAGTGATTTTTCAGTCTTAACTATGTTAAATTGACTCTATGTTTATTAGCTGAAGGTTCTAAAAGTTACTATTCTGGTACTATGTACAAAACAGTTGTTTGTTCTCTTTTACAACAATATGTGTCTTCAAATAAAAAAAGCAGGATTACCGATTACCATATGGTAATGTTGCAAAACACTGATTATTCCAAAACTTTGACACTGTTGAGCAACCAATAAACATTATCAGAATATATTCAAATTTTGCCATTTTGGGGGTGGCAGGATAAAAACACAGAACTTTTTTTTTGAGTGGCACCCTAATAATATATATATATATATATATATATATATATATATATATATATATATATATATATATATATATATATATATATATATATATATATATATATATATATATATATATATATATATATATA
>NC_061160.1:53232547-53492547 GCF_022113875.1 Hydra vulgaris | reverse complement strand
ATATATATATATATATATATATATATACAAATAGTATTGTGTACCAAGGTAAGCAATCTGATGTCATACTGAATAGCCTGCTGCAGGGGGCTTCAGTACATACATCGACTGACAAATAGCCTGACTCGCAGGAGTCTGCTACATCGACTAAGGGTTTGGGATGGGGCAGCAATCATTTCATTCATCATTCTTTGTTTTTTTTCTTCTTTTTCCAAAAAAACAGTATGGATAAAAGTAAGCAAAAAAAGTGAACAAATGCTTATTAAAATACGCTTTAGTAAGTGTATATATATAAAAAGTAAAAAAAAAAATTAAAAAAAATTTATATTTAATATTTTATTAAAGCAAAAAAAAAATCGATTGTAAAATAATATTTTATACTTTTTACTGCTAATTTAGTAGTAGTAATAATTAAAAAAAATTATTTTGCAAACGATTTTTTTTTTTTTTTAATTTTACAATTAAGAATTATTTTAAGTATTATATGTTATTAATATTACTATAGAACAATTATTATATCATTATATAATACTATTATAATGACTGAACACAATTATTATGATATAATAGCAAAATACAACTATTATTAAAAAAATACAAAAATTTAAAAACAACATGCTTTACTCCTTGCTCACATTTAGTCCGCTTAACTCATTTTGTCGCTGGCAAAGTAACAAGCCGTAACGGCAACGTTAACGTCTAAAAAAAGTTTACCCGCCAAATAGTTGATGTACGTAATCGGCAGAAATTATTATAAATTTGTTTTACAATTTATTATAATTTAATTATCTATAAAAAGAAGTATATAAATATATATATATTAACAACAAAATATAAAATAAAAAAGCTATTGTAGTATATAAAAATAAATAAAAAAACAAAATATAAAATAAAAATATAATAACAATTAGAGATTTGGTGTTAAAATAATAAAGAACGCGAAAATTCAAAGAAGGCGGATAAGATTTTGAATTTGAACATTAAAACTTTTTTTTGATTTGCGTACACACTTAAAAAAATAGAAATTTCTACCTTAAAGTAGGATATAAGATATATACTTAGTAAGGTATAATTTTATACCTATTAAAGTAAAAAATTTAATCATGGGCCGTTTAAAACCGTGAATTTCCGTTGCGATAAAAAAAGTTAACGAAATTTCCTTTAAAATCCTTACATTAAAATTTATTAACGGTAATTTTCCGTTAACGACCATTAACTTATTTAACGGACGTTAAACTCCCTTAACGGCCGTTAATTAAAAAAAGTCAACTTACTGAAATTTATCAGCTAGAAACACTTTTTTTTTTTTAATAAAAAAACTTATTTAAATTTAAATTATACTTTTAAAACTCAAGTTATAAGTTTAACAAATGTACAAAAATGTTTTGAATTTTCATTAAAGCTGTAAAATAATGTTTTTATAAATTTATATTAATACATTTATAAAATTATCTTTTTTAAAAAAAAACAGTTTGATAAAGTTTTCGCTTATAAAAAATTTTTGCTAAAAATTTTATATAAATTATTAAATTTTATAAAACCTTTAGTTCAATAATCGAACTGTATATTAAGAATTTTTTTTTTTTTTTTTTTTGCTCATTGTTTTTCATTCAACACAGCTCAGAAATTTAAGGTTTAAGTTTACTATCGGAGCACCCCAAAAATGTTAATAAAATAATAAGTGGGGCATCTGGACACTTCATTTTCATATTTTAAAAAATCTGGGAGGTATCACATTTTTAGAAAATTGACATTGAAAATCTGCTAAAAAGTCATTTTTTTCGTATTTAAAAAAACTAACCGAAACTAGACCGAAAGTTTAAGTTTATTTAAAAAAATAGTCATACTCCAACTTTTCAAGATCTTTAATATAATATTTATGCATAAATATTATTAGAATACTCAAAGTCAAAAAAAATCATTTTGTAATAAAACTATTGATTTTTGATTATGCTTTTTATTTTCATTTTACAATAGATACCTATTTTATAATATCAACCCTCGGAATTAGGGTCGGTATTCGGCAATGCCAACCTAACTGCCGACCTCGTTTCTATGTTTTATGGTAAGACCTTTAAATCAAATTTTCTTGCCGACTTGATGCCGACATTTAAAAAATTGAGGTCGGCAATAATTTGCCAACCCCATTTTTACTAATTCCGAGGGTTGTAATATAGATACCCATATATTATTATTGATACCGTAAAACGGGGTGAATAGAAACAATTTTCAACTTTGGTATGAAAATGTGCATACTTGTAGTTGTTCTAGATAAACAATTTTTTGCCCAAACACAGGTCTCTGTTAGGCTTATTTGTTTATAGTATTTAAATTTTTTAATTTTATTTGATTTTAAAGAAAAATATATAAAGCATGGTGTTTCTATTCACCCCGCAGATGGGGTTGAATAGAAACAGTACTTCAATTTCATGTGTTTTTCTATTGAAAAAAATTTAGGGTGAATTGAAACAGACAAATATGGATTTTTGGTCAATAAATGAATACAAATAAATTTATTTCTCAACATAATGATTTATTTGAGTACATAAACAAAAGAAGTTACATATAATGTGCCCTACGGTAAGAAAACAAATTGGAATAGTCCTCTTCATCTTCTGATTATATCTCCACACGCTTTCGGCTTTTCTTTGGCTGAACCGTTTAGTACCTGAGGTACTTGGGTTTTGGCCAGTAGAACGTGAAGTTTGGGGAATCTCATCGTCCACGACGAAGTCCTCAACACCAATACTTTTGCTAGGTTTCACATTTACTTTGGTCCTTTTTTGCCTTATCTTAGGAGTCTGATCATGACGCAGACTCTGAAGGAGCTCTTGGAAACTCCTGTCAACAGCTTCAGTGTTCTTTTGAATGTTTTCTGAATTCTGATTTTCCTCATCATTAATGATTTTTGGAAGCATAGACAGCACTTTGTTCCGTTTAGAGGCGCTATACCGCACTTCTTAAAACCGCTGATCACATTTTCTTCCTTCAATGAAGCACACAACTTTTTCAATAACGCGGGAAATTTGTCCTTAGGAACAGTTGCTTCTGCTCTTCCTGGGCCCTTTTTCCACTCTTCGAGAATCTGCCGCCATGTTGATTTCAATGGGCGAAAAAAGGCTACGTCTAGAGGTTGTGTGAGATGGGTGGAGTTAGCTGGGAGAAAAATAAAACTGATATCATTGTCTTTACACAACTTCACAGATTCCATTGATAAGTGGGAAGACAAATTGTCCCCAATCAGAATTTTTCGACCCGTTTTGTTTTTCAGGTACGGAAGAGCAACTGTCAGTACCCAATCTTCAAAGCAAAAGAAATCGAACCAGCCAGACTTTGTTTGATTGTACCGGGCGTTTTTTGGCCCACCTTCTGTCCAGCTTTGGTACAAGTGCATAGCCTTATACACAACGTAAGGTGGTAAAATAGTGCCATCAGCAGCGGCTGCAAACATCACAGACGTAGATGACTTTGATGAGTTTATGACTCTTTCTGGATATTTTGTCCCTCTACGTATAATGACCTTTCGCTTACCAGGGTCATCACTTAGATTCGTCTCATCGTAGTTAACGATATTAGATAAAGGCACATCCTTTAATTCATTTGTCAGTTCATCAAAATAATGGTTAATTGTTTCTGGCGTTACACCAGCCCTCGAGCGTTTAATATTCGGACACATTCTCACGGCCAGTTGTTCCATGACGTTTTATAAATGATTATACAAAGTCACGGCCGGGGAGGTTATCTTTAAACCTCTTAACTTCTTTCCCTCTCCGGTCTAAAAAGTCTTTTACAAGGAGTCGTAGAGTTGTAGTGTCAATGGGATAACCCCATTTGCCACATATCTTAAGCCTATCAACAAACAGCTGTTCTTCTTCAAGAGATAATGCTGTCTGACCACCATGTTTCTTCAAATTTGGGCCTCTTTTCAAGTGTCGATAAAGAACACTATAATGCAAACCATGTTTTTCAGCAGACTTTCGAAGGCTTAATCCATTCTGTATGTCAGAAATTGTTCTTTCGATTGTTTTTGGATTGTGCTTTTTGTAGCCACCTCCAACCACGTGTTTGTACTTCCTTGGCATTTTACAGGGTTCTGAAATAAAACAGCTGTGTCAGTTAAGTGTCTAACATAAATATATAGCATACAGTATGTATTTTATACAGTATAAACGTGATTTAGAATTACTTTTTTATTGCGGGGTGTAAAGAAAACTTGACCAAAACTATTGCACATCTGGAAACATTTGTTGATTTGAGTGGTCTTTCCCTTGGGCAGTTTAACGAGTATACATCTGATACTTACCATTCCAAGATAAAAAGTGTAATAAACAGGTTTAGAGTTTTGCAGTGCAGCAACAAACATAAGGAAAGAAGCAAAAGAATTTCTGAAGTGTTCAGTTTAAATAATTTATTCAGTTTAATGTTCAGTTTAAATAAGTTATTGAACATACATCAACTTTACATCAAAACACAAACATTATTGAAATCTTAAGTTAAAAAAATTTGTAAATTTACTCAAAAACAATTTTAAAATATTTTATTTAGTATTTATTATACTATTATTGTTTATATATTAGGTTGTTAGGCAACTATGCATACAATACTACTATTCTACTAAATAACTTATATATTATTAAGACGTTCTACTTTACGAAGCATACTAAGTTCCTAAATTAATTTTAAACGTATCTAAACTTTTTTCGCCAACTTAAAGCAGTCTAATGATGTTGATGTATAAACACAAAATTAAAAAAGCATAAAAAGTTGGAATATAAACTTATTTTATGCTAACCTTACTATTCTGTCAGTATATTTAGCTTTTTTAAATACGATAAAAATGACTTTTTAGCAGATTTTTAATGTTAATTTTCTAAAAATGTGATACCTCACAGATTTTTCTAAATATGAAAATAAAGTTTCCAGATACCCTATCTAATATAAATATTATTATTTTTGGGGTACTCCGATAGTAACCTTTAACCTTAAATTCTGAGCTGTGTCAACCGAACTTCGATTAAGTGAAACTTTTTATTGAACAACATAAACAAATTTTTTTAAGTAAAACTAACAAAATTAACGGAATCAACGGAAGTTAACAAAAAAATATCGGTCCGTTGAAAAATTTTAATGCAAATTTTTCGTTATTACCGTCCGTTAATTTTTTTTAACATAACGGACGTTAACGTAACGGACGGATTTACAAGACAGGAAAATCAAACGCTTATGCTTAAAAAAACTATATTAAAAATAGTGGTTTGTCATACAATTTTCTACCTTAAAGGTGTAATTTTCTACTTTAGAAGGTTGTCAAGTGAAAAATTAACACTTATTCCACATGGGTTCCATGTGGGATACTATGGATCCCAGACGGAACCAGTCTTCATTTTTACCAAGGTCACTTATGGGACTAGAGCCGGCGTCGAACTTTGGACTTCTAGGCTCTGAAAACTCTAACTACTGCGCCACGGCTATGCTCAAACAATAATGATATTTATTTATATAATGATTACAGTGATAATTTTTATCAAAATGATAATAGTACAAGTAACATTAGTAAAAATATATTAAATTATTATAGAAATCTATTTCATTTCCAATAAGACTTCAAGCAACTACTATTGCGTTGGGAGTTACTAGAATAAAAACAAAGAATAGAGTCAAAGAGCGTAGAAGCAATAAAAAAAGACTTGAAAATTTTGTTGGAGTTAAAATTTACAAGCCACTGGAAGGCCCAAGCTGTTGCAGAAGTGAGATCAGATTTAAGATTGGTTGCCTGTTCTAAGCAATTAAAAAAGGAGGAATAAAGTGGAGTAGTCAACAACATCTCTTTAAATGTAAGATTGTCAGTAAGATTAAATATAAGATTGTCAGTAAGATTAAATGTAAGATTGTCACGAAGATTAAATGTAAGATTGTCAGTAAGATTAAATGTAAGATTGTCAGTAAGATTAAATGTAAGATTGTCAGTAAGATTAAATGTAAGATTGTCAGTAAGATTAAATGTAAGATTGTCAGTAAAAAAATTTAAAAAATTTTTATATATCAAGCAAATATGGAGAAGACCAGCAAAAAAATCAGAAATATAGTCAACAAAAAACTGCAATTGTCAAATTGTATTTGGTGTTAAGAGAGAAGAACCTTGTGAACCTCTCTTACTTGGAGAATTAATTCGAAAATTATATTTGTTTTTAGGTTTCATACAATAATAATTTTGTAATACATTTGGCGACAAATTTTCTCTACATTTAAACATGAAACATAAAATATTAAAGACATTTAGTTGATATACATTTAAAATATTCATTTCTTTAAAAAGTTGTTTCGTGTGAAAAAACCGATTTTTAAAATTTATTACGCGAGTTGCGTGTTTCTGATGAAGGTAAAGAGATTTTAGCTTTGTTCCGTGAGTGCTTCCCCATATAATATTCGCGTAGTTTATATGACAATGTATAAATGAATAATATAATTGTGTTAACTGGTTTTTACTTAATATATTTCTTGCTTTATAGAGAATTCCGATGCATTTAGCAATTTTGTTGGAGGTATTATCAATATGATTTCCCCAAGATAGGTTTTCATTAATATATACTCCAAGAAATTTAGTAACTTTTTCTCTTTTTATTATTATAATATCAATTAGAAGGTCTAGCATGATATGGGGCAGTTTCTGGTATTTTAAAGGTGGATAAAAAGTGTCCATTTAGTTTTTTCTATATTTAGAGACAATCTATTTTGTTTAAACCAAACAGAAACTTTTTTTAATTCATTTGTCATATTTGTAAAAAGCATATTAATATCTTTATGAGACAAAAACAAATTTGTGTCATCTGCAAAATTTATTGTTGTTAAATTTGATGATTTATGAAGATCATTTATGTATATTAAAAAAATAAGAGGACCAAGTATGGATCCTTGTGGAACACCACATGTTATATTCTTTAATAGATGAGATATAGAATCTTTATTGTAAACAAACTGTTTACGGTTAGTAAGATAACTTTCAAACCATAATAGGGTTTTATCTTTAATACCATATGATATTAGTTTTTTTAACAGGATTTGATGATTGACGGTATCAAATGCCTTGGACAAATCAATAAACACTCCTAGTGTAAAACAAGAGTCTTTAAATGAGTCAGTTATATTGATAAGAGAGTTACAAGATAAGAGTAGATTCGGTTGTACATTATTCTTTCTAAAATTTTTGAAAAAACTGGAAGAACTGAAATAGAACGATAATTTGTTACATTTGTACGATCCCCTGTCTTGAAGATTGGAGTTACTTTTGCTATTTTTAGTTTATCTGGAAAAGACCCTTGTGAAATGCTCTGAAGATTTTATAAAGAATATCTTTTATAACATCGTATGAATCAATCACAATATTTGTGTTAATATCATCATACCCAGTAGCTTTATTTCGTTTTAATGACTTAAAAGCAACCTCAAATTCATTAAAAGCTAACTCAGTAAAATTTAGATTAGAACTTATTGATGTTTCGAACTCATCAACAGATTTATCTTTAATGAATGAAATACTATCGCTTAATTTTGTCCCGACAGTGGAGAAAAACTTGTTAAATTCAAATGCAATATCATTTGGGTCATTTATTAATTTGTTTTCAATTTGTATAAAATTTGGGAGTAAATTTTTATTTGGTTTAAGTTTTCCAGACACCTCCTTCATGATTTGCCAGACGCGTTTTGAGTTGTGCTTATATTAATTAAGCAAGTTTGAATAGAGCTTTTCAAATAAGTTTTTATAAGTTTTATAATTTTGTTTATGTTTTTCTGATTTTGATTTTAGATATTTAATGTATAGCTTCTGCTTAATTTTTGATGATTTTCTGATACCTTTAGTAATCCAGGGAGATGACATTTCTTTATCGCTTAAAACTATTTCAATTAAAGGAAAGTTGGAATCATACGCTTGGTAAAAAGTTTTGAAAAAATTGTCGTAGATTATGTTGATATTATCATTAAAGTTAATATAACCCCAATCTATATGTGATAATTGTTCTCTGAAAGAATTTAAATTATTATTGTTGATAAGCCGTTTTTTTATTAATAACTTTCCCTGCTTCTCTTTTTTTAAATTAATAGAATTAATAGAATTATAGAAAAAAAAATCGGGAAGTGATCGGAAACATCGGTTTTTATAAATCCCTTTTTCAGCGACTTATTAAAAAAATCGGTTGTTAAAATGTTATCAATTAATGATGATGAATGACTTGTGATTCTAATCGGGCGATTAATTAAAGGTATTGTTCCAGTTTCAAATAAGCCATTAAAAAAATTTCTCGAACTTTGATTTTCATAATAATCAAAGGAGTTTATGTTGAAATCCCCGATCAAGTAATTTTTTTTCTTTTCAAGATCAGTTTTCTTTATTATGTTATTTAGTAAAAAATTGCCAAAGTTTTCAATTCTTCCAGTTGGTGGCCAGTAACAACAGCTTATTAGTATATTTTTTGAACGCTTATTGATAAGTTCTATTGTTAAAATCTCTTTGTTTTCATCAGAAACACACATTTTGCTTCGAACTTTATATAGAAGTTCATTTTTAACAAAAAATAAAACTCCTCCTCCTCGCTTATTTGTACTTCGTTCTAAATTTACTGGATCAAAACCTGGGAGATGGAGATTTGAGTTATTTTTAAAATCTGCATGTAAACACCAGGTTTCAGTTAAACAAATTAAATTAAAAGAACTTTCCGCTTCGCTAATAAAATTTGATAAGTTTTCAAAATTCTTTATTAAGCTACGTATATTAATGTGGACTGCATTAAGACAATCACTTTTATTTTCGCTTTTTAAAATTTTGCTCACGCTACTAGGATAAAATTAGAGGTTTCAAATTCAGAAGAATTAATTTCATTAAAATAATTAATATCCAGATCGGATTCGTCGTCTAAGTGTAATGCATGGGTTTCAAATAAATTAATTATTTTTTCAAAATCATTCTTATTTGTTTCCATTTTCGCTATAATTTACATTTGGCAATAAATAATAGTGTGCGACATGTTGAAAGTCTTTTAGGAAGACTTAGTGATTAATTTATTGCATACCACTTTAGCATATAACGTATATTTAAATATAATGTAAACAAATAAATAAAATTAAGAAAAACTACTTTATTTGTGTATTCCACTCGCGTACAATAAGCTTGTCGTAGGAAATATATGCAAATTTTCCCGATTGTCTTTCAATTTTCATTTTCTCTCGCAAGTCTTTTCTTATTCGATTTGTCTCCGCGCAAAAGTCTTTATTGATAAAAATATTCTTTCCTTTTAATTCTGAAGAGTTTCTTAAAATTGCTTCTTTATCTTTAAAATCCAATAATTTCACAACAATTGTTCTGTGCTTTTTTATATCTTCTTTACCAGCTCTATGCGCTCTTTCAATTTTTACATCTTTTATGCCCAAGTACTCATCAAATATTTTTTTAACTTTTATTTCGCTTTCTAGCCAGCTTTGATTATCATCTTCTTTAACTCCTTCAATTCTTAGATTGTTCCTTCTTGATCTATCTTCTATTTCTCTTAGCTTGCTGTTTATTTTTTTGAGTTCAATGTTGTTATTTTGAATTTCGTTGTGAGTAGGTATAATAATGATAAAAACATTTTGTCTATTTTTTGCTCCAGCTATTTATGTTATTTTATATGTATGTACATAAAAATTGTATTTATAGTAAAAGGCGAAATAAACTTAAAAAAATTGTATTCAGACTAAACATGGGATGTAAGAAGTTTATCGATCAAAGACTCAAAGACCTTGCTATTAATAGATAGAAAACTGATCGGGCAATAATTAGAGGGGGCAGAATGTTCTCCAGAGTTTTTAAAAATTAGAAACGAAAATGCTATTTTCAAGTACTCAGGGAAGATTTAGTCAAGCATTTGTGAAATAGTTTAGAAAGAATTGAAGAGAGTTCTGGAGAACTCTTTTGTAAGACTGTGACAGAATGTTGTCTGTATCACAAGCCATAGAAGAGTTTTGTTGAGAAATGACTTTGGTAATGGAAGCCGGGTTTTAACATTGTTTTCATTTAACTGTTATAGCAGGAAAACTATGATCATTAGATTAAAGAGTCGAATTAGAAAAAAGATATACGCAAATATTTCTGCTTTATCCTTTGGAGGGGTAATATGATCTTTGGAGAGGTAATATGACCTTTGAATTAGAGATGGAACGTTCGACTTATACGAAATTTAGTAAACTGGGAATAATGGAGCTTAACATCAGACAGCACCTTTTTACATTAATTTTTTGCAATAATAAAAGGCTTTTATTAATGTCCTCAAGAGTGTTGTTCTTTTAAAAAAAAAGATTTAAAAAAAATAATTACGAACACGACAAAAACATCAGCTTAAAGACCATCAATAAAATAATCACGAAAAGAATCCCAGTTCGAAAAAATACAAGATTCATAGAGGTTGTTACATGGTCGAAACCAAATAAAAGAGAATACAAGAAGAAACCAAACACAAGCTTGGGTAAAAGACAAAACACAAATCAAAAATTGGAGGTAAGTGATTTGATTTGCTGGAAAACGAGTCACAAAGTTAATTTAGTAAGTTTTTCAGAAATACAAAAGTTTTTTTTTGTTTGTTCGTTCATTTTCGCCGTTTAATAACTTATACAATTTAAAATTTTATAAATAAAACAATAGCGGGGCAAGTAGATGGCATTATTTTGTCTTATCACCGAGCCCTAATCGTACGTATTTACAATAACCATATAATATATTCATACTTTACAAATTATTTATTGAAAATTATAAAAGTAAAGATAAATAACAATTAGTTTAAGAAATACTTCAAGAACAATATTGATGTTGAGAGTAATAATCAAGTAAACAAGAAAAATCGAAAGAAATGTATATATATATATATATATATATATATATATATATATATATATATATATATATATATATATATATATATATATATATATATATGTATATATATATATATATATATATATATATATATATATATATATATATATATATATATATATATATATATATATATATATACATATATATATATATATATATATATATATATATATATATATATATATATATATATATATATATATATATATATATATATATATATATATATATATATATA
This sequence comes from Hydra vulgaris, assembly GCF_022113875.1. Taxonomy (NCBI): domain Eukaryota; kingdom Metazoa; phylum Cnidaria; class Hydrozoa; order Anthoathecata; family Hydridae; genus Hydra; species Hydra vulgaris. The sequence continues at coordinate 53,481,406 of NC_061160.1, read as the reverse complement.
TATATATATATATATATTATACAAAGTGTTTATTGAAATTAAAAATTCTTAGATATTTTATATAATTGAATTTTAGTTTAAAAAGAAACTTTTAAAATTACTTAAGGATTTTAAAATGTTAAAATCCATAAGTAATTACGCCTGTTTCGATTCATTTTTAAACTGTTATATACTAACTTTTTTTGTATTAGCAAAATTATATATTAAAATGCAATATTAGGAAACTTTTTCCACAAATGAGGTCCACAATATTGAATTGATTATGTAATTTGTTTTGAATTATATTTAAGAACAATGTAGTTATTATCTGAAAATTTTGTCGGGTAATTATGCACTACTTTTTTAAATTAGGACTGTAATATTTTAGAAGAAGATCTGTTATTTAGTAATTTCGCAGGTGTTATTGAAAAAAGTTCACCGATAATATTTAAGCAGACAAACAAAATGTTATGGGTGACTTTTTTCATTAGCACATGCGAAATTACTAAATAACAGACCATAGTTATTTATTGTATAAAATAAAAATTTAAGTATTCATACTAAGTTCCGACTAAACCCTACTAATACTACTATTAAGTTCCTAGCAAAAACTTGGTTGGAACTTACATGGTTTTACGAATACGACTTACTAAGTACTTAATAGGATTAGTCAAAGTTTTATCTTAATGTAGTATTACAGGTGAGATAATTAAACTCAAAACTTCTGACGTTAATACCCTGGTTTTTCTTACTTAACAATTCTCTGTTGTGTTGATGACAGGACTTAAAGTTACTAAAAGCCTATTGAGCAAATCTATATTATAAAAAATACGTGAGTTTTTCTGGTATGATTCCAACAAAAATCTTTATTGTGAGCTTCTTGAAACTCTTACTATAGTTCCCCGATTAGAAGAATGGATGTTTTTATAACTTCTGCACTATATACAAATATTGTTTGTAAAGTAAAAAAAAAATTTCGTGCTAGTAAAATTGAATCTCAGATATAGATTAAGATAAATAATTTTGGATTCAGAAATTTCTTTTTCAAACTCATAACAAGTAATATCACAAACTGGGGGATAGTATTCTCAATAAAATACTGAAACGTTTAATGAAATTGACGTAATGCCCGTCATCAACTCTGGCAGCCAGAATTGAGTGAAGAGATTACGGTTTAGACGTCAACCTCATAAAAGCCAGAGTCTAACTTCATATAAAATCTGCAAACTGTATCCCCAAAGCCAGGGTTTGGTTTGTCAAAAATAAGCAGAGATGTTACGAATATTCGTTGGCTATTCGGTATTCAGCCAATTTGGCTACTTTATTTACTATTTGGTATTAGGCCAAATATTGCAAACTATTTGACCGAATACCAGATGTTTGGGAAATATTGTGATTTGCTTTATACATTATAATCTTTCTCAAAGATCGAAACCCTCAAAATACTCGGTGCTTCAGATGAACACCAAGCCAAATATTCGGTATTTGGCCAGTTCACTATTTGTGGTGTCTCTAAAAACAATAGTTTTTTAATTTTTGTAATAGCTAATAAAATATGTAATAATTGTAATTAAGTATGGTTTTTAAATTTTTGCTTGATATCTTCTGAACGTAGTTGGATACAATTAGATTTATTCTCATCACTTCTAACTTGCCACTTTTTTATATTTAAATTATAGTTAATGTGTAACATTGACAAAAAAATGAAAAAAGTAGTCAACTGTATTTAAACGGTTTATTTATTAAAATGCAATATTAGGAAACTTTTTCCACAAATAAGGTCTTGATATTCAATATTGAATATCAAGTTTTTACGAAAACTCAACTAAACTTTTATTATATCATTCATCATTTTAGGAGTCGTATCACATGTGTAATATTTTTGTTGAGAACGTGTATCAGCATGTCTTATATGTAAAATCCATGACAACAACAAAATGATTCCTTTCTAAAATTTTGTTAAATGGTATTACAAGCACAGCAAAATTGTAACTAAAATTTTTTGAGAAAAAAAAATTACATTTAAATACCGCTTTTATTGGTTATTGGGGAAAGCGGAGCAACATGGCGAATGGGGCAAGATAGGTTTTCATATAACAACTCAACAAAAAATCTTAGAATTGGGTGAAAACGAAACTGTATTTGCATCTTGTATTTTAAAACACCAATTGGTTTTTTGAAATATTTTTAACCCAATTTTATACGCATAAGTTTACTTTTTGCGTTAAAAAAAAAAATTCCTCACTTTCGGTTTCTCATAATGAATGGTGTCCTTCAAGTTTAACTTCTTTAGAAGTAATTTTTTGCAATTTGTGTTTATTTTTTGTTACTTTAGTTAGAGTTATCGGTAGTTTTTAAAATTTTATAAAATTGGAGGTAAAAAATGCATAATAAGTCATCTTGCCTCGGTCACGTGACCAGATGACAAATTTATGAACTTTTTATTTAATATTTATTTCAAATTGTTATATTTGCAAACTGAAAATTTCATACAGGCTATGAAGAATTTTAATAACATAAACACACTGAGAAAATATTATTGCTTCACAATTGATAGTTTTGCTATAATTCAGGGCTTTCAAAACGTTCGCCATGTTGCACCGCTTCCCCCTATTGGCTCATTGGTCTGGAATGTCTTTCATGATTAACACCTTAAGTTGTTACCAATGAGGGGCTGTTGTTGTGAAAATACCATCAATTAATTATCCACCTAGCTTGTATAAAGCAATACACTGAGTGTCGTTTTACTGAAAGCATTCGGAGTATTATGAATGTTCTTGTCTACAATAGTAACCAGCAAGTAAGAAATGATATAAAATTATGTGCTATGATCAAAGTTGATAGTTGAGGAAGACTTCTAAAATCAAGCATAACTCATGTTAAAAAAAAGATAATTGAGGGAGTTAGGACTTATATAATCTAGCAATGTTTTTTAATTGTCCCCCATTACAAAATTTTGAAGCAGGAAAAAAAATTATGTTACAATGTTATTAAAAAATGCGTTCTACCATTGAACATTTTAAAAGAAAGAGCACTATTTTTAAACTTTTTTAAAAATATATAATAAAAAGTTAAACTATTGAACATTTTAAAGAAGCATGACGTTCTACTATTGAATTTTATTATAGAAAACGTCGCACTGACACATTTTGAAAGAGAATGTTTTATTATCTAAAATTATGAAGAATATACGACTGAAGAGAACAAAACAAAAAAATTTCCAGATAATTTTTTATTTTTGCTGAACTAAAAACAAAAAGTAAAACTAAATACAAAAACTTTAATATAAAATAATTCTTTAAAAAAGTTTGCCTTGACATATTTCAAAAATATAATTTTAATATTTTGTTTTTCTCAGTTGAATGCCTCAACTATTAAATAATTTTACAAAAATTTACAAATTTCGCAAATAATACAGAGCAGTAAATAATGCAGAGTGATTTTATAAAAATCAACTGTGTTATAACTAAGCGCAATAGGACTGTCTTAAGCGGTATGGATATTAGAGATTTGCGTACAAGTTTCCATAGCTAACGTACTTATGAAGTGCAAGCGACATCAAGAAAATATTCAGGCGCTTATAATTATGGAAACTCTTTAAAAGCGCTGATATACATATTCAAACTGAATATCTTACGAGGTAGAACTGACATCTTTTGACATTTGCTTTAGTTATATGTGGTCACCATACCAGTATGAATTTCAACTGCTTATTTGTAAGTATCGACTGCTTCTTCACAAAAACAGAACATGCGAATACTGCTTATTTGTGAGCTATTTTGATTTGACCATTGATTTGAGTTGCAAAGTGTTTATTATTTTTCAGTTTTTCTAGTCTTAATTCTTTTATTGCTAGCCATATATCGTCAAATTTGTAATTAAGATCACTAAAACCTGAATATTGCTTCAGACTTGACAAATAAAATGTAAGATCGGATGTAACCAAACTAGTTAAAAAAATATTATTAAAAAGAAAAAGTTCAAAATTTTGCAGGCAAAATAAATTTTGAAAGACAATTTACCCATGCTGAGGTCCTCCGTCACATTCAACACTGAGTTGTGATAATCGTTCCGCAAAACAAACTTTAAAACAACGACGAATATCGCGAAACAAAGTCTAAACAATTGACACAATCAATATTTAACAGAATTAAATTTTACGTTTATTTTTATTTCTTTTATACTATATATGTTTGAACTGATAAAACAGTCAAACAAAAAAAAAAAAAAATCACTCACACTATTAAATTTCCAAAAAACTGACCCAAAGTTAGACAACCAATTTTATTGAAGACATATAAGTTTAATCGTATTTATTGTACATCATTTTAACATCGTTTTTTTTATTCTTTTTTCAAAAGAATAAAAAAAACGTCCAAATGTCCAAAACCGTCATAATCACATTTATATTATTACGCTACACTAAGTCTTGAAAAAAGATATGATGTGTTGATCATGATTTTAAAATGATTTTTCCTGATTTTAGTTACAAATAAATGCATCGTCTTATTCGAAACCCTATTAGTTTCAACTGCTTTTTTAAATTTACATCACAAAAAAATCATTTAGGTCTCCTTGAGTTATCAAATCGACTTAGTTGGAAACTCTTTAAATTCACAGTCATTGTTCTCATCAACCAATTGGCTTCAAATGGAGAACAAAAATACTCCAACAGATTTCCCGCCCAAATTTCAGGGCAATGAGTTAATAAAATATTCCAATTTATTATCTTCTACTAAATTCTAACTTATCCACAGGTTTTAAATTTCATTTAATTATCTTTAAGCGTTGAATGTTATGACAATGTAAAATTCACAACCCCCTGATTTTGATGGGGCTGAAAATTTTACATGTTTGAAACCGTTCGAACACTAAAAGATAATTAAATTAAATTTAAAACATAAGAATGAATTTTAATTAAAAATATAATCGTAAATTAAAATTTTTTATTAACTCATTGCTGACGCATTCGGGGTAGGGTGAATCTTTTGGAATATTTTTGTTCCCAGGTTTGATAATGATTAGAATAAAAAATTGTAATAAGAAAAAAATTTTAATTGAAAAAAATACAAATAACTTTGAAAATACATATATATTTAAAAAAAACACTAATTCATTTAGATTATTTTCTTAAAACTTATTTGACATTTTAAAGAAATTTAGAGGGATTTGGCAGGAGAAAGGGAGGAGGGGTTGGGAAAGAGGGTGAGGTGAGCTATATTGCAAATGACCCCCTATTCCTTAAAAATAATTTTGAGGACCTGTTTATTTTATTTTAGCTATGAGTATTTTTTATTTTAGATTAAGTTTTGATAGTCCCTAATAGTATCCGTATATTCAAGCAATATTTTGGAGTTTGAACTAAGCTCTCCTCCAATGGAAAAAATCTTATAAACGCTTATGCTAAAAAGTTAAGTTTCTCTGAAACTATGAATCAAAATTATGTGAAGTTTTAAACATACATACTTTACTATATGGTTTTTTTGAAAAAAATAAAAATTTTGTGCAGGTATTAAGAAAATAATTTTGGCTCCTTTTGTATGTAACCGCCCCATTGTGAACTGGTTCAAGGCTCAAGGTAAATAAGGGTAAAAACTCATGTGCTTTTTTCTTGAAATCTAAAGCAGTTATATTGGTAACACAAAAATAGCATTCTAAAAATGACCTTTTGGTTAAGTGCTTGTCATAGGTACAGCAATAGATATGAAAATAGCCTTTTTATCAACAAGTGAAATTTTTCCACATGGTTTGCTGCAAATATGAAAGGCTCAAGATTTGTCTTGATGGGCTAATACAAAACCAAAATACCAATAACTTTCCAAGTTATCAAGATTTTGTTTTGTATTGCCATAGATTTAGTTATGAGTATTATAATATAACAAAAAAACTGGGGGTAATTGAAATACAACATCTGCAGTTTATTAATGAGGAAGGTAAACTAAAATAGCAATAGCTACTAAATTTGGTGTAGCATGAAAAGCATTAATCAGTGTTATTGGACTAGTCAAATCAACAAACTAGAGCAAGGTTACAATATGGATATGTATGTAATTACATAGACCTTTTTAGAAGAATTTTATCAAAAAAAAATACTGGGTCAGATTACATTACAATAAGAACCCTATCATCAATGAGAATTTATTTGGTTATGTATTAGTGTTTAATGTATGTATTTAATTATGTATGTATATATGTATGTATGTATGTATGTATGTATGTATGTATGTATGTATGTATGTATGTATGTATGTATGTATGTATGTATGTATGTATGTATGTATGTATGTATGTAAGTATGTATGTATGTATGTATGTATGTATGTATGTATGTATGTATGTATGTATGTATGTATGTATGTATGTATGTATGTATGTGTGTGTGTGTGTATGTATGTATGTTTGTATGTATGTTTTGTTTGTCAAGTTTCGTGTTTTGGAGTTAAAGAGTTGAGAAAGGGTTGTAACCACAAATAAAAGTAGCTTTCTCGACTGTAGTGGCAGTTATGGCCTTCGGGAGGTGAATTAAAATAAAATAAAAATGTATGCATGTATTTACTAAAACTTTCATGCGTATAATAATCATCAGGTAAAAATAAACATATTATAAATGTACTTTTACAAAATTAAAAAATTATTACATCAAACAAATTTATTTTTACCAGAGAACTGCTATAAGCATGAAACTTTTAGTAGTACATATTATGTAATTGATTTTTATTTTATTTTATCTTATCAAATATATATTTTATATATATATATATATATATATATATATATATATATATATATATATATATATATATATATATATATATATATATATATATATATATATCAGCCCTCAGAATTAGGGTTTCCATTCGGCAATGCTGACCTAAAAGTGTTTGAGGTCGGCAAAAAATCATCAACCTTGCTTTTATGTTTTATAGTAACCCCATTGTGACAAGTTTTATTGCCGACCTGATGTAAACTGCTGACCTCAAACTCTAACAGTTTGAGGTCAGCAATTTATTGTTGACCTCATTTTTTTTCCGAGGGTTAATATATATATATATATATATATATATATATATATATATATATATATATATATATATATATATATATATATATATATATATATATATATATATATATGTATATATTTATATATATATATAATTTATCCATAAAAAACTTTTCTAAAAACTATTTATTTTACCTCTAATTGTTGTTCATTGAAAACTGTTTCTAGAGCTTCAAACAGTTTTATAATATGCTTAACAATTGCTCTCATTTCTTTAGATGGCATTGGTGCTCGCACTTCATACTGAAATAAGAAAAATAATTTATATTATATTAAATTTGATTAATTACAAAAAAAAATAATATTAGTGCTTTAACTAAGATATGTAAATTTAAAAATTATGATACAAGTTCTGCTGATAAAATCATAAAACCAAAATAACTATTTTTATTTTATATATGGACTTAGTAAAAAATAATGCAAAGAAATCTGAATTCATGGTAAGTGAAATAAAATTTTTTTTATGGAAATAAAAATAAAACAAAGTAGAAAAGTGGTATTCTTCGTTTAATTACAATTTTTATTTTGTCACAAGTCTCCAGTTGAACTATTATCTTAATGTTTTTTAACGGAGAAAAGCCATATTCTGTGAAATTGTGTTAATGGTTTAAAATCCTCTGCATACATATAGCTCTACATAAATATATAACTCTCCAAACATATATATAAGTACACTTATTATTAAAACAGATATTTTATAACAAAAAAAATTAGACAGATTTATGAAATTAATATTAATTTCTCAACCACAAATATAATGGCAAAACAACAAATGCTTTTTTGTTAATATCTCAATAAATAAATTGTTTTGGTTATTTTAATAAACTCAAAACTTATTTTTTGATACTTATTTTCAAAACAAACATAATTTCTCTTGCCACATGGAAAACCTTTTATCAACAAATATATGCGTACAAATAAAAAAAATTATTTGCACAAATAATGCCTTAACAGTAAATATAGCATAATTAATGAACAATACCTTTAATGTTTTAATTATTTTATGACAAAAAAAATATCTTTAAATTGTGTTTCCAGAAAATTATTTAGATATCTGGAAAAAATAGAAATTTATAAAAATATCTGGAATTCCAGAAATATCCCAAAAAACCTAAACCCCTCTTTCTTTCTCACAAATTGTTATAAATGCTTGTCCCTCCCCCCTCCTGGAGCATGACTTACTTTATGGACGACCTCGTAACTCAACTTTATACAAAATATTAGCAAATATATTATTAAATATATTAAATAACATTTTATTTTAGCACATTAATTTTTTTAATCTAAGTAACATAAAAATCAACATAATTAAACATACTGATGCAAGATTTGCATTAAATATACCCTCCATAAGACTAACAATTTTACAAAGCACCTCATGTCTATGATTACTGTAATCCTAAATACAAAATAAAATAAAATTGAAATATAACTAAAATTCTAATAATAAAATTGGAATAAAACTAAAATTGAAATAAACCTAAAACCGAAATGAAAGCATTTAATGATAAAAAAAAAGTACTTTTAAAATTTGGTCAAACTGCGATAGCAATACAAACTGTTTCTGAGGTATTCGTGACTCAAAGTAATTTTTAACTATGTGAATATGAAGAATGACCACTTCTAAACATTGAGCAGCTAACGCTAAATGCTTCGCAGTTATGGTTTTTAGCCCAATTGTTTGAAGGGCGCCAGCACCCAAAACAATTTGACATGTTCTTGAATTAAATAACTGAAAATAAAAAATTAACGAGGAATATAACTAATTAGAAAAATAAAATTAATTTCCATTACTAACAAAATATTACCTTAAACACTTCACAAAGCTTTGTAAGTAAATCTAAAGCTAACATCGGTACATCTCCAACACATTGACAGTATTCTGCCACTATTTTTAAAAGCATCAACAATGTACTAAAATTACAAAAAGAAGTTTTGAATGAAACTGAAAATTAAATATATATATATATATATATATATATATATATATATATATATATATATATATATATATATATATATATACATATATATATATATATATATATATATATATATATATATATATATATATATATATATATATATATATATATATATATATATATATATATATATATATATATATATACTTATATATATTTTTGCACAGGCATAAAAAAATTAAATTTTACTCATATTTGAGCGCATAAACCACTTAAGCCATCATATTATATACCAGTTAAAAGATTTTCAGGTTAACAATTATGTTTTGAACAAATAATGATTATCTAATTAACATTTTAAAATTGGTTTACAAAATAACAATTTTTGATAAGTTCAAAAGTTTGCGGACAAACTTAAGCTTTTAGCATTTTCACCACAAAATGGCTAATTTGTTGATTTTATAAGCAAATACTTTGTGGAAATAATTTACAAACGTTATTTATAAGTGATTAAGATCATAGGATCTAAGAAATGTATCTCATCTCCAGTGAAAAAATTGATCTTGAGATCAGTTCAAAATAAAAATTTGTTTCGTAAAACAGCACAGCCTTATGGAGTTGGTAAGCCTGCTGTTGGACAAATTATGAAGAGATATGAGCTTACTAGATTTACAAAGAATAAAAATCAATTAGGAAAGCCACGCAAAACAACACGTTATCAGTATAAAAAGCTTGTAATACTAAGCGAAGAAAATCCCCGTTTGACAGCTCGATATTATTAACTATAAAAAATTGTTCAAAATACTCACGTTTTGGTCTTATTGTTGAGGTTTCTTGTAATGTCAATATTGAACAGTATTAAAAATTTCCGTTTTGGTAAAAAAAAAAGAAACTTATTTTTGTCGATATAAACGTACAAATAATACATTTCTATGGAATGAACTGTAGTATTTCTACTATAAAACATCGTTTATGTCACACTAATTTATTTGGAAGACACCCACCTAAAAAACTATTAACTTCCTTTAAAAACTGTAACGACTGAAAAAAATTTGCATCAGAGCATCTAAAGTGGAATAGTCAACAATGGTCAAAAATTGTCAAAATTCTTTTTAGTGACAAAAGCAAGTTTATGCTGTTTGGATCAGATGGAATCAGGTATGTTTGACATCCAGTAGGTACAAGATACGATGCTAAATACCAACTACCGCAAAACATGGAGGAGGTAATGTAATGGGTTTGGGGATGTTTTAGCTGGAATGGAGTTGGTCTTCTACATAGAATTACTTAGAATATGAATTAAGAAAAGTACAAAGATATATCTAAGTTTATTATGTTACCTTATGCAAAGGATAAAACACCTAAAGGATGGATATACCAATAGGATAATGATCCCAAAATTTTTTAGAGCCAAACCAGTTTTAGAGTTTTTCAAAAAGTGTAAAGTTAATATTTTGAATTGGCTATCATCTAGCTGAAACCCCACCCACCTAGCTTAAATCCCATTGAACATCTATGGAAACAGGTTGACCATCAAATGAAAGGAATCAAACCTAAAAATTGTGCTGATCCATTTAATAAAATCAAGGATATATGGAGCTTAAACCATTGGCGTTTGCATTCATTTAGTTGACTCTATGCCTCATAGATGCCCAGCCATTCTTGATTGTAAAGGATATCTTACAAAATACTATTTTGCTTTTATATAAATTTGTAATCAAATATTGTTGAAAAATTTGTACTATTTAAAAAAAAAAAATGCTTCGTTCGAAAATTTTTGAACTTATCAAAAATTGTTAATTTGTATACCAATTTAAAATGTTAATTAGATTAACATTTTGATTAATCATTATTTGTTCAAAACATAATTGTAAACTTGAAAACCTTTTAATTGGAATATAATATGTTGGCTTTAGTAAAGTGTGTGCTGATAAATAAGTAAAATTTCTTTTTTTTTTTTTCCTGTTCGGAAAATTTTGGACATTACTGTATATAAATTTAAAACTATAAATAAATAAATTTCTTGCTCGATATTATTAATTATAAAAAATTGTTCAAAATATTCATGTTTTGGTCTTATTGTTGAGGTTTCTTGTAATGTCAATATTGAACAGTATTAAAAATATCCGTTTTGGTAAAAAAAAAGAAAAAAAAGTCTTACCAAAATTTACAAGATGGAAAAACTTATAAAATTACTACAATTTTACCTATATCAGAGTTATTTTTGTTTCTTGGTTATATAACCACATAATAAAGTATTATTTATGTGGTTATATAAAGACATGATTATTTTTTTAATTCTTCTCTATTTTATCTTTTTTTCCAAAAAATCATTTGGCAATACTGATCTAAAAGTTTCTGAGGTCAGCAAAAAATTGCTGACCTCAGAAACTTTTAGATCAGTATTGCCAAATGATTTTTTGGAAAAAAAGATAAAATAGAGAAGAATTAAAAAAATAATCATGTCTTTATATAACCACATAAATAATACTTTATTTGGACTAATTGACCGTGGCTTTTTAAATATCAAAAAAAATGCTGATTAAAAAAGATTTTTATTAATGCGTATTTTTTCATAAATAATATCAAAACTTTTATCAAATGTTTTCTACTAATGTTTAAAAATTGATGTTTAATGATTTTTGTTTCAAGTATAATTGATGTTTAATGATTTTTGTTTCAAGTATAAATGAAAGTTGTATATAATTTTTTTTTAAGGATATATATATATATTATATAAGTTTGCATTTTTTATAATGAACAATATTTTTTTTAAAATAAATTTCTTTTGATTTTATAAACAATGACATTTTTAGACAACAATAGTCTTTTTAATGAACTTTATATAAGAATCATTAAAGTTAATACATTAAAAAAGATAAAAAATTTTATTTAAAAAAATAGATTAATAAATAATTTTTTATCTTTAAAAAAAAAATCAATTTTACAAACAACTTAATATAACCAAACGACTGTCTTTTTTATTTTTATTAGAATAATTAAAGTTGACTTATCATTTTTTATAGTGTGTAAGAATTTACGATGTACGGAATATTTTAAAGGAGTAAAAAGAACAATTATAATTTAAATTAAATTTGTGTATTTTTAAAACCATTGCCTAAACAATCAAAATTGTTACATTATTAATAAGGTTTTCCATAATATTATAAAAACATTTGATAAAACATTAAATAAATAAACATAGATATTTAGAACATTAAATAAATAAACATAGGTGTTTAAACATAAATATAAAAATTACTTGAAGAATAAAAAATATTTCCTTAAAACTACTAACCCAACAACAACAAACCGTTGACCTTGTACCAAAAGATGAGACGAAACTGAGACTATAAATCATTAACAATTTATTTTTTAAAACAAATTTAATTGAATTAAATCCTAAAATTCTTTACAAAAAAAAAAAAAAAAAAAAAAAAAAAAAAAAAAAAAAAAAAAAAAAAAAAAAAAAAAGATTATATGATACCTTTAGAACTTGACTTAAGGCTTGAATTTTCTTTTCCTGTAAATTAAGATTTTAACTTTATGCAGATTTATGATAATTTAATTATCATAAATTTAAATTAAGATTTAACTTTATGCAGATTTATGATAATTTAATTATCATAAATTTAAATTAAGATTTAACTTTATGCAGATTTATGATAATTTAATTATCATAAATTTAAATTAAGATTTAACTTTATGCAGATTTATGATTATTTAATTATCATAAATTTTGCAGATTTATGCAAAATTTATGATAATCAATTCTTTATGTTAATTTATGTGATAAGCATATTTAATACTATAATATAAACTCACCTTCAGGAAAGAAATTAACTAAATTTTGAATTTCACCAGGAACATCAACTTGTCGCCATCGTTCAATGTCTAATATATTACTAATAAATAACAAATATTTTATTCTAAACTTATCCACTGTCTATATTAAAATAACTTAGAGTTCAATAGATCATATGTTCAATTTTAAAACAATGATGTCATTAGGCTGGGTGAATAAAAATGAGCAATTGCTTTTACTCAATAATTGGTCAGCTTTACATGAATAAAAACTTTAGCTATTTTGGTTAAGTTTTTATTCACGTAAAGCTGAACAATAACTGAGTAAATTGTTTAACTTTACGTGAATAAAAATTAGAGGAAAACTGCTAATGTTTTTCTTCACATAAAGCTGACCAATTACTGAGAAAAAGCAACTGCTTGTTTTTATTCACCTGGCCTATTATAACTTTTTTATCATTACTATTTTTTTTTTCAGGTTTAAGTTTTTCAGTTTACCTTAATGCTTGCTTTCCTTCATGAAACTTATCTACAAAAATTTTACCTTAAATTATGCTTTCTCTGCTCATGAAACTTATCTACAAACATTTTTGCTTGTGTTAAAAGAGTACTTCGAAAATTCTGTGATTGACGACCAGATATTGATTCACACTCAGCAGAAAAATTCTCAACCATTCGTGCAAGAACAACAAAGTCTTTTGAAGAGAGCTGATCAAGAGCACCTTCCTAGAAACATAATTTAATATAAAATTAATTGTAGATTTTTTAGAAATTTTAAACATTTAAATAATGGTCACCTTTGCTCGCATCATTATTACTTTTGAACAGCGTGTTTGAGCTAGCTCACAAGCTGACCATAATATGTCTTTACTTTCCTTGGTCAAGCTAGCAAGGTCATTGCTATTGATAAATTCGTTATGCTCTCTAGATCGTAATATTTAATAAATTTTTTACTTTTTTTTTTTTTATTCTGTATTTTTTTAAAAACATAAACATTGAATAATAAAACTACAACATATGATTAAAAAATCAACATTCAAATTATCTATCTATCTATCTATATCTATATCTATATCTTTATATATATATATATATATATATATATATATATATATATATATATATATATATATATATATATATATATATATATATATATATAAAGAAAATATAAATTGCAGAGCGAATAAAAATTTAAAAAACTTACGAAAAGGAAATTTTATGATTATCTGGAACTATTCCAGAAGCAAGATGAAAAATATTAAGAATAGCTTCATTAACAACCTAAAATGAATTTAAAAATATTAAAAATAAACTTCTAAAAATACAAATTTTTGAAAAAATTACATCAAAGCCTCTCTCAAAAATTACATTAAAGCAGACTCAAAAAGTGAGTAAAAGTGTTAACTTGAGACTAACTAAAAACATATATGGTAACTAAAAACATATATGGTAACTAAAAACATATATGGTAACTAAAAACATATATGGTAACTAAAAACATATATGGTAACTAAAAACATATATGGTAACTAAAAACATATATGGTAACTAAAAACATATATGGTAACTAAAAACATATATGGTAACTAAAAACATATAGTGAGTTTGGTTACTAACATCCTTAATAAGATATTTCTTATTTATAAGATTTTAAATGTGACAAACTTAATAGTAGTTGGTTTTAAAAAATTTGTTAATTTTTTATTATAAAATTTCTTATGATGCAATATAATAGTTATTAAAATTTTTTATTCTATTGAAATTTATTCTATCAGAAATTTAATGGAGAACTGTTTTAATTAGAATCTTTCAATCTTTAATTATATTTTTTAATTTTTTGAAAAATAAGATGTCTTCAAAAAAACTAAAAATTTTTACATTCATTATACAAACAAAACAAAAAAAACTGCTTTTAAGGCATGCAAAACTTGATTAAAAAGGAAAAGCATCTGATTCTTAAAATAGAATTTATAAATTTGATTGTGAACTTCAGGCAAGAAAAAAAAACCATTCATGACCCAAAAAGAAAAAGGTTTTAATTTTCAAGTTTTTATGATTTTAAAGTTCATAATTAACTCATGAAACAACTATTCTTGAGTATAACTTTGTTGTTCTATTGATTGACTGAAAAACATTGTTAAATATTTTTTTTTACTTTGAAAGTATATTTTTGTGAACAAAGAAATTAGAAGAAACCAATTTAAGAAAAAGGAGATTTTGCATACTTTTTAGATAATAAACTAAAATAAACTACTCAAAAACTAAATTAAACTAAAATTAAACTCAAAGAGAAGCAACATGCAAATTTTCATTTTGTCAAGCAGTCGCTGTAAAAAAAGAAAGCTGATCTTTAAATACATTTATCGATGTTACAGAAATGAAAGCCAAAATCAAACTACAAGATCTTATGAACAACACATTTTGTTGGCTTGTAAATTTACAGGAAAAGAGAATTTCTAAAATATTTAGATGATAATAAAATAAATGAAAAATTATTAGCTATGATTTTTTTAAGTCCAAGCTTCCATTCAAAAGGTACTAGCAAATGCTGGCAAAATTATTATTAACTCATTAATTCCACTTAGGTCAATGTGAGAAGTAGCTAAATTTTGACGTGAAATTTGTAAACACCATGCAAGGAAAAAAAGCAGAGAAACTTGAAACTTGATTTATATTTTCAATTGAGCTATACATTCTTCAGATTAGTTAATTAGTTCCAACCTTCCAACCTAAACCTAGTTTAATCTTCATTAATAAAATGATTGAAAAACATAAAACTTTTCAAAAAAACCTTTCAAAAACCTTTCAGGAAACCTTTCAAAAAACCTTTCAGAAAAAGTTTGTGAGTAGTTTATAGTTTGTAGTTTAATCTTGACTTTTTTCACAAAATAATTTATGAAATTTTTAATTTTAAAGATCAACATTAATACCATCAGAATTAATAATTATTTTTAAATGAATTAGTTAATTAAATTCATTTTAAATGTTATGGTTATGTCATTTAAAAAAATATAATAATGTCATGATATGGAGTACTATTATTATCTTTCAATCAAGTCATTATTTTATTTATTACTGCATTATAAAATAATTGTTGAGCAGAAATGATTAAATTTGCTCATTGTCTTACATCTTAAATCCCACATTGATTGTTTTAACCAAGCTTCTTTAGAATGTAATATCATTCTGTAGGTTGTTTTATTCAAGATTCTTCAGAATTTTCTATCAAATTGTACTTTATAACTTTTTATGATACCGATAGTTTCATACCTAACCGATCATTTATCTGTGTAAAACAAGAACAAGAAGCAAAAAAAAAAAAAGTTACAGTGGAGTATGCTTTGTTGTCAAAAGCAAAACAAATAAGAAAAACAAATCTGATAGCGGCTAATCACTTGCTTTGTATTTTGAAAGTAGAAATCTTTAAGTGGAAAAGTAAGCATATCTAAGTTTAAATTTCACAAACTTCAATATAAAATTCATTCCCTATAAAGTAACATTGCAATATGAAAATCATTCTCATTTGAAGTGCCTTGGTATAGAGTGACTTGATGCACAATGTTATTTATATCAAAGAGAGGAAGCTAAAGTTAAGGGAACAAGTTGCTCAAGATCATTTAAACAATATTTTGAGAAATAACCCAGAAACAAAAAACCTAAAAAGATTACAATGAAATTAATAATAATAATAAAAAAAAGGTGATATTCTCAACAGTTTTTATAATCATCATACACTGTTTCATTTAAACAAAAAAAAATATATATATTACCTTCATATTTTTCAAAACATGAAGGATGACACAAAACACAGCTTCAAGTACCATAAGCCATTCATCATGTGAAAGCGAACGTATGTATGATCCAAATTTAATACTAAAAACAAATTATTTTAATTCTACATTAAAATATTAAATTTATAATAAAACAATAAATACTAAAAGAATAAAACTACATAACTTTTAAAATCTCATTAAATTTTTTCTTTATAAAAAAAATTAAAAAAATTCTTTTTAAACTTTATTATTATTACTATTATTTTTTAATTAGAGAAAAAGCATTGATTGACAGTGACTTTCATATTTTTAATGAAATGGCTGAAAAAAATTAAATACTAACACCAGAGAAAATGAATTTGAGGTTTTATTTTTTGTGTTTCGACCTGTGATATTACTACAATAAATTGGTGTTGTTATCAACTAAATCGACTAAAAGTCAAAATTAGTTGACTATGACAAAACCAAATAATCGATTTAATCAACTATGGGTTTCCTACTAACCGGCTAAAATTTAAATCTAATTTATTGCATGTTAGCAATATTTATACCTAAATAAACTTTCGGTTATATATTTCATTATTTTTATTTGTTTGCTTATTTTGTGCTTG
Source organism: Hydra vulgaris (assembly GCF_022113875.1). Classification (NCBI taxonomy): domain Eukaryota; kingdom Metazoa; phylum Cnidaria; class Hydrozoa; order Anthoathecata; family Hydridae; genus Hydra; species Hydra vulgaris. The sequence continues at coordinate 53,464,245 of NC_061160.1, read as the reverse complement.
TGATTTTCACAAATACTTTTATACAGTACGGTTCCAAGCTGACTTGGGGCCCTGTGGCAAAGTTAAATTGTGAAGCTCTTAAACCTAAATTTTATTTATACAATTCAATTGCAAATATGATTGCATAAATTTTTGATATTTAGCAATTATTTAAGACAGACCCTAAATCATTGGGGCTCGGGAATAAATTGTCCTATCGTCTGAGCAAACTTGCTTTCATATTGTATTGTCTCATTGATATTTAAACAGACTTGGTCGGGAAGCAGGTGCGATCGCACTCGATAACTGACTACGGAAATAATATTTAGTTGCGAAAAACTGGCCAGATTTTTTAGTCGTTTTGAGAACATTTAAGCTTATGTATGTTTCCTTGTTTGTCCACAAAATAATAAGTTCATTTTGTTGTAAATTTTAAAATATTTTGTTTTACGGACTTACATGGAAACATACATAAACTTAAATGTTCTCAAACATCTAAGTGCGGAAAAAAAAAAAAAAGAATACTCGCAAACACAAAAAACACGCCAAATCTATGAACAACTAATTCTATTGGTTCAAAAAATACTAACCGAAATTTCTAGAGTATTCAAAAAAAACTATCTGAATGTCCTGAGTATTCTGTTAAAATATTTTAAAAAACAGTATTATTTGAATTTTGTTTTTTTTTCCTCAGTGTACCCGATAACTGATTCTTTCTCCCAAGAAAGAAAAGTTTTTAAGTTCTTAGAAATTGGTTTACTAACTTCAATTATTTTTGCTTTAGCCATTCATACAAACTCGTTATACTTAAAGTTACTTTTTTCTGTTTTAAATACTAAGTAAAATTATGAAGCCCACTCACTAAACATCATCAGCGGTATTGTGAAGCAGTTCCGCTTCCTCCTCACAAAGTAAATTAACGCTTTTTGTTAATTTCTATCTAGCTAATTGAATTTCTACAGTAACTCAATGATTTAATTATTTCATTTGTTCATCTTATTAAGAAGAATTGTTTCAAATGTGTTAAACTTTTTAAACTACGCGAAGCATAAAACAGTTATTGAAAAAATTTATTTATTTATAAATAAATCATCTGGTTGAATCTTGTTGGTCTTTTCAGGGCCGGCAGCTGCATTATTTTGGGGGCCTTTTTTATGTGCCACAGTGTAAAAATGACTTAAAAAAATACAGAATGGTCTTCTTGACTATTTCCCCTAATATTCTGAGTCCCGGGGCTATAGCCCTACCTCCCACCCCACCTCCTCAATCCAGCACTGGAAATAAGACATAAGCATATAAATAAAAATTATATATACTCTTTGATAAATCGAAGAACATTTGTTTTTTTATAGTTGTTACTTTATATAAAAAATGTTGCTTTATTTTATAAAAAAAGTTATAAAAGAGCGACGTTTCAAAAATAATAGCTCTTCGCGTTTTTTCGCGTTAAAAGCTATTTTTTTTTTTTTAACTGTCACTCGTTGGTCCAGTTAATCTTAATGCGCTTTTTTGTTTGTTTTTGAAATGTTCTCAAAACGACTAAAAATTTTGGCCGGTTTTTCGCAACTAAATAATATTTCCGTGGTCAATTATCGAGTGCGATCGCACCCGCTTCCCGACCAAGCCTGTTTAAATGATATGATATTTAAAAATAAAAAGTTAATAAATTTATTACTTTTATAACAATTTACTTCCAAAATAAATCTTGTATTTTGACTTAATCAACTTTTAGTCGACATGATTTGATGAGATTAGACGACGAAATAAGTTGAAAACATAATAAATATACTTAACGAATCGAAAAATGTTTTTATAACTTGGTTACAAAAAAATCTTGACTTACCTCTTAACTAACCTTGGTTAATTTTTGTTTGTAATTGTTACTGCTATTTGACCTTTTACTATTATACATACAATCAATTTAACAAGATTCTATATAAAAAAAAATAAAAAAAGTAAAACTTAAAAACCTTTGATCATTAGAATATTCTACTCCTTCCACTATATGATCATGTGCAGCCTAATAATAATAATAACAATAATAGCAATAATAACAATAATAATAATAATAATAATAATAATAATAATAATAATAATAGCAAAAAAATATATATAAATTTATATATATTTATTTATTATATAAAACTAACAAAGTATTAGCAGAAACAAAATAAGTCAATAGTATAAACCTTTTTCACAGTGGATTTTACAACTGCAAAAGCTTCCACCTTATAAGCTTGAAGAAATTCAAATTTTTTTTGATGAAGAAGCCCAAGAACAATTGAAACAAGATGTTCCTACAAATAAATTAAAGATTAAACAAAACAAATAAAAATTTTAAATAAATCAATAAAAAAAAAATGTTTTACAATTTTTTTTACAAATTCCATATAATTTTTTGTTAAATTTAATGATTTTATAAATAAAAAATCTGAAATCTACAAAACTTTATTTTAAAAAAGTCCTCAATTGTTGTAACCATCATGAAATTAAAAAAGTTAATAAAGATAAAAGCTTTAAAACAAACCTCTTCATCAAAAATTTTATTCCCATGAGGTTGATTTAAAAAGTTAACTGTAAACTCAAGAAACTCTGCAATCATCATTTGCTCAATCACTCTTCGCATTTCTAATAATTGAGAGCTAAGATGTCTGTAAAGAAAAAAAAAGTAACACCCTTCACATACCTTCAGTAAACATCTATAACAAATACAATTAAAAAATCAAAAATAATCAATTTTGTTTAAAAATAATCTTAAAACGTTTTTCAATTAGTTCAAATAATTTATTTTATTACAACTATTATTATAAATAGCAATTAATCATTATTCGCATTTGCCAGTTAAAAACCAAATTTTTTTAACAAAGCGCTTTGCTTCTAAAGCTGAAGTCAATTTAATTTTGTTATTTCTCATATCATCAGAAATATCACTATTATCTATTTCTTTACCATCATCAAATAATAAAAATAAAACAAGTGAAAATAAAACAAGCGAAAATAAAACAAGTGAAAATAAAACAAGTGGCTATTTGGTTTCTTTTTAAATCAAAGCTTTTCCTTTCAATAATTCTTTTTTTAAATTACTGTTTTGCAAGCTGACTAATTATCAGAAAAAAATTTGGATAAAGCAAACAAGTGTTTGCTTAATCAAAATTTTTTTCTGATAATTTAAGTCAGAGGACAACAAATTTGGATTTTGTTTGAATGTTCTTGTTTTGATTGCTTTATTCAACTTTTTTCTTATAAATTAAACTAAATTTTTAGAAGACAATAAGCTTGGGTCTTGTTTTAAATGTGCTTCTTGCTATTTTATCATTACTATTTTGAGTGGCTTTAGGGCAACACAAAGGCGTGGGAAAATTTAATTTTATAAAGTTCATCTTTGAAAAAAAGAAAAAAATGTTTATTTGTGCCAATTATGGCTATTTTTATTACTTTTTTAACTTCATAACAATTGCCTCAACACAACAATTGTACAGTTACAACTTATGCTTCATAAGGCTGGGTGATTAAAAAACAAACCATTTTATAAACCTTTTTTACCAATTGCAATTAATCAACACTTTTCAAGTGGGTTACTCTAATTAAGCGCAACTTTAGGCTAGGTTTCGGTTCCTTTTTTTAGTTTTAAAATATTTTTTTTAAACTAAGAAACTACAACCAAAAATTTAAGAGTATCATAAGACCTGTGATATTCCTTATTAATAAGACCTATGATATTTCTTATCAAAAGACCTGTGATATTTCTTATCAAAAAAGACTCTTTAATGCACTTTCAAATTTAGAAATGAAAATTTAAAGACAAAGTTCAGATATGCACTTTCAAATTTAAAAGAAAACAAATATTTTCTTACAATACCTTTTGATCAAACTAAAAATTAAATTAACTCTTTTGATCAAACTAAAAATTAACCTTATGATCAATGTAATTTGCCAAATAAAACAGCAAATGATTGTAAAATTACAAAATTTACAAATAAAATTTACAAATAAAATGATGATTTCAATTTTACTTCTTTTAAAAAAAAATTTGATTATTAAATTAAAAAAATGTAACATTTATTTAAAAAAATAAATTGTTTTACATGTAGTTTTATTAATTTTTAACTTTTTTTTAAATATATATTTTTTTTAAAACCGCAATGCAATACAATTGCACTTTTTATGTGCTCAGCTAAAATGTGTAAGCTAAAGTATTGAACAGTTTCTGCATTACGTAATGTGTGGATTAATCCATATTTAGGTAAAGTTCATGCTGTTAAAATTGATTCAACAATTTTTAATGTTATCATTTTCTATATATTAAATATAAATTTATTTATTATATTTAATATATATATAAATTAAAATATATATTTCTATCTATATATCTATATATATTTAATACATACTAGCTGAGATCGGACCCGTAAAAATACGGGTCTTTGTAAATCTATTACAAACCGATTTACATATCTATTTCTCACCAATTATTCTATACCTAATCTTTATTTACTTCAATATTTTTTAGTAAAATAAATTATTCTGAAAAAAAACTTTAAGAGCAAAAAACTTAAATGCGCAACTTTTCCGCATATGTAGAGCTTATAAGAGAATTATAATTAGGTTTGTTTTTCTGCTATATGCATTTCATTGATAGCTCAGTGGTTAAGTGTGCTGTTTAAATGTTGTTTTGGAAGGTTTAAGAACTCCTCTTAGCGCGATAAGTTTTGAAATTTTTTCAATCTTGCTTATATATTTATAGCAAAAAAATAATAATATAGCAAAAAAGATTTCTAAATTTTTAAGTTTTCTCATTTTATAGATATATAAAATAATATATAAAATAAAAAAAAAAATGTCAAAGTTCTCTTATTATATAGATATATAGTTATACGCGATTATTCTATATAATGCCTGCAAACTCAACATATGCTAAAAACGTTTACACTTACAGACATTGGTACATGACGCTATATAAATGAAACTAAGAAGATCTTAGAGCACTAAAACATAATCATAAAAAAAAATTCATTCTTATAATTAAGAATCCAAAAAGGTTTTTGCAGATTGACGTCAGTTTGTGGCAAAATAAACCTTTATACATCAAGTTTCCTTTGCATTTATCTTACATTTTTTGATTAATTTTAATTATGTTGCATACAAATGCATAAAAATATACAAAACTGGTACAGATATATCATTTTCACGGATAAGAGATTGTATTTATTACAATAGTAAAAAATAAATAGTTTTAGTCTTTATTAGAATATATCCCATAAAAATATATTCCATATATCTTTAATAGAAAGAAATTTTTTAAAAAATTGAAATAAAATCTTATTTTTATGACTATTATTTTTAAAGGTCTAAGAAACAGATAAAACATAATTTTAGCAATCAGAAATTATTGAAAGAGGGGCAAATCTAAAGTTGAAGTTTCAAATTTTCCACTTGGATGTGACAATATATTTTGTGTTTTTTCAATCTTGTCCATTTTTTAAATCATATTAACACAACTACAAAAAATCAAAACAAAACAGTTTGAGCAAAAAAGACTTCTAATTATAGAAAAATTTACTTATATTACATACGATCCTGATTATAACGTTATATAAGTGGATTTTTTACATTTTATAAACAACACACTATATTAAAATTTTTAAGTGCACAGAACTGCAATTACTTTTAATTTTTTTGGTTTAGTGGCTTTTGTTAAGAGCTTTTAAATTTTGCATCAAATTATTTCATTTCAACATACTCGTTGTATCATACATACTGCAGCCGTTTATCAAAAAGCCTTAAGGTAAAAAATATCAATTTGGACTTTTTTACAAAATAAGCTAGTTTAAATGTCTACAAACATTATTGATTACATATTTTCAAAGAGTTCCGAAAAAATTCATAAAAATTATACATTTCAAAAAATGTTTTACAAAGAGTTAATTAAAAATTTTTTTTAATAGCATTTTTCTTGAAATAGGTAATAAGCATATTAAGGCGTTTTAAAAAATGGCTGCAGCATTTTTTATTGTAAAAAAAAAAAAATGTAGCAAAAAACTTTTGGTTGTCAAAAAAAAGTTTTAAATTTTTTCTAGCTATGGAATTTTGTTTTTTTTTGCCTCCACAGCAGCACTTTCTGAAGTAGCAGGACTGACTTAGATTTTTTTTTTTTTAATTAAATTTCAGACAACTTTTTTTTTCAGACCATCTGCAGCTTATTAGGACTAATTACCAGAGCACATTAATAACATAAGTATCTCAATCATGACACATATGCAACAAATTTTTTCTCTTGGTGTTTTGATGCTTTTAGAAATTTTAGCTTTTTTAAAATCTTTTCATTCATTAAGTGTATAATTTCGTTACATATGTTTTTATATAATCTCTATAAAACTTCAAAAGTATTTTGTATTTTAAAATAATCCAAAAAAAATAAAAATAAATTGTCATGGTAGGACTCAAACCACGGTTTACTTGTTTAGAAGCTCAGCGTGCTATCCACTCAGCCGCGCTGGCACATTGTTAAACGAAAATTTCTAAAACTATGTAATGATTTTTTTAACAGAAAGAAATGCTGTAGATCAAAGTTAAGGAGAGCTTGACTCAAAGCAATTTTTAAGTGAAAATCAAACTATAAAACTTGATAAATATTTTATTATGTTTTAACATTACTTAATTTAAAAGTACGTTAGATATTTGCTTACACGTTCTTTCACATTTTCTTATAAAACAAAGTGCTACAACTCTTTCTTGCCACTACTCAATTGCAATGGCTGCCAAGGGTTCGATGTCAATCACACTCGAATGAGCACTACTACTACTACTACTACTACTACTACTACTACTACTACTACTACTACTACTACTACTACTACTACTACTACTACTACTACTACTACTACTACAAACACTATTAAGTTCAGCAATAATATATAATATGTATACATACATATATATACATACATAAATATATATATATATATATATATAAACAAATATATATATAAATATTTTTTAATTATCTTCGCTTCCAACAAGGCTGCAAGCAACCACTAATTAGTGTTGGAAGTTACTAGAAGAGAAAAGATGAAGCAAGATAACGATTGACAGACGACTTAAAAGATTGCAAATTGTATGAATCAGGAAAGCAAGATGAAGGAAGCGAATTTCAAAAAACTGATGTTCGAGGAAAAAAACTAGACGAATAAGAGTTTTTGGAGCACTTAGGAACAGTAACAGAAAAAGGATGAGACGTAATTGAATGACGAGTAACACGAGAATCAATTTTAGTAGATGGCACAAGAGACGCTAGCTCTTTAGAGCAGTGCCCATTATAGTATTTGTAGAAAAGAGAAAGAGAAGCAACATTACGACGATGTGACAGAGGTTGAAGGTTGGCTGCAAGAGCAGGTCCAACTATGTTTACAATGCGTTTTTGCACCTTGTCAAAAAGAGAAAGGACATCATTAGAAGATCCGCCCCAGATATGGCAACAGTATTCCATACAAGGCCGGATTTGAGATTTAAATAGATAGAGAATAGAATCCAGAGTAAGAAAGTGACAAGCTCGATAAAGAGAAGCAACTTTAGCAGATGCTAATTTTGAAACGGATTTGATATAAGATTTCCAAGAAAGATCAAAAGTAAGAGTTAATCCTAGAAGATGAAGGGTAGGAGACTCATCAAGTACATTACCGTTCATATATATAGGAAGGTCTAAATTATTGCGATAACGATTAGCCGAAAAAAATTGAGTTTTATCTGAATTAATGTTCACCAGCCACTGTGAGCCCCATGCTGTAGCAGAAGTGAGATCCTTTTCAAGCTCAGATGCCCCCTGCAACAATCAGAGGGAGTTGGCTTCTTATCGTGACAAGAATAAATGGTAGTATCATCAGCGATCAATGCCACCTTAGATGTGAGAATATCTGGAAGATCATTAATGTAAATTAAAAAGAGTATAGGGCCAAGGATTGAACCTTGAGGAACCCCTGAGATTACAGAATAAGAAAAAGAGTGCTGTCCATCAAGGACAACTTGTATACTACGATTGGAAAGAAAGGATTCAATAATCTTAAAGATATTTCCAGATACACCGTAAGAAGAAAGCTTATGGAGGAGACCAGCATGCCAAACTTTATCAAACGCTTTAGAAATGTCAAGAGCAATGGCCTTAACCTCTCCACCTTTATCTAATGCGCGATAAAACCTATCGGTTATTGCTGATAGCAAATCAGCCGTAGAACAAGAAGATCGAAATCCATATTGATGATCAGAAAGTAGGTTATGAGATTTGAGATGAGAGATTAGGTGTTTGTTAATTAAAGATTCAAAAACCTTGCTTATGATAGGAAGAAGACTAATGGGACGGTAGTTAGACGAATTGGATCGCTCTCCAGAATTTTTAAAAATAGGGATAACAGATGCTGCTTTCCAGCAGGCTGGAAAACAAGACTCTGATAAGCACTTGTTAAATAGTTTTGAAAGGATAGACGACAGCTCCGGAGAACACTTCTGCAAGACTATAACAGGTATGTTGTCCGGGCCGCAAGCTGTAGAAGAGTCTAAGCGGGAAATCACTTTAGATACAGAAGCTGGAGTGATACAAATGTCGAGCAATGGATCAACCTGTTTGACGACTATATCAGGTAGAATGCAACTAGCGGCATCAAAAGATGATATTGATGAAAAGTTCTTGGCAAACAATTCAGCTCTGTCTTTAGGTGAGGTGACAAAGTCTGAACCATACAAAAGAGGTGGAATTACAGACTTGCCCTTATTATTGATACTATTAAAGATTCTCTAGAAGTCACGAGGGCCTAATTTTTGTGATGAAATACGAGATTTCATGATCTGAGAATAGCGGGCTTTGGCGTTAGACAAAACCTTTTATATACATACACATATATATATATATATATATACATATATATATATGTATATAAATATATATCTATATATATATATATATATATATATATATATATATATATATATATATATATATATATATATATATATATATATATATATATATATGTATATAAAATATATATCTTATACTGCTAAGTTAGGTGAGCATGATGACATCATACTGAAACGGCCTGCTGCCGGGGGCTTCAGTACATACATCAACTGACAAATAGCCTGACTCGCAGTGGAGTGCTGCTACATAGCCTAAGAGTTTGGGATGGGTTAGCAACCTTTTCATTCATTATTCTTCGTTTTCTTCTTTTTCTCAAAAATCTATATTGATTTAGATAAGCAAAAAAAGTGAGCAATTGCACATATAAATATGCTATAGTATATATATATATCTATATATCTATATATATATATATATATATATATATATATATATATATATATATATATATATATATATTATATATATATATATATACACATATATATATATATATATACATATATATATATATATATATATATATATATATATATATTTATATATATATATATATAATAAATATATAAAATATGCTATAGTATATATATATATATATATATATATATATATATATATATATATATATATATAATAAATATATAAAATATGCTATAGTATATATATATATATATATATATATATATATATATATATATATATATATATATACATATCAAATGCACAATAAAATTTTTCAGTTACAGCAGTTACAGTAAGTCAGTCATAGAATAAGAAGATTGAAATTTGTATTGATTTTCAGAGAGTTGTTAGAAGATATTAAAAAAATACTAAAAATTGTTAAAAATGTGTTGATTAAAGACTCAAAGACTTTGCTAATAATAATACATAATGATCTTGCTAATAATAATACATACTGATCTTGCTAATAATACATACATACTGGTCTTGCTAATAATACAATAAAGACTGATTAAACAAAAAATACTGACCAAACCTGGGATAGACAGGGAGAGTTTGACCAATAGATTCAAAAGTCAATTTAAAGGAAAAACTCTTTGCAAATAGTTTTGATTTATCCTTGGGAGAAGTTATAAGATGCGACTTGTTAATTAGAGATGGAATGTTTGACTTTTATTTTTTTATGTTTGACACAGTTGAAGGTTTTCCAAAAATTTCTAGAGTTTTAATTTAATTTTAATAAGATCATCACTGAAAAAATTGACAAAAAGTTTGAAAAAAAATTAAACAAGAAGTTTGAACTAATTTAAACATTTGTAACATTTTTTTCTTTGCACAAGAAAATTTTTTTGAACTAAAAGTAAATTGTTGACTAAAAAAAAAAAAAAATAAAACAAAAAAAAACCTCTGAATATATTACTATTATATAAAAAAGAATATGTTTATATCAAATTAAAATTGATTTAACAAAATTAATCTAATAAGTCAATAGCTTTAAACATGAAAAAATTACTTTTTTAGATAAATTATTGTGAGATATAAATGTGACTAATATATTAATATTAATTTAAATAGGAGTTATTTTTGGCTAATGTGCATTTAAATATAAGTAAAATCAATAAAAAATAATATAAAATAAAAAAAATCAAATAACTCAATATAAATTTTTATTTGCCCAATTTAAATTAATTATCTAAATTAATCAACTTAAATCAAAATATAAGATAAAATTTTTATCTTGGCACAAAATATTTTTTTATAACGACAACTCCAATAAACTTTAGTCAAACATAATAGTGCATTAAATACAATACAACAGTACAGGTAAATAATTTTATGCTTTCATGCTTTAGGAAAAATTATACAAACTATATTCACCTGAAACATTGCACTCCTAATAGTTCTTGCTGCAAAACTTCTAAAGATGTTTCTATTAAATCTAGAGCACTCACAAAATCTGAATTTGATAAAAGGAGTTGAATGGTAGGTTGAGTTTGATGAATGGTTGCCATTAGTTTCAGCTATAAAATAAATCTAAATAATGCAATATAAACATAAAAAAAAAACACCCAAAATAAAATAAAATAAAACATCTGCATTAAAATCAAATGTTTTTTTTTTTTTTATAAATAAAAATAAAACTTTTTTTATAAAAATTGTTCATTAAAAAATAACCAAAACCTTCTCCTCAACAATTTCATATCTCTCACGAAGACGCATTAACCTCATCATATTTAGTGGTACTTTTACTAAACGATCACGTATTTCATTTAATCGAAGCCTAAAAAGATTATTCCACTACATCCATAATAAAAAAAATTTTTTTTTACAAAATATCACAAGTATCAAAAAAACTAAACATTACAGCAAAATTTATTTTTAACAAGTTTTGAAAGAGATCATGGATTAACATTTATGTGGATAGAATAAATTAAAATCATTAACTTCTATTTATTGAGATGGAGATATATTTACAAGAACATTTTATTATCAGTAAAAATTTTTTGTGGCGGTTAAACTTATTACTAAATTCTTTGATATGAACACAATGTGTTCAAAACAATTAATTCGTGATTTACCTTTTGTTCTACAATATTACATTTTAAAAAAGGAGTGTGACCATGTCAAAATTACATTAGATTATCAAAAAGTTCTATTTTAAAAATATTTATTATAAGCGTTTGTTTTTATTAAAAACAATGTATAAATTAATTATTTTATAAAGGTCAATAAAAAAAAAATCACTAATGCGTCAATAAAAAAAAAAAATGCATCAATGAAAAAAAAAAAAATTAATTTTTATCTAGCAAAGAATATAGAATATAGAAAGTCTGATTGAAAGAAAAATATTCTATTCAAAACAAAATTTCACTTTTTTGGGTTACAAAAAATTCACTTTTTTGGGTTGCAAAACAAGTGCAACCAAATAATGCTAATTTAGTTTCTTTATATAAAAGTGCTGCATTTTTTCAATTTAGAGAAATAACTATGTAACTGTTTAGATACAACGTTCTTCAAGTTTTATTCATCACAAAGCTCATTATTTGTACACGAAAATTAATAAATTATTCAAAAGTATTAAAAAAAAGTTGATTTCCTTCTAGACAAAACAAGTGCAAATCCACAAAATGTTGACCAAGCTGTATTTCGCTATCAATATTTCGTGGCGAATCCTTTGTTGGCGATCACAGCCTTGCATCTTCGAGGCATAGATTCGATCAGGTGATCAATGAAACTTTGTGGAATTGCTGCCCAGGCCTTTTGGATTTGTTCAAACAGTTGATCCTTATTACAAACGCCTTAACGATTAATTCTGCGGTTGACGATCTCCCACAGGTTCTCGATTGGGTTGAGATCCAGAGAATGAGGGGGCCAATCCATTGCCGATAGGTGGTTGTCTTAAAACCACTGCTTGACTAATTTTGCAATGTGTTATGGATCGTTGTCTTGCTGAAAAACCCATTTTATTGGCATATTCCATTCAGCATGAGGTAACATAACATCTTTCAGGATATTTTTATACATGAAACGGTCCATTATTCCATTGATTTGACCATTAGCAGAAAAACACCCCAGACCATTACATTGCCTCCACCATGCTTCACGGTAACGTAAATTGAGGTGTTTTCCGGCCGGTCAACATAAACAGCAAATGCCATTGCTCCCAATGATCCAATGATGTTGAACTTCAATTTATCACTGAACAGGACAGTTTTCCATTTCTGCACATTCCAGTCAATATGAGATGTAGCAAACAGGAGTCTTTTCTTTTGGTTCTTTAGTGAAATCAGCGGCTTCTTTGCAGGGCATCGAGAAAACAATCCGGCTTCAACAGCACATCATCTGATTGTTTGGTCCAATACAAGCAGCTCTAATTGCTATTGTATCTCGACTGATGATATCCAGGGATCCTTCTTGACGGATCTGATGATCATAAAATCCTCTCTAAAAGTGGTGGAACGCGGTCTTCCACCTTTGTTATCTGCTGCCAACTTCCCAGTAGAACGATATTTGGAACATATTCTTGATACGGTCCATTTTTTCACTCGATATTTATCACAAATACTTTTTTGTGACATTCCATCTACATAATCGCCAAAAATTTTCTTTCTTAGTTCCAATCCAAGACTGTCGGGAGCCATTTTCGCACTTGAAGTCATAAAAATAATAAAAATAAATAATCACGCTTCTCAAGGCTTACCGTGTTACATTTACCTTATGATGATACAATAATGCTCTGTGGAACACAACGTCTTGGCTGGATGGGACTGTATTGATGTAATGAAACACTTGTTGTATTTCACTTCTTGTATTGATGTTCTCCGATAAAACACTTTGATAAAACTCACTTCAATAAACTGTCTTGATAATACTGACTGATTGACTTCCATATACTGACTGAATTACATGTCGGTTTACATGTCTCTTATATAGTAAAATTAACCTGTGTGAACCTGTTCTGGAAGATTCTAGATGCTTCTTTTCAATGCTTCTGGAAGCTTCTGGATGGGTCTGGATGCTTCTGAATGTTTCTGGATACTTCTGAATGCTTCCAGATGCTTCTTCTGGAAGCTTCTGCATGCTTATGGAAACTTCTGGATACTTCCTTTAATTATTAAAAAACTTCTGTGACGTTGACACGGACCAGACTTAAGAAAATGAAACAAACCAAAAAAGTTGCACTTGTTTTGTCCGCTGCAAAATGACATTTGTCAACAAAATTCTGCCTGTGTGCTGTCACCTGTCAGCTGATTGCTCATGTCATGGCATGCTATGACTCTAGACTCCTGAACTGTTAGCTGTGGTAGTGTAGTTCATTTCGTTTTTAAGACATGTAAAATTAGGAACACTTTTTAGCATTGTTCGATATTGGTTGCAAATGTTTTGTCCAATACTGTATATCAATTATTAAAAAAACAAACAAAAAATTAGAACATATGTTTGAAAAAATTAAAAATAAGTAGGGAATTTTAATGAACTATTTTAGTTTTATAAAATAAAACTAAAATAGTTTTTTTTTTTTTTTTTTAGACAAACTTTTTAAACAGTAATACTTAAATTTCAAAAATTATCTTAACACTATCATTATTTTATGGTAATTGTTAATTTTCTCATATTGCTTTCTCTTTAATATATATATTTGACCATCTTTGTTTAACTGAAGCATTTTTAATTGCTTTAACGCACTCTTTGAGTTTTTCTAATATAAATATAAATATTTATACAATTATTTATAAGACTAATGACTTACCGAAGTTGCTTTACTTCTTGACAGGAGAGTTGAACATCAACTTGCAACTTGTCTTGAGAACTCATAGCAAGAAAAAAGTCAGATGATTTTGTTGCAATCTGTTGTGAAAGATTGACCTCAATCATGTCAAGGTAATGTGCAAGCTAAAAATAAATAAAACGAATAAAATTAAAAAATAATAATAATAAATAGCTTTATGAAAATTAAAATTGAAATTTAATATTAAAAAAAAATAAATAAAAAAAAACAAAATAAAAAAACAACATCAAACAAAAACAAAATCAACACCAAACAAACAAAAAGCAACAAAACAAAAGATTAAAAAAACAAACAAAAAAAAAAAAAACTTTTTATAAAAACTAGTTAAAGTCTTTAGTGATTTATTTACAAATATCTGTTGTCATTTTTACAATAGATATTTAAAATACTTTTTTCTCCTATTTATGTTTAAAAAAATTTTTATTGCAATAAACTTATATGCTTCATTTTTTTTTCAAAATTATGCATTTGATCATCATAGATTAGATTAGATTAGGTTAAAATTTATTAGAACAGTGATACATGTTCTAAAGAACACGCAGGTCCATAAAATATGAAGGACTCTGACAACATCCCCTACAATCACATAATACATATGCAAGATAATTTACAATATATATATATATATATATATATATATATATATATATATATATATACACATATATATGCAATCACATAATACAATCACACACATATATATATATATATATATATATATATATATATATATATATATATATATATATATATATATATATATATATATACACACATATATATGCAATCACATAATACAATCACATATATATATATATATATATGCAATCACATAATACAATCACATATATATATATATATATATATATATATATATATATATATATATATATATATATATATATATATATATATATATATATATATATATATATATATATATATATATATATATATATATATATAGCAATTATATATAAGACCACAATTATAAAACAAAAAGTAGTTAACCAGACAGTATTTTTCAAAGTCGATAGAGTTAATTTTAATTTTGAAGCTCTTGATAAATTTGGCTTTCACGACGTCAGACGGCAAGTTATTCCAAATAATAACAACCCTGAGAGAGAAAGAGTATTTACGGATACCGAGTTTACATTTTAGTTTGCGCAATTTAAAATTATGTCCTAGAGTGTAAATATAGTAGTTAATTAAAAAGAAACTTGATTTATTTAGGCAAACAAAGTTGTTCAGAATTTTGTAACAATATAGTATTGGATATTTTTTAAATATATTACAGAAAATATAAAATAATAAAGACTCACAAGCGAAAAATGCACATTTTTTAATCAAATTTTAATTTGTCTTTATCAATAACTCCGTATGAACCATATGAATATGGGTAAATAAGAATTATATAACCATATGAACAGAATGAATTTTAGCAGATGGCACCATAGTCATAATATTTAACTAGTCTACTCTTATAACACTTAAGTTCCTCTCTATACTAGTGCTCAGCCTACTTTAGACTGCATCAAATTATAAACATTGTATTTTGCTATATAAATATTGAAAAGCCAGGAGTAAATGGTAGGAGTAAATTGTGCTAGTTTTGGTTATTCAGTTTAGATATTGTTTTGGATTGCATATATTTTGCATTCTAAATAAAAATGATTAATATTGCATGAAATAAAGACACCAACAGTTAATAAATGGAGTTACGTAATGGAATTTGTAATAGTTTGCATATTCTATATAAAAGTATGTTATAGAAACAAACATTTCATTGACTGTATAACTAGAAGGGTATACATGAATAAATAGGTTTATATTCAGAGTATATTTATTGGAAATGTTAGCTAATAAACTCTATATTTTATATAAAGTTTACTTAGCTGGATTAGTTAATAATTTATATTTCACTCTCCACATTATGTTGGTATTATTCCTGGAAACAAGAAAATTCAAGTACATTTTTATAATTTTAGATTAATTAAAAAGCACTCATTCATGGATCATATTCTATAAAAAAAAGTTTAAAATTTCACCTTAAGAGGTAAAAAGTTAGCAATTTCTACCTTAGAAGATAGAAAATTACACCTTAATATACCTAACTATTACTGAATTTATATTGAAAATAATGATTTTTCATACAATTTTCTATTTAGAAGGTAGAAAATTATACCTTTCTATTTTCATTAAATAAAAATTGATTCAGTAAAAAAAAAAAAAAAAAAAAAAAAATAAAGATTATAATAAATTTGTATAAATACTTTAAAAATAGTATATCAAGGCTTCTTATAGTATAACATTTTAAAGCTTTCATATCATTTTTATATTTTCATATTTCATATCATTTTTTGTTTTTATTGAAACTTACAGAACTACTATCACAGTAACTTACAGAATTCTATTTTAAAATCTTGAAGTTTAAGCAACTATTTAGTGTCGGTTGAATGCAGAAACTTGTTATTAAGTTATTTTGAGAGAAACAACAAAAAATTTGAGGTTATCTTCAAGTAAAATAAGACATCCTATGATAATTCTCTAGCTTCAAAAACTGCTACAGAGTATGATAATATACTTAACTAATCTATCTGACTTTACCACCACAGGTGCCACCACTGTATGACACCACTGTATGACAAATGTTTCTTTTACTTTAGAAAGCAATCAAAATTTGTAAACTAAACTCCTTATAAGTTATTGTTTGTAACTTTGCAAGATGCAAGTTGTTTAAAATGCATTTGATTCATTTACACATGGTTGACCACACTAAAATGATTCATTTACACATGGTTGACCACATTAAAATAAGACAACTTGTTACTGTTTTATTCAAATATGATTATCCAATTATTTTATCCAATTAAAATTATAAAGATAAAAAAGATATATTAAAACGATAATACTGTGGAACCATATTTAATAATAATTTAGTAATATTATTACTGATTTATACTGTGGAACCATATGGAACCAACTGATGAACCATGTGGAACCAACTGATTTATACTGTGGAACCATATTGCTTACATACTTCATGAAGACAGAGAATGTGGCTCTTGTATTTTACCTAAACTTACTTTTGATATTAAGTTGACACCATATTTATTGATATTAAGTTGACACCATATTTATTGATATTAAGTTGACACCATATTTATTAAGAAGTGTTAAACTTGCTGCATAAGTAAAAATTTTTAGCTGTATTAAAAGTTTTATTACATTATGAAATCACTTAGTTCTTGCAAGGTTATCCCATCTTTGAATGACTTTGGCTTTAATATTAGCACGATAAAAAAACAAAATATATTTTTAATAGCTGGAATTAAAATTTAGCTACACAGGTAATATAAAGTGGTAGTAATATAGTAGTGAGTTGTGACAAAAAAAAAAAAAGAAACTTAAAGTAAGTAAATATTGTTTGCATTATTTACAAGATGATGGTATCAGATTTGTTCAACTAATATCTTTTTATAAAACTAAATATTTTTTTATAAAACATATGTAAAATGTAAGTGTCATTAATATCTTAAAAAGACAATATTTATTCTTATCAATCAATCTTGTATTGATATTATATTAGAAAGTTACTACACCATAAAACTATTAAATATACATAAGGCATTTATTTTACTACTTAAAAAGTTATTATACCATTAATATTTTATTAAAGTATGTGGCTATGAAAATAGCTGTTTTAGTAGGTTCAAGTCATCTCACTTCCTCTTTAATGTTATTGTTCCAAAACTGATGGTATTTTTTAACTGATTCTCTTTAAATACCTATTTTGTTTAAACATTTTAAATCTTTTGCAAAATAAAGAACTTGTATATACAGTGTAAACCCTTGGAAATTGGAAAAATGAGGTTGGCCAGCCCCAAACTTATAGAAGTCAAATCAAATCTTTTTTGAAAACTTACAAAATTTCTAGAAAATTTCAGGAATCTCTAAGTTATAATGCTTAAAAACTAGTTTAACTTCTTTATTATTCTTAAATAATTTTATTTAAGTCCTACCAAAAAACTAAGATTTAAAAAAAGTTAATCATACATAATAAACTGAACCTTTTCTTGAAGAAGTTTGCCAGTTCCGGAGGATGATTGTAAAGTTGTTTTTTTTGTAATTTGATTCCATGGAAGCACTTCATTAAAAGTGTTTGGCTCTTCAAGATGAAAATCGGGTTTCAAAAACACCTGAAATTAATTATTTTTCTGGTTATCAAAACTATTTACTTAAAAATGTTTATATCAGTCATTTTTAAAAACAGTCATTCCATATTTCAAATCACAAAAGATTAAGTATTATGCTCAAATAAAATGAATAACACATTAGTATTAATGATTTCAGTGTAACATAGTCAGCGTTCAGTGATTAAGTCAAGTTACTATGTGCTGTTGGTTTTGTTTGAGTTTTTTTGTATGTTTGTTAATGTTTTGTAAATTAGTTAGCATTTGCTGTTTAGTTTTTTGCTTAAGATTAAGTGTATAACAATTAAGTTGATGAAAATATGAATGAAAAAAAACTTTGATTAAATACTTTAAAATTAAGTTTTTTTGCGAATACCACAAAATACTATTACAGTAGTGTACCCTCTGGTTTTTTCCCAGTTGCCTGCAGGATGAAGTTACTTGAATGAAACTTATGATAAAATTTTAGCTTATGCAAAGCCGTGTACTTTGTTTTTAAGGAGCAAATTATTATAAGTTTGTTAGGGAAAAAGTTATAAAAAACAAAACAAAAAACTTACGACTGTAAAAGTAACAACACTCTTGTCACTAACTGCATTATAAAAGTAATAAAACTATAATAGTGTTATTACTTTATAAAGCACATATAACTTTTAAAGTTCATTCTTTATTCAAACAACATTAGTAATTCCAAACTTTAATAAAAGTAGATAAGCACCTAGAAAATATAAAGTGGATATTCAAATATTATTAAAAACTTTGAAAACTTTTACAAATACTTAAACAACTTTATAAAAAGTTTGGCATAATGAAAAACGTAACTAATAGTTCGTAAAAACGCACGTTAAGTTTAAAATCAACCAATAAAAAGTTTTTATTAAATGATTTTAAAATTAACGCGTGTTTTTACGGACCATTAGTAACGTTTTCACCATACATATAAAGTTGTTTAGGTTCCTTAATAAGTTTTAAATATTATTTGAATATCCACTCTATATTTCTAGATGCTTTTCTAGTTCAATTAAGATATATTTTTATTAATAAACACACTCTAATAAGAAACAAACTGTCTGGTCGTCCTGCTGGGCTACTGACAGACTTTTTTTTTTTATTTCAGTTACCCTTAGAGAAAACGAGTCGTCTTGTGCCACCAGACAACCATGAGGGTACACCACTGTATTATGAACAATTTTTTTTTAATAAAAAGAGATTATTTAAAATAACTGATTCTGTTTTGCAAAAAAAAAAAAAAAAGTAGTAGAATTATCAAAAAATTGAAAAATACCTCCGGTATTTCTGTGTCTTCATTTTTTAATTCTAAATTTGAAATTATAGAATATTAGTTTTATAGTATTCCAATAATTATAGAATATTAACTTTATAGTATACCAATAATATTAGTTATATAGTATACCAATAATATTAGTTATATAGTATACCAATAACTATAGAATATTAGTATTTTAGTATACCAATAATTATTGAATATTTGTTTTATAGTAAACCAATAATCAAAAGAAATAACATAAGAAACTAGAGGTTTTGTTAATGAGGTTTAAAAATAAATTTTGAACACACTTTATTAAATTACTTTTAAAACAAAGTTCAAGCCAAATATTGTCTTCAACAACACATCAATACATTAAATATTGTCTTCAACAACACATCAATACATTAAAAACAGTTTTATAAAAGTAAATCATGGTAGAAAAATAATAAAAACACAATAACATAGCTAACCTTCCAATAAACAACAAAAAGTTGTTTTAAAATATAAAAAAAGAGAAGTACATATTAAAAAAACCTTATGACTATAACTGGAACTAACCTTTGTATTTTACATCTTTTTTTTTCCCTGAATGAGGAGCAAGTATAGTGCGTTTTAATCGTACATGATGCAGATATTTCTTTAAAAAATAAAATATACAACATTTAAATGTACAAAATATTATAAAACTAAAAGCTATATTTATAAATGTAAAGGTTGCATAATTTCTAATTTGTTTGATGCAATCTTCAAGACCATTGCTGCAACCTAAAAAATCATTAAAACTTGTTTTTATTGATTTCAAAATCTTTTATTGATTTTAAAGTCTTTTATTGATTTCAAAATCTTATAACAGTTAGAGCACCAAATAAAAAAATATAGCAGATGCTGCTACTCTCGCCTGAACTGTAAACATTTGATAGAAAAAAAAGAGTATATATATGCAGGCCTAACACATTACCTCAAACTATTAATATCATCGTGATTTTGATGTCATAAAACTCATTTAAACTACCACAATAAAATAAATTACAGCAAAATGAGTTTAATTTACTAAGAAAAACAAATCTTGAAATGTTATTTTGGTAATGTGCATATTGTGGAATGTCTATTTTGTTTCATTTTTTTTTGTTTTTTAATATTAAATAATTAAATTTAATTTTACATTTTTTATTATCATTTAACACTAATTTATTTTCCTTTCTCGACACCTGCATTTGTATTTTTTTAAATTGCAGTTTTCAATTTCAAGGGTTTCATTTTCAAGGGTTATAATACACTGCAAAAAAGCTAAATTTATCTACTGAGAAAAAAAAGATAGCACTAAAAAAAAAAAAAAAAATTGTAATAAAATATCAAACTTTAATTAAATAAACTAGAAAAATTTGATAATTAAAATAAACAAATTCAAAAAAAAAAATTCAAAAAAAAAAACTTATTTGCCATGTATACTAGAGCTATGAAAATCTTAGTTTTTTTCTTCTTGCATTTATTTGTTTTTTATGTCTTTTTGCTTTTAAAAATGTTTTTGCTATATTTGATGTTTTTTCTATTTAACGTTTATTAAATTATATTTATTATATTATGTATTTTAATTGTATTTGACGTTTTTTATATTATAAATATTAAACCTGATGATGCATTAAAACATTAGTTCAATTTGAAAAAAAATTTATGCATCATATTTACACCATATTCTTACATCAGTGTCTACATCATTAACCTTTATAACTTCTTGACCCAGAAAATTGTAATTCAATGATTGAACAATTTTTAATGATTTTGTAGTAGATTTAGTATTCATTTCATTTCTCTTACATTTAATTCTAATCTGTTTTTTTTTTATTTTTAAAGCTCTATTATGTTGCAATAAATTTTAACACTTTGTAATGACGGAAGAAATTAAACCAAAAAATAGTATGGTTTCTTTCATAAATGTATTTACCACATTTGATGCCTGTCTGAAACTGTTTCCTTTATATTGCCCAATTTCCAATGTTAATACAAATTACTAGAAATAATGAACATAATAATCGTTTGAAAAAATGTATTTAAAAACTTTAAAAAAAAGTATTGAATAAGCTCCTAAAAATCTTCATAAAAAAAAAAGTATACCATTTTCTTGATGAAAACATTACATGGAGAGAATATATAAATGTAATTGAGAATAAAATTTCAAAAAATATTGGTATATTGATTTAAGCTAAACAATTCTTAAATCAATCCTTTTGAAATACATATACTTTTTATTCATACCTAAACTAAACAGACATTGCTTGGTGCAGCACCAGCTTTACAAAACTAAGTAAGCTTCTCTGCAAACATAAACATGCTATTAGGATTATTAAAAATATAATTTGTTTCTCGCATACAAAAACACTTTTTTGTAAACTTAATATACTAAATATTTTTAAATTAAATCTTTATCATATTCTTATATTTATGCTTAAACTTGATTAAAATATGGCGCCGTTGTCATGTAACTCTTTATTAAAAAAACATTAATCATATATAAAGCACAAGATTTTCGAATAATAACTATAGTCTACCCAAAACCTATTATTCAGCCACTAAATTCGCAATAACAAACCGAGGACCTAAATTATGGAATACACTTTTAAATAAAAAAAACACTTTCTTCGCGTAATCAGTTTAAAACAAAACTTTTTACTGAACGACAATGAATAAAACTTTGTTTTAAAAAAAGGCATTTAAATAAGAGTATTCTTATAATTAATTTTTTTTTTAAACATAATTAATATATTTATTACCTTCATATATATACAAATAAATATATATATATATATATATATATATATATATATATATATATATATATATATATATATTATATATATATATATATATATATATATATATATATATATATATATATATATATATATATATATATATATATATATATATATATATATATATATATATATATATATATATACACACACACACACACATATATTATCAAATTGTATGATATGTATACTTCTAATTCAAATATATGTATGTGTTGGAACTATAGTTTTTATTTTTTTATGCATATATTTTTTCTCAATTATTTTGCTAGTTAAATAATTACGCAAGCAAAGTATATAAATTATTAAAAACAAAAAAAAAATTATATATTTAACTATTTATTTATTCAACTACATAAATATTATAAGGTAAGGAACAGTTTTTTTTTTGTTTTTTTGTTTTGTTTAGCTTTTGCTATGTTAGTTATCTCTATTTTATTATATTTTTAGTAAATTTTTACAGTGCAAAAAAATAATTATTATTATTATTATTATAATTTTATCTTTTGATTATGTAACAAAGTTTTTATAAACTATGTATCTTACAGAATATATTACAGGGTTTAGTGATAAGACAATTATAGTCTTCATTTTGCCCCAGTTATGTAAATCTTTTAATCATGTAATTAGTAATAGTAAATATTAGGGTCATTCCATATGGAATCATCCAGACCATAATACCCTTACGTCTAAGAACTTATACAATTTTACCTCACTTGCAGTCCATTAAAAAAATAATAACTGCTAAAATTTTAGTTAAAAATACACTTGGGTTACAGAGATATAGTCAGTTGAAATAATGCTGAATCAGCATTTTAGTGATTATCTGAAGCGACTACAAAGCAACTTTGACATATAGTATCTTCATATTGGCTTGGGGAAATTTCCTAAAATTTGGTTAGATTTTTACTTGAGGAATCCAAAAATAGCACCCTCAAGACTCGATTGTCTCAGGAAATGCCTTGTTAATCCAATTTTATTCAAAACTATTGACTAAATTAATGATGATAAATTGTAAATTTGGAGGTAAAATGAAGACTGTGGCCCAAAATCCTGAATAAAAGGTTTAATTGTATATCAATACTTTATCAGGTCTACTGAAAAAAAATTTAGATTCATCAATTGTCCCTCTTGATCAAAATTTGTGTTTAAAAATTGTGTTTTTTCAGAAAAATTTTGTAATAAAAGCAATTGAAATGTTTTTTAAAACATTTATTTGAATAAAACATCAAATAGTGTTATTTATTAACTAGTTTAGGACATTTATAGTTATAGGACACAGGAGAGCCAGGGGGCCTCTGACCAACTTTGCCCCCCCCCCCATCTCTTTTTTTTTTTTTTTAAATACATAAAATTAATAAGTAATGAATAATTATTAAAATTCGATTTAAAAACATAATTTTTTTTTGTTTAAGTTTGAGAAACAATTTATTTTCATTATTTCAAATCAATAAATACTTACCTCTAATTTCAAAGTAAGCATTCAAAACAGAGATCTTTTCACAATTTTAAAAATCATAAACTTTAAAACCAAGGATATTGAAATGTTTTTTGAAACATTTTAACAATCAATATCTTTATGATATTATTCAGTAGTTTAAGATATCTAATATAGTCATTGACATGATAAGGTGGACAGTGGGGTTTATTTAAATCCAACTCCCTCTCAGTCTTCCATCCAAGTATTTGACAAAAAAGAAAAAAAGAAAGAAAAATTCTAAATGCAAATTAGGTAAATAAAATTACAACAAAATTATTTTAAATGTATTTAATTTTTTTTTTTGTTGTAACCAACTGCTTATATTCTACAAATCTAAATTAGATATGTTGTACGTACAACCTGATATTGTTGTGGGTGTAGAAATTAGACATATAACTTTAGAATTAAGCACTGAATACTCATTGAATAAAAGAAGTTTTTACCTAGTCCATGTGGTTGCATGAACCTGACTTTTATATCAACCTTATTTAAATCTTCAGTAATCCCTACCCACCATAAAAACATGCAATATAATCCATTTTTTTAATGTTTAATAAAATACATGTATCAATACTTGTTTAATAACTGTTTTATAATAACTTATAGTGTTTGAAACAATTGGAATAAAATGATGACAAATCCTTGTGCTAGGAACTGTTCTTCCATCTAAATATCTTTTTTCTAATTGTGCTTGTGTTTGGTCGATTTCATCTTTAGAAAACAATATAAAACAAATTCTATTTATCTTGGCTTTGCAAAAGGAGTACATTAAATTAACATCTAAAATCTGCCCAGTAGAAATTTGCTTTAGACTTTCTTGACATACTACTCTTTTAACAGCCCCACCAATACCATCACAGGAGGATTTACCAAGACTGGTAGCAAAAAATACCATTCAGTATTTAAATCAGTCTTTACTGTGATGACAAAGATTGATAAAGTTTTCAAAATTTTTAAATTGTGCTGCACAACCATCGGAAAAGTATTTCACACTTGATATATCAGGTAGATTTTCTTTCATATATCTAGTTATATCTTCCTGAGTCTTGCAATTAAATCCTGTGTCATGATCAACATCTTCTGAAAGTAACAAAAAGATTTATGTTTGAGAACTTTTTTCTCTATAAAATAAAGTACAATTGTAAAAAGTGAACATTGACTTTTGCTCCAGTGATAACTTTAAACCTTATCCTGAAAAACATATTGATAATTTTCAGCAAAATCTCCTAAAATTAAGCATTCGTTTTTGTTAAGATTTTCTTTACATCATTTCAACTATCTACTTTGTGTTTGTTTGTGAATGCGTGGTAAGGTTATCAATGCTGTCACATAATAAATCATTAAATTCATCTAGTTGCAATGATTGTAATAGTAGTGTTGTACAATAAGTACTTTGCGATTGCTTGAATGCTGCATCTTCTTCAAGCTCATGGTCCATAAACCCCTGCACTAAAAAACTTTTTAATGCTTTAATACCAAGGCATTGGTTACATCGATGTAACATACATTCTGTATTTTCAAGAGAACAAACAATCAATGCCATGAAATCTTTATTACTTTTATTCCACCTAATGGGATCAATAAGAAATTTTGTATTTTGGTGATGTATGCATACACAATGTGTACTACACATACATTATGAATACCTGATGCATTAGTTGTAATGCACCATTTTGGATTTAAGAGTACAAAACTTTGACTAACTGACTTTGACGCTAGAATAATCTTTTTTAAATGCAATTGAATTTTCATTAAGTTTTCATAAGTTTCCAGTTTTTTTTTTGGGCAATGATAGAATTCCATGCTTATTTTAAACTTTTCTTGCATATCGAACAAGATACTCAGACACTTCAAAGTAGCTTGATATCTTTGTACATGTCCATGATTTTGGTGTGAGTGTTAACATTTGCATCTCATGGCAATAAGAGTTTCATGGTCATTGCTAATGTTGTTGTTTGAAATAGGGCTTTTTATTTCTGTTGTGAAAGAAGTTTCTTTAATGTTATATGCTAAAGAGACCACTTTTGCAACTCTGTCAATAGTGTTCTCAAACTTTTGTTTTGCTGCAGGCAATTTGCTGTGTTTTGAAAGACTTTTTAGTTTGACTGATGAATTTTTTTTTTTTATATAAATAATGTTAGATTACCTTTTATAGCAATTTTTTTACTTTCCTTGTGTGTTCCAAATAGATTGCAACACTTAGTAATTTTTCTCTCAAAGTATTTTCCATAGAATTGCTTATGATAACAACATATAATTCTTATGGAACAAAATCTTTCCTATAAATTTGGTTGGCATATTATTTCTTCTTGTTTTTGATTACAAGGATGATCTTTGAATTGAATAAAACCTTGTTTTCTAGAAAATCCAGGTTTGTAGCAATAAATGTTAAGACTTTTTTCAAAATTACATTTCTCCACATTTCCACAAAATTACACATCTCCACAAATATGTTTATTATTTATAATATTACTTGCCAAAAAATACAAAAATAATAAAACTCACAATTATTCTTTAAGAAAATACAAACAAGTAAAGTACAACCTTTAAAAAGAACAAAACAAAACTTTTGCTTGTTTTTGATATAATAAGAGGTAAGCATTCACCAATTTGAAATAAAACAATGAAAATAAATTGTTGCTCAAACTTAAAATAAAATAAAAAAAATGTTTTTAAATTGAATTTTAATAATTATTTATTATTAATTCATTTTATGTGAAAAAAAAATCCAAGAAGATTAGGGGGGGGGGGGAGATAGTCATCAGCCCATCACTATAAATGTCCTAAACTAGCCCATAAATAACACTATTTGATGTTTTATTCAAATAAATTTCTTTTAAAACATTTTAAATGCTTTTGTTACAAAATTTAGTTTTTCTAAAAAGATTTTTGTTTAAAAAATCTTTTTAGAAAAACCTAATTTGCGTTTAAAAACAATTTTTAAACACAAATTTTGATCAAGCATTAGAGAGACAATCGATAAATCTATTTTTTTTTTTCAGTAGACTAAGATAAAATATTGATATACAATTAAACTTTTTACTCAGGTTTTTGGGCCACAGTCTTGATTTTACTTTTAAAAATCATGAATTTTTAAGTCAATAATTTTGAACAAAATTGGATTAACAAGGCATTTCCTGAAACAATCAAGTTTTGAGGGCGCTATTTTTGAATTCCTTAAAAGTAAAAATCCATTGGGTACCAAATTTAAGGAAATTTTTCCAAGCCATTATGAAGATTCTATATGTCAAAGTCAGTTTGTAGTCACTTCAGACTATCTCTGGAACCCATGTGTATTTTTATCTAAAATTTTCGCAGTGATTATTTTTTTAAAGTGGACTGCAAGTGAGGTAAAAATGAACAAACTCTGAGATGTAAGTGTGTGAAAAATGTTTTTTTTTGGATGATTCCATATGGAATTACCCATTATTTAACGGGGAAATATTAAAAAAAAAAAAAAGTAATATTTTATTTTATAACAGTAAAGGGAGTTACACTAGTACAAAAGTTACAATTTGTACTAGTGTAACTCCCTTTACCGTTCCTTTACCTTTACGCACACGCTCACACACACTGTGTGTGTGAGCGTGTGCGT
Source organism: Hydra vulgaris (assembly GCF_022113875.1). Classification (NCBI taxonomy): domain Eukaryota; kingdom Metazoa; phylum Cnidaria; class Hydrozoa; order Anthoathecata; family Hydridae; genus Hydra; species Hydra vulgaris. The sequence goes on along the minus strand of NC_061160.1, from coordinate 53,436,759 downwards.
GTATGGTTATTTTGAATAAAAAGTTGATAACAATTTTTACGAGTCCTGCACATTTTTTTTCTTTTTCTTTTACTAAATATTTTGGATGTAAAAGTTAGGTTAATAAAAATCAAATTTCCTTTGTTTTTTTTAAACTTATTACATTTATGAAAAGTGCTAATATCAAAATTAATTGCCATTCAAACTTTTTAACATAATCTTCATTCAAACTTCATTAGTGGTTTTTATAATGTTAAATACTTCTTACCACTTAAATGCTATCTTTAGACTTGTTTAAATATTCAAAAATAATAAAAAGTGACTCGAGTGAAATGGCTTACAGCTTACGTTAAATGGCTTGCCATTTTACGCTTTAAAACAAGGCCTGATATGTAAATAAAACAAAAAAAGTTATAAAAATACAAATTTAGGATTGCAACAGCATCTGATATATGTAAGAGATATTGGGATTTATGTGTTTTTTGGGCATATATGTAACTTTTTAAACATCACTTCCTTTACTTATTTTAATTACTAATTACTCATTACAAATAATTACTTTTAATTTTTTATAATTAGTAGATTCCATTACTAATTTTTGCTTTAAAAAGAAAAAGTAACCACTTACTAGTTCATATTTTTTCCAATAATCAAGAAAGAGACTTCGTGGAAAACATGGAAGAAGAGTTAAAGGTATAATGACTTGAGGTACAAAATCTTCTCCCCAAACTCGAGTAAAGAAATCAGTTTCTCTACTTTTCCGTTTGGGGTCATTTAATACAGCTGATAAGTTTTGACAAGGAAATTGTGTCCAACCTGTTTTAATATCACCAGGCAAAAGGCTATCATCTTTATATTTGAGATAAGATAATGAATTTCTTTTTGAAATAGTTAGATTTTCTTCATTGGAGTGATTCGGATCTAAAAACAAGATAAAATTGCTTTATGATAAACTTTCATTAAAACTTTTTCTGTAAAGTTTGAGTAATGTAACATAAAACAATACTAAAAGTATAAAACTCATTCATTCAAACTTATTCAAGGTTTAGTTACAAAAGTCTTTAAATAAAACTTGTTGCATGGAATTACTTGCAACCATTCAAGTTGGGAGTTAACAGAAAGGGAAGAAAAGAGCTAAAAAGCAAGAAACTTTAGACAGAAGACTTAAAAAAATATAAATTAAATGAGTCAGGAAAATAATATTATGGGAGAGGAAAAGCAACAGCAAAAGGATGCTATTCTAGGAACCTGCTTAAAACTCTAAGAAACTAGATTAAACTGTAATCAAAATGTTAGAGCTGTGGACATTAATGAGGAGCGATATAATATATAAATAGCAACAATCAGAAGAACAACTCATTCATGATGGAATTAGCTTACCTTTTGGTGAGGAAGACAAACTTAAAGAAATTGAAATTATTGAAGAAATTTTTATTACTCTAGATAATATATTATAATATTTAATATAACAGGTCTCGGCAGTAATAAAGGTTTGCAAAATCAGAGAAAATTTCTCCTAAAATGAACATGACAAGTCAAGCAAGCTGCTTTTCTAAAAAGCTTTTTAAGAGAGCTTTCAGTTTTTACTCGGGCTATCTGTTTATTCATTAAATAAATTGCTTATTAAACAAAAAATTTGGTGTATGCAGGTCACAGGTGTATGCTTGAGGTGTTAATATTACAAGAATATATACATAACAAGCATTGTTTATTGTGCCATGAAAAAGTTCCTTAGACAAGCGTCAATAACAAAATTATAACGCAACTATTTAGAGCATAACAATTTTATATTATAAATATATGAGTTTGCACTAAATGAAACAAAAAGTAATAACATTTTAAAAGATTTTTTCAAATTTTTAAAAATATTTAATATTATAAACTGAACTTTATATAATAGCTTTAATATGAAGACATAGCATTAACTTAGTAATTATTAGACATTAGCATTAACTTAATATTATTTTGTAAATCTTTTTTTTAGTCAATGCTAAGTCTTCCTATACTGGAAGACATAGCATTGACTAAGAAAAGGATTTATGATTTTTCTTAGAATACTTAGAATATCTTTGGGGATAGATAATAAATCCACTTGACTCATTGGATAATATTTGCATATTTGCACTACAGATTTTTTAATGGAGAAATTCAAAACTTTATATTTTTTTTTATTTCAACAGATTTTGAGTCCATTAAAGCATAGAGATTTTATTCATGTTGATTGTAATTTCAACATTATAATTGGTTTTAAAATTATTAATATTCAATTGCAGTAGCCAATTCTAGTTACGCCAATTTGCACTATCCCTGATGATATTTTCAATTTATCATTTTATAATAACATTTTTATAAGAAACTAATTTTTTTATTTAAGAAACCAATCAGTCCAATCTAATTATAAACATTTGCATTTGATGCTTTTTTTTTATTTATTATTTTTTTTTTTTTCTTCAGTAACTGCCTTTAAAAAAGTTTATTATTGATTAATTTTTAATGTCTAATTCTACTAAAACTTTGCATTAGAGTTATGTAATATTTATATTCACACCTAAAATAATAAAATTCTGCTTTACCAAAAATAAAAAACAATTTGTTACAGTATAAAATATGCCATTTGTATAGTTAAAATCTCAAGAACTACAAAAAAAATTCAGTAACTGTTATGCAAAGTAAATAAACAATGACATTTAGTGAGCAAAAAAAGTCAATCTGAAATTCAAACTTTGTCTTTTTTATTCAAGTAGTTTACACAAGAATTTTTAGTTTTTCTAATTAATATCTAAATAAAGAGAAAAAAAGAAAGTTGTTTATATTTAAGCAAAACTTTTGCAAGAGCTATAAATTGGTCTCGCAAACCACTTTTAAGAAGTGGTTTGTGGTCCTGCCAAGGCCTGATGTAAAATAAAGCATAACTTATGCTGTGAATTACAAATAGTGTACCACATTAGGTTTTATAAGTAAGTATAACAAATTATTATATCAATCAACAGCAAAAAAAAATGGTTATCATGAACTCTAATAACAAAAATTCAAAGTAGCAGAAATAAACCAGGTTTTTTAAAACAGATTCCAATTATTGTTGTTTGTAATTTTTATAACATTTTTTGGAAAGATGCTTGCTGGCCACATAAATATATTTATAATTTTATGGTGAAGAAAACTAAAAAGAAAATCACTGCAAGACCCAGTATTGTCATCAGCTTTGTTTATATTGGCTTAGTTATCATCAGTCAAAAATATAAATAAAGCCAAACATATAACCACCAATTTCTTCTAAAATCAAATTGACAAGTCATTGCCTGAAAATTTTTCTAGATTGATCACCCTTGACTTGTCTTTTAATGGTTGTTTTTTTTACATCAGCTAAAATAAGAACATTGCTTTTAATACAGTTTATGCTATATTAGAATAAAAACCTTGTTTGAATTACTAATGGAACTTTTGTAATGCAGAAAGTGGGATATTAAAGTAAATATAGAAAGTGCAGAAAGTGGGATATTAAAGGGAATATAGAAAGCCGGATATTGTGCATAACACTTTGTGCAAGATATTTTGTACAGAGAACTGTCAACTTCTACCAAAAATAAAAAAGCTCAAAAGAGAATCACAACGAGATTGAATGGTTATGTTTGCATTTCCCTTTTCCTTCCACCAGTGTTTTATCTGATAGTGATTCTGTTCAAAACACTGCAAACATATCATTGAAAGAAAAGCTTGGCATTTTTAAATGATAATAAATTTAAAAATAAAAGTAAGTTTCTGAAATTTTTATAAAATTTTGCTTCTTATATAATGTAAAACTGCTCAACCAAGCAAATACATTGTTAACGTGTAATTTAAATTTATTAAATAAAGGTGCTATATTTACACCAAATTGTTCAAAGCGGAAAAAAACTGCTGCATTTAATCTAAGCTGAAGGCTACCTGGGAACTTCAGATGCCATAGAAATGCAGTTCGAAGCAGTTTACAATCTAATAGAATCTTTTGACCTCAGTTATTACAACAGTGTATATGTTTTGATACTACTTCTTCCAACACTGGAAACCACCACAGAGTAATAACAAGAATGGCTAACAAGTAAGCAATGACATAAGCTTAGGCATAAGCTTAGGCAGCCACTACTTTTCCTTGCCTGTAGAAATCTTGTTTTAGAAAGACATATTTCCAACTTTAACAAGATTTCTCCCGGTAGTAAAATGTCTGCTCCAGACAATGAGCTCTTTAAACACCTAAAATCATTAGAGGCAGTTTCTCAAAAGGAGAGGTTCAAATTTCATATTGCTGATCTGTTGGACCATGCAAGAATCATTGCAAAAGCATTGTATTACCTTAAAATATATTTGTTGGAAATCACTCCAAATTTATCGAGAGAAATATAAAAGAGATATGGCTATGTTTGAAGACATCTTTTACACTCAGTGGTTCCTTAGAGCAATATCTGCAACTGCTGCCCCATATCAGGTATAAAATAATTAGAAGAAATAAGGAAACAGATTTAGAAAGATTAGCTTATTGTTTGAATGATGAACTAATCTAACTTTATTAAAATGTTTTGTAGGACATAAAAACGCTGTGTTAGATAAAGAGGTTCATAGATAAATCTTCATGCTTCAGCAATTATCTTTATCATAGATAAATCTTCATGCTTCAGCAATAAATTCATTTGGCAAGCACAGCTGGCATCTTGATCCTGTCTTAGTTGTGCTTGCTTTAGCAGATAAACATTGCCCAAACAGAGAGGATATTGCCAAAGCATTGTATAGTACACTTCCCGCAAAACCTAAACTATATCTACTTAAAACTGATTGGAAAAACAACAGAAAAGACAGGATTTGTTTAACCACTTTTACAAAAGAAGTAGGCAAAAGGAAAAGAAAACAGATTTAGCATCAAAACCCAACTAAAAGTATTTTTAAATAATAACTTGTTAACAATTTAAAAAAAAGTTTAAACTGAGTTAATTTTGTTTTTCTCACTTGTCTTCCTGCAACTTGAAAGAAAGGTATATTAATAGAGGAGAGCTGATCCACCTTACTTTAGATACTTCACTAAGTTTGATATCCACAATAATATAGCATATTTTAATAACTTATTTATTTAATGTAATTATTTAATTTGACTTTAAGTGAATTTTGTTATAAAAAAAGACGTAGAAGAAAATAATTTTTTTTTTGTCTACTTCATTACTTTTTCCATAACTTTTTCAGTGTTGAAAAAAACAAAACACAGAAAGAGTGCCTAATTTTTTTTTTCATAATTAGTCATTATGATAACAAATATAGAAAATTAAATTAAATAATGTTGAAAGGTGGCACACATAGATCAAAAATGTCAAAAAAAAGTAAAAAAAAAAAAAAGTTATTCAGGGGCGTGTGTCACCCTTGAACTTTTTCTAAATTAGAAAAAAAAAAATTTTACATAAAAAACAAGGATCTGCGCACCTTATAAGTTTCCACTCTAGTTTGAAAAATTTTCACCTTAATCTGAACCTAATATATATGCTAGACACAAAGCTAAAGATACTTAAAAGACTCTTGAAATCGTTTTTGACAAGTAACTGGAGCCAAGCCAGAATCAGAAACTTTTTAAGAGCTGTAGACAAGCCATAAAAAAATTTTCGGCTCCAAAAGCCTGCAACCAAGTAAGGCATCAGCTCGCTCACTTAAACACAGCACTTAAACACAGCACAATCAATAAAAGTTTTTTTTTTTATTAAAAATAAAATTTTTTGATTAAAAACAACACTAAACAGTCCTCAAAAAAAGAAAAAAACAAGGTTGGCAATTTATTGCTGACCAAAAGCTGTTCTTTGGTCAGCATCAGTTTGGCATAAAATTTTTAACACAAAGGTTTTACTACAACAACATAAAACTGTTAACCAACATAGAATTGATCATTAATAAAGACTTATCAGATTTTTCTGAAATTGATGAACCACTGTGCAAAATGATAAAAAAATTATAAAATTTATATTTGCTTTTAGGAGTAAACAAATAAATGTGAAATGATATATATGCTTGCTACTAAAAGCAACAGTTAAAGTATTTTGTATTAGTTTTATTGTATATTATTGTATTATATATATAAATTGACCTCAAACAGTTAGAGGTTAATTTATATATATATATATATATATATATATATATATATATATATATATATATATATATATATATATATATATATATAACTCTCTCTCTCTCTCTCTCTCTCTCTCTCTATATATATATATATATATATATATATATATATATATATATATATATATATATATATATATATATATATATATTAAAATGCACTGTAGAGTTTCTAGGAACGGTTTGCGATGCTAAATAAAGATCATCTAATGCAACAATTTGTTATATTTTATGATAAAATAATAGATCTTAGGATTATCGTAATAGTAAACCACAGTTTCTTCAATAACTCCATATATCAAAAATTTGGTATATAAAATCTCATAACTTTCAGTAGAATTGTTTGATTTTGATAATTTTTTCACCATTAAAACTTTATTAAAACTTTTTCCAATGGTGTATAACAATTCAGTATTTGATCAATTTAAAATTTTACAATCCACATACCTATTATAGCTTTTAAATATAAACTACAATTGCCTAAACAATATAATGAGATGCAAAAAACTTAAACTGTTGTTTTTAGGAGCAAACAAATATATTATTTCACAAAAAGATTTATTCAATATATAAATATAAATATATATATATAAATATATATATATATATATATATATATATATATATATATATATATATATATATATATATATATATATATATATATATATATATATATATATATATATATATATAAAGAGAGAGAGAGAGAGAGAGAGAGTAAACTAAAGTTACCATTTAATCCAATATGTACTTTCTCAATATGAGTTAAGTATTCTTTTTCATTTGCTCCTTCTATTGGTAAAATAGAACAAACATTATTTCTACCATACTGACAAACAAATGAACCTCCTTCTTTACCACAGTGAAGATTTTTAAGATGATTTCGAAAATCATCAGCATATGAAAAATATTGTTGCTGTTTACAATAAAGACACTTTCTCCTGAAATTTGACACATTATCACCATTTTGAACCAGGGTAATACTCATCTTGGTCACAGCATCATGATTACTTGATCATCCTGATGGCTATTGTTACTTTTATCTTTTTTATATAACTTGTGACACAAGTTGTATATGTAACATAAATAACTACAGAAGAAAAAGGTTACATTTTACTTTTCTTATTACTTTTAAAATGATACTTTTTTTAAATTAATATTTTTCTTGATACTTTTAAAACATAAAAGATGAGGAAAAATAAAGCTAAACAAAAAAAAAACTTATTAAGTAAAAAATTTAATTTAAAAACGGAGAGAAGGACGGAGGGGTTCGTTATAACAAGTATTGGATAAAATATTTTTAAAAATATAATAGTCATTATAAGTTTAGTCATCATAAATTTTGATTGCACAAATTCCTTTTTTATTTTCAATATATATTATTATATATCATAATATATATTTCAATATATACTTGAACTTAATTTTATTTTTCACTCGGTTTATCTATTTATATATAACATAAACAATGTTTAAAAATGGTGCACTAAAATGCGTGTAACCGCACTTTAACTGCCATATCTTTTATTATTTGTTTCGCCTATTGTATTCAAAACATCCGCCGTCATTTTAAATTTAGTCGACTTTGATTTCAACATTTACGCGCGCTCCTGGTAAAAAATAATGCGCGAATATGGTAAGCGAAAGATACTATGACTCAAAATGAGGTCTTGATTTTTTTTAAAAACGAAGACCAGATATATTACTGATTTTAGGAGAAATGTAGGAGAGTGCTGCTACATCGATTGATCTATACCTGTCTTAACCCAAACCCTCTGTCGATGTAGCAGCATTCCCTTGCATGTTATCTCTAAATAAGTCAATGTAGAAGCACTCTCCTACATTTCTCCCCAATTCAGTAATATATCTGGTCTTCGTTTTTTAAAAAGTCAAAACCTCATTTTAAGTCATAGTATCTTTCGCTCACCGCGCGAAGATTAGTTTTATTACTTAAAAAGAAGATGAACCTGGAAAAGGTGAATTTAAAATTACGAGACTTATGATGGGTATTTTTATTGGCGCAAGTTGTTTGCGTTAAAAAAAACTTTTCTGGAAGAGATCCTAAACAAAAATAATTTTAGTTCCAGAACTTTTAAACCGTTTAAGATGATAAGAAATGTTTCTTACATTAACTCACTATCATCATAAATTTTTATTTAAAAAGATTTAATCTATACAAATTTAGTTACAATAAGTTGCAGGATAAAGTAAAATGCAACTCTAGAATACAGGAGTAGAAGGATATATATATTTTTTTCAAATAAGTTATCGTTTTTTTTAATTAATGACTAAAACTAGAAAAATAACAGTATTTACAGCATGTGATGTTTTTTTTAAGGCTAAAGCTGTATTCACTATCAAAGATGCTGTTACGAACATTATGCAAAGTGTTCATGAAGTTATTGACATCTCAAAAAATATTGATTTTAAAAAACAATGTTTAGAAGTGTTTAGTGTAAGTAACTTTTAAAAAATCATTATTAGTTTTATTTATTTTAGACTCTCAAATTGCAAATGTTTATAAAAATTATAGATTGTTTTTAATAGATATAAAAAGAGACAAAGGTAAAAAAAAAAAGATAAACTGAAATGCATATTTTTAAACAGATTAAATTGATACAGGTCTTACTAACCACATACTTATCAGTGTCATATAATAATAACAAATAAAACTTTAAACTTTTTAATTCTTTTTTAATTTTCAATTAAAATTTAAATTTTAGTTAAATTTAAGCTATTAAAATTTACACTTATTGAATGTGTTTGTACTTAAGAGTGTACCTATAATGTTCTATTGTATAGAATAATTTGTATCTTTTTGTTCTTTTTGTTTGCTACATATATAAATTTGTATGCTTAAACAAAAAAATTTGAACACTTACACTTATAATAGATAATTATAAATGCAAAAGTTTTATCTGCAACTTGATAGAAATATACGTGCAACTTTGGCACCATGTTCGAATAAATAATTGCTGCATCTTGACTAAGACAATTTTAATTCATATTTTAAATTTATAACTTACAACTTAGATTTTTTGCTTGAGTTATAAAACATTTAAACAGAATTTTCTACATATTTATGTAAAACTTTACCTTTATATAATGGAAAAATAGCTAACAATCCTTTTTGTTAAAAATTAATCTAGCTATTTTTTCTAGTATTCTGTAACTCCAAAGTTGTTTTTCAGTTCTGATACCAACTAACTTGGTGGTGTCAATGTAACTTCTAATAATGACTTATGACTCTAATTGTAAGTATTTTAAGATTTTCTAAAAACAATTGAATTGTAAGCTTGTCCTCTGTACATTTGTCTAAAACATCTTGTTATGTTTTAGAAAAAGATTAAAAATTTTATATAATAATAAAATATTTAAACTTTACAGCTACTCACCTGTGTATGTATATTGAATAAATCATAACAAGTACCTTAAGATACATTTTTAAATTTTTTGTAACATATCTTTCTCATAATATTGTTAAGTTTAATATTTTAATGTTAAGCATAAATATAGAGTTTTTTTTACTTCATTTCATAAAGTTTCAACAAAATCTTGTTGTCCTTTGTATCCCTCAAAAGTTGTTAAGCTAATAGAAAATATCTGAAGATAATTTACTTAGTATGAACCAAGGAAAGTATTTCTAAAAACAATTAAATTTTCTTTCCTATTTAATTTTTAGTTTAAAAAAAAATTTAGTTAATCTAGAAATAGTTCAAATCTTTTTAGATTTCTTCTTTAGTATGATTCTTTGCACTGGTAGATTTTGTTGATTTTTATTTATATATATTAAGTTGTTGATTTGTTAAAAAAAATTTTAATAAATTATTTTAAAAAATTAATTGTAAGTTAATTTAAGAAATAAACAAGTTGTTAATTTGTTAAATAATTTATGAATAGTTTATGAATTGTTTATGAATTAACTTTTTATTAACTATATAATCGCCAAAGGTTAATAATTTTGTTGGAACCGCTCAGCGTTTCTAACAACAACTAGAACAAAAATGTGAATTTTTCATTGTAACATGCAGCAAGCTGAGATTTGATAAAGTATATTTATGCAGGGTTCAAACTTGGCATATCGCAAATTGCGATTGCTTTTTTTTGATTTTTTTGTGATTAGTTTTTTCTTAAAAAAAATATTTTTGCATTTTTTTTTTCTGTTTTCTCATTAATCTTTTCTTTCTTTTCTTTTTTTGACTATTCTTAAAAGAAATATTCGAGTTTTTTTATTAGGGGTCATAAATATGTCATTATCTTTTGAATAGAAGTATGACCACTTGCTATCTTGCACAGAGATTTTCATTCAACATAAAGCAATTTTGAATTTAAATTACTTTAAACCTCTACATAAAAGCCAATAATATTTTTAAGTTATATTTAGTTTGATTTACTTAATGGATTAAAGTACATCACAGTAAATTTACCTATAAATTAAATCATTTACCTATAAATTAAATCATTAAATCAACAACCATTTAAGCAACTACAGTTAAGCTACTCAACTAATTAATTTACTTAATATATTCAAAAACAGCCAAAGCTATACAAGTGTTTCTATTTATATCTTATAAGTTAACATATAGTAAGCTTTTACCTAAAAATTATTTTAACAAGTAATCTCAAGTAGAATATGAAATACATGAACTTTTTTTTTATATTTTCATTTTTTTAATAGTGATATCAAGATTAAACATATTTTATATGTACACAAGTTATTTTTAAGGAAATTTTTTAAAAAAGAAATCTTTTTAAACAAAAGAATTTTAGTCTTCTAAAATTCTCTTTTTCAATTAATTTTGTGATAAAAATTAAAAAATTGAAAAAATTTTAACATTCAATAATTATAAATTTAATAAAAAATACATACCCACTAAAAAAAATTGAATTAACATTTTATTTTTATTTATTTTTTTTTAATTAATTTTAAAAAATATATATATATATTTTTTTAATATATATAGATGATTAAGAGCACAAAGGGAATATGTCCAACATTTTACGGTATTGAGTTATTGCGCAGATATTGTATTAAAGTATGTAAAAGAAATGAATATAAAATAGTAAAAAGCAAGACAGAAATAATTGAGGAATGCATTTGGTTAAAAATCATGACAATAAATAAATATGAATTATTGTATGTTTTCAAACTTTCAAATTTAGATTTCTCAAAACAATGGTTAGTGGACGTATTCCCTTTGTGCTCCAATATATATTTTTTTAATATATATATATATATATATATATATATATATATATATATATATATATATATATATATATATATATGCAACCCTTAGAATTAGGAAAAATCAGCAATAATATACCGATCTTGATATTTTATAGATCGGCAAAAAAAATTTGATACAAGAGTCTTACCACAAAATATTGAAACCGGGTCAGCATTTTTTTGCCAACCTCAAACACTTTGAGGTCGGTATTGCCGAATGCCGACCCTAATTCTGAGGGTTAGAGTGTGTGTGTGTGTGTGTGTGTGTGTGTGTGTGTGTGTGTGTGTGTGTGTGTGTGTGTGTGTGTGTGTGTGTGTGTGTGTAGACACATACTCAGATATTACAACTTGAAATATGCTCAAGGTCAATGAATTTGAAGATCTGAAGGTTGATTCTTCAAGAAAACTAACAAATCTATTGAAAAAACGACATGGTTTACATAAAAAAGTGGATAAAGATTGTGTAAGTAAATTGTAGTTTTAAATATTTATCTTTTGTTGGTTCTATTGAACTTGAAAAAACAAAAAGCAAATTAGAAAAGTTGCATAACTTTTTAATTACTTGTTGAACTTATACATTTTTTTTTTACTAGTAGAAATAAGATTTTGTTTGAATATTTAATAATATAAAAATCAATAACTTAAATAATTGATATAATTTTGTGAGATTTATAACATTTCTATATTATATTTTAAAGTTACGTTACATATTGGAACGTAAATGAGATGAGTTGTAGACCGATCAAGACTAATACAAGTAATTTATTAAGGTTTTTATTATATTATCTAAAATATAAAGGAACACAATATACATAATATAAATATAATAACATAATATTGCAATAACACAATATTACAGTGCCAATCCTGCCATTCCTATATTTTATACGTGCATAGTGGGGCAGAACTCAATTTAACGGTCGGACAATCGGACATTGTCCGGCTAAAACCTCAGATTGTCTGCTCAATTTACAAAGTAATCAGACATTTTGACCGACGGGAATTAAATTCTACAATAAAATATTTGGACAGAATTACCGTGCGATCAAACGCTTTTGCTGACCACGCAAATGATTTTTTTTGTTTACAAATATATATATTTGTTCAATTTACAAAGTAATCGCTCAATTTACAAAGTACTTGGACATTTTGACCGATGGGAATTAAATTCTGCAAAATAAAGTTTATACAGGATTGGCATACACACATATATAATATATATATATATATATATATATATATATATATATATATATATATATATATATATATATATATATATATATATATATATATATATATATACACTAATTACTTTTATTGATTGTTTAATAAACAAAATTATTTATTATTGAAAAGAAAAAAATTTAATATTTTCAGTTCTGTATAAATTTTTTTCAAAATGTTGCAAAAAAAATTGTTTCAAATAATAACGTTGTGTTTTTAATATTGTAATTTTAAATTATTTTTTAATTAAATAAACCAAGTTTAAAAAAAAAACCTTTAAAAAAATACAAAAAACTTTTAAACAACTCTTTGTAAAAATAGAAACAAAAAAAAAGTAAAGCAATTAAATCGTGGAAAGATTTAATTTAACTTATTCATAATTTAAATTAACTTAAAAAATTATTTTATAGGATAATCAGAACAACATGGACAATAGTTTCAATTGTTTAAATTTATCATTAAAAATACATACCTAAAGTTATTCGTAAAATTATTCGTTGTCAAATGGTAAAGAAAAGTAATAGTAGGTGTTGTCAGTTAAGGTGTGAAATTTTAATTCTATCTAAAAAAACGTATAATATTAAATTCAAACTTTTTTTTATTAAAAAACAAAAATCTGCGATGAATTATTCTAATTATTCTAAATAGTAAGGAAAGCAACTACAGCTTCACTAGACTAACGTTAAATAAACTATATATGTGTGTGTGTGTGTGTTTTATATATATATATATATATATATATATATATATATATATATATATATATATATATATATATATATATATATATATATACATATATATATATACATATATATATATATATATATATATATATATATACACATATATATATACATATATATATACATATATATATATATATATATATATATATATATATCAGGCCTTGTTTTAAAGCGTTACGCCTAGAGCGATTTACGTACGCCTTAAGCGCTTTTTACGTACGCGTAGAGCTGTTTTGGTTAAGCTACTTTTTATCATTTTTTAACTTTTAAATTAGCGGTAACATAAAAGAAGTAATTAATTTTCAAAAAAACCACATTAACTTTTAAATAACGATATGTAAAGGTATTTATTAAAAAAAAGAATTTACTTTAAAATTAATTGTTGTAACTTTTCATCGCGATATATCTTTCCTTTTTATAGCAATTAATTTGACGCTAAACTTTTTATCCAAATATTTAGCAACATGAAAAATTGTTTGTCAATCCTTAACTACAAATTTTTTGCAATGTTTTTAATAAAAAGTAGTAAAGTTTTTATTAAAAAACTTTTAAAAAATCTATATTCCATATTTATTAATACAGAATATAAAAGTTTTTTGTAATATAGATTTTTTATGAATTTTTTACTGAATTTATAATAAAAAACATTTGCAAAAAAATTTGTAATTAAGAATTGACATTTTTTTAAATAAAATCTCAAAAAATGTCTTAATATTTTTGTTATCATGATAACAAAAATATCAAGACATTTTTTCGAGATGTTAAAAAAAATGTCTTTGCTTTTCTTATTAGTTTAATAGTATATAGCTTATAGTTAGTTAAATAGTATATAGCTTTTCTTATTAGTTTATTAGTATATAGTTTAAGTTATGCGGGGGGAGGAGGTCGGCACAGAAAAAAAAATTACCTATTACTCGCAATATTTGAATGAAGACAATTTGTTAAAATTCTTCTGCGTGCGATTCAATAAGTTTTTTTTGTCATAAATCAAGTTATAAAATAAGGTAAAGAAATCATGAGTAGACTACAACATCCGCTGATGACACTAATATTACGTTGAATATATTTATATAACGGAGGTTTTATTATGCACGCGCACATTACAGGTTCCGTTAAATAAATACTAAGGCACGTTTTAGTTTAATGACAGTCTCTATTTTTTACTAATGAATATGTAAAACAAAATGAACATATAAAACAAAACAAACTAGTATATAAAAACCTTGTATATTTCTATTATCTCTAAATTATTTAAAGTTCGAATATGGATTGTATTTTGAAGGACAAAAGATTTACTTTAAAAACTTTTAAATCTTGGGACTTTGCCGATGCGATGATCACAGAAAAAGAGAAGACTTTAAAATCAAATGTAAGTTATGTGATCTTCATCAAAATATTAAAATCAAATGTAAGTTATGTGATCTTCATCAAAATAAAATATTATCCAAAAACAATAGTGCCGTAAGGGCAACTGCCCAACGGTTTATAAATAATACAAGTCATGTTAAAATATTTTAACATGTTACTATATTTTAATTAAGTTGATATATAATTAAAAATAAAAATATAGCTCAATAAATAAATTAAATTTATTCTTAACAAAGATTACCTCATATTTATTCTTTTTTTTATTTTATTAAGTTAAATTGCTTACAAACAAAAAAAAAAAAGAGTTTTGTAATTATACGTAGAATGAAAATACTTTTGAGTTTGTTTATAAGTTAAGGAACTTAATTTTTAATAAACAAATTTTTACGAACGTTTATTATAAACAGATACGATTCAAATTATTAAATATACTTAAATTATTTCAGTTGAGTATTTTTATAAGTTTGCACGATTAAAGTTTGGCGTACAAGTATTTGTTTTTTTGTTTTAAGAATAATTAATAAAAGACTTTGCGTAATTAAGACTTTTATATTTAATTTAATTTTTTTTTTAATTTCCTAAAATTTAAAAAAAAAAAAGATTTAATCGTTGAAAACGATTTTTCTCTATAGCTCTGTTTCTTTGTGATTTGTTTAAAAAGTTAAATATTTTTACAATAACAAAAAGTTTATGAATTAAATTCCTAGCGAACGCGTTCTAAACTACGTATCAAAAATACGCTTCAAAGCAGACAAAACTTTTTTATATTTTTATAAAACGCAAGTTGAAACGCTTTTAAAAATTTAAAAAATATTTAAAAACTTAAATTTTTCTTTGCTAGTCAAAACAAAATCGTTGTTTAAATAATTAACATGGGTTTGTGTTTATCAATGTTAATATTTTTTGTTTACTCTAGAAATTTTAAAAAATAAAAAAAAACATTATTTTTTATTCAATAACGATTAAAAACAATTATTCAAAAACAAATTTCAGAAATAATTAATATATATATATATTTTTTTTTTTTCACTAAATAATATTGAACTAAAATTAATAATAAAATAACAATTGAAAACATTACAAAATTTTCATAATAAATTTATATTTAAAACGTTTATAGTTTATATTTGAGTTAATTGTTAAATTGAATTAGTTTGCGGTTATTTATTGCGGTAGTTAAAACACTTAACGCCTATAAAAAAAAATAAAGATAATTTTATGACGTCAAAATCGCGTTAAGCTAATGCATTAAGCACTTTTTTATTTAAAACAAGGCCTGATATATATATATATATATATATATATATATATATATATATATATATATATATATATATATATATATATATATATATATATATATATATATATATATATATAAACAACAAGAACGCTCAAAATTTTTTATGTTTCCATAGTTGACGAAAAGATTCTTTTTAATAAAAAAGTTACTGTGATGGGAGAATAGGAAAACCTAAAATCTTAGCCCCCTTCTGCCCCAAATGTGAGAGCAACAAGTTGATGAAATATTTTTTGTACTACTTTTAACTAGACTTATATTTATCGAGAAATTTTAAATTTTATATGAAAACATTATAGTGTTCAAAAGTTATAACCATATAAAGTTTTTAACCTCCTCAAATTAGGGGTGTTTATACTTTACATGGTCATAATTAACACTATAAGATAAAAATAACATGACAAAGATTTTACATAACTCGATTCCATAAAACTGTTAAAATTATATTTTAAAAATTTGATCAGACACCGTCTGACCAAAACAAGTTTTGATCAGAGATTTTGTCCGGGACATTATAAAAAATTAAATATAGCCTTTTTGGGGTGATATAGTTTCAAGTAATGTGACTGGTTCTACCAGTGGGTCTCCTTACAATGAGGTGAATTTTATGTAGGACACTATTACCTGATTCTACTTGAAAGTCAAGTAGATTAGCACCAGTAATAGTTGAGCGTTTGAAACCCATTAAACTGTTGTGTGGACTAGAATTTGTTGAAGTGCATAGTAGTGATCAAATAGAGGATAGAGCTGCAGGGAGTACCAGTTCCGAGTGAATGCAGGCAGGGTTGCCAAAGAGAAAAAATATTTCTAAAAGATGCAAACAGGTATCTGGAATACTCATCAATTATGACTAAAAGGTATTTGTTCGCTGTTTTTGAGGAAAGAGGGTCAACAAAATCTATAGCAAATCTTTCCCATGGTATGGTAGAGGAGATGAGTTGACCAGGTAGGGGTTTAAAAAACTTTAGTTTGAGCTCACAGCATACCTGACAGTTATAAATTCTGTCTCTAATTTCACCGATAGTGTAGGGTAAATTCCGTGTCTTGCAGTAGTGATTCAATCGTGTTACCCCTGAGTGACATAGTTCCATATGTAGTTGTTGTAATGCACTAAGATTGGTATTTATGGCAAGACATCTAAAGAGTGCGTCTGCTGCAATATTTTCTGGTCCAGATCTATATGAAATATTGAACTGATATTCAGATAGTTCTCACTTTTTATTTTGGAAATTCGTTCTGGATTGCAAAGGAAGGAAACAACTTTTTGATCTGTTAGAGCTCCAATTTCAGAGCAGAAAACAGTAGATGTCTCCATCAACAACAACATTCCATAACAGCCATTGGTTCTCGTTCTATGACAGATTGGCAACTTTCAGGCTTCGATAGGACTCTGGAGAAAAATGAAAAAGGTCTTCCTTCTTGACTTGTGTTCCATCAATAGCAGTTTGAGAAGCATCAGTTTTGATTCTAAGTGGAATATTTGGGTAAGGTGTTACTAAAGTTGTGCTTGTTAGTTGGTCTTTTAGTTGTTTAATGGCAGAGGTAGCTTCCTCTGAAAGTGGTATATTTTTGCTTATTGAGTCATGAGATTTAGTAAGAATGGTAGTTAGGTTGGTGCAATTAGGGATCCATTTTGCATAGTGTGCAAAGAAGCCTATCAAGGTGTTTAATTGTTTAATGTTAGTTGAAGTAGGATAATGTTGTAAAGCCTGGAACCTTTTGGGATCTGGTTTCAACGTTCTGTTTTCTATTAGGTGTCCAAGAAAACAGAGAGAGGTTTGAGAAAACTTACACTTCATGGTTTATTTTTATTCAAAAATCGTTTACTGATATTTTAAATGCTGAGAGGTTTTTGCTGTGTTATCCACATATAATTATGTCATTTAGATAATGGTATGTTTTTTGTAGTTTGTATTTGAGACATCATCCATATTTGAGAAATCGTGTATTATGCGTTGAAAGATGCTACTGCATTTGTGCATCCAATTTTTCATCAGCTTTGAAGGCGGTCAATGTATAATTTTTCTTTTTTAGTGGGATTTGGTGGTAAGCGTTTTTTAGGTCTATTTTACTGAATATACTGTTGATAGCTACCCTAATTAGTAAGTCATCTATTCTAGGACAATGGTAAGAATCCAGAGAAATATGTTTATTTTTGGTGTTAGAGAAGTCGATTACTAGACAAGGTTTTTTTGATAGGTTTGTGACAAAGCATTGGGCTCTCCAGGGGCTTTGACTAATTAGAGTAACATCATTTAAGAGCTAAGTAATTTCACTATTAATAAAGTCTGTATTTAGATTGTGTCGTTGTAAAGATGTTGCAATTGGAGTGAGTTGAGGTGTGTCAATTCCAGGAATAAATTCATATAGTTTATATTATATGGAAGATAGGGCAAGGCAGTATTCGATTTGTTCACATTTTTCTCCAAAAGTGTCCATTTTTCCCGCAGGTATTGCATGTTGAGTTTCAGACATTGCATTGAGACCTGTCATGTTGTTGACCCCAAAACCAAATAAAATAGTGTTATGTAGCCGCAAAGATAGGATGTTATTCATGTAGGGGAAAAGTTTTAGTGTCTTTTATTACCAGTTCCATAGTTGTTGCTGTAAGTAAAAGTTTTTCTAATGAGTCATTAGATGATTCTAAGAGGCGTTGACAAATCACTGGAGATAAAAGGTCAGCTACAAATGCATGGCTAATTAACATTTCTTTATGTTTATTTACGGTTAGTTGTTTTATGGGGCATTTTCTTACTAAAGAAAATCCCCCATAAAACAGCTATACATAATATACTTACACAATATACATTTTTTTTACATAATTGATTATTTGACAGACTGTCTGCCCAAACCAAACCCTCAGTGTAGCAGCACTCAGTTATGAGTCAGGCTATTTGTCAATGGATGTAGCAGCACTCTGTTGCATGTTAGGCTATCTGTCAGTCAATGCAGCAGCATTCTGTTGCAAGTCAGGCTATAAGATGTAGCAACACTCAGCTTTATCAAAACTGATAAGCTCATGTTTTACAGTTAAAAAATAAAAATAGAAACATTTAGAATGTTTTTATTTAAAAAATATATATATATATAACATTCAGAATGTTTTTAAAAACGTTTAAAATGTTTTTAAAAACATTCTAGTCTTTTAATTTGTGGTTTTGTGGTTTAATTATTTTCTGCAATTAAATTAATAAGTTTTAACATAATGTATCCTTAATTTTGTCAGCTTTAATACTACAAACAAGCTAAGAGCCGTTTTTTACCACGAAATCTAAGCTGTTTACTCTATATATATATATATATATATATATATATATATATATATATATATATATATATATATATATATATATATATATATATATATATGTATATATGTATATATGTAAAAATAGTATTGCGTACTAAGGTAAGCAATCTGACGTCATACTGAAATAGCCTGCTGCTATGGGCTTCAGTACATACATCCACTGACAAATAGCCTGACTCGCAGTAGAGTGCTGCTACAACGACTGAAGGTTTGGGATGGGGCAGCAATCTTCGTTTTTTTTTTTTTCTTCTTTTTCAAAAAAAACGGTATAGCGTAAGGTAAGCAGAAAAAGTGAGCAAATGCTTATCAAAACACGCTTTAGTAAGTGTATATATATGTGTGTGTGTATATATATATATATATATACACACACACACACACACACACACACACACACACACACACACACACACACACACACAGTGAAACATATGATTTTTTTTTATTTAGTGTATCAGTAATTTTTATAATAAAACTTGATTTTTTTAGTTTTTCAAAATAATTGTTATATTTTAATTGTATACATGTTTTTTAGCTTTCTTCAAATATTAGTGGAAGTAGTTGTAGCCAAAGTAGTGAGAGTAGTTTTTTCAGAAGTAATTCTAATTTAGTTGAGAAAAGCGAAATAACCAATCGTTGTTTAGTTAAAAAGTGCATAACTAGTCGTTATTCTCCAATTCGTAAGCGTCATCGCTCAGAGCCTCTTACTAGTTTTCCAAAAAATCAGATATATCCTGATGTAGTTTCTATAGATACAGAAAGTTTTCAAGATCTTGAAAACATGAAATTCTCAAATGCTAGTAATGAAAATGTTCTGGATACATCTATTATTTCAGATTTTATTGAAAACGCAGATTTATTTTCAAAAGAAATATCTAATGTTAAGGTTCATGAAAAAATAAATACCAAAGAAACTGTTACTCAGCCTGATTATGCAACAATTAATGATACATCTCAAACACCCTCTGTACAACATTTTACATCAAATGAGGGCTCTCCTATATCAACTAGTATTTATGGACAAGATAGCTTCAGCTTACTTAATGAAGTCGTAACTCCAGGCTCCTTTAGTAGTTTAGATGATAACTTTGAAGCTCTAGACAATCTTTTTTTTTTTAATCAATGTCCAAAAGATTATTCAGTTAACTTATAAGCTCATTGAAGAAAAACACATCCGATTAATAAAGCGAAGTAAAACAACTGATTAGATGAGGAAAAACACAATTGATTAATAAAATGAAGTAAAACAACTGATTAGGCAAAGAAAAACATAACTGATAAAAAAAAAAAAATGAAGAAAAAAATTTAACCTAAACCTAGAAGAAAAAAACAACAACTGAGAAATAGTTTCTGTTTATTTGTTGTTGTTTTTAGTTTGTTATTTTTTTTATTTAAAAAAATGTGTATATATAAAACATTATTTTAATAAAATTATATAAAATTATTTGGACATAAAAATTTTTTTCCAAATAATTTAATTCCATAATAAGTTACATATCTGCTTATTTAAATGACAACTTTGAATATTTTTTTTAGACATATCTAAAAAAAGATTATTACTTATTATAAATGAAGTTGTGATCATTATTTTTATTTTACATAAAGTATATTTAAATTTGTATTGTTTTTTTTTTCTACTTTAATTTCAATGTCTTTTTTAGTTGAATGAAATTTAAAAAACGTTTATTGCTGTTTTAAATTAAAAATTTATATTAATTTTTTTATAAATAATTCAAATTATCCAACCCTGTCCAACGTCTGTCCGATTGCTTTGTAGGATTTGCTTTTTAAGACATCTTAGCAGAGTCCTAGTTAGATGACATTTTTACTAAAACATATTTGAAAAAAACTGTGTTTAAATTTGAAGTTTAAAATTTTTTCTAAGAATAAAAATGTTCATTTTTATTTGAAACGGTTTTTTAATGTTTTATCTAAATAACACTTGTGCTGAGAAAACTTTTTATGAAGACTTACAAAGAATTACATCATTCTTTGAAAACTTATCACATTAAATTAAATAAAAAATAAAATATAAAATTTAAAAAGTTTGACATATCCAAATAAGTAAATAGTGTATATTGCTTGCTCAGAACTAGGTTCAGAACTCAAAGATTAATTTTTTTATGACAGTATATGATTTTTTATTTAATTTTTATTTTTATTTTTGATATAAGAGTATAATAATATATAAATTTGTATAAAAAGGAAAAAATATGAGGTCATTATTTGATGAAAGGAAAAATATGACGGTAATACAAATTTTTAATTACTATTTGTTGGTTTTAACCAACATTTTTTTTCTTTTTAGGTTGCATGCTTTTAAGAATGATTTGATTTGGTAAATGTCATGAATGAAATTTACTTTTTCTATCATTGACCATTCGAAACAGTAAAAAGAACTTCGAAAGTTATCAATTTATGATGAGTTGATTTAAAAAATGTTATATTAATAATGTTAGTTAGACCTTTTTGTTTTTTTATAGGGTGCTGGTTAAGTGACGATATTTTCAGCGTGTAAAGTTGGGGTGTGGGGAATATACGCAAAAATTAAAAAACTAATGTGTTTTTTTACTGAAATCTTGCAAAGCTAAAGATGCTATAACTCACTAAAACCGCAAAAATATTTTGGTTTATTTTAAATAAATATGGAAGATATTGCAGAGTTTTTATTAAACAGTTCTCAAATATCCTTACGCTCTTGTATAAAACGTTGCTGATGTTATTGGTACAACATTAAAAAAAAAACAATTTCATTATTCTTCGATTTTATCTTGTTTTTCCGAAAAAAGCTTACAAGTAAATGGCTAAAAAATTTCAAACTTTTCCGTCGACTAAACACGTTGCAAGTTTCCGCATTTTATCCGCACCTCTTTTTATAACGTAGTTTTAAAAAATAATAATGCAATTGTGACACCAGCCGTTACCAACGAACGTTGGTAACAGTTGGTGTCAAACTGGATTTATTTTTTTTTTAATTGCTGTTTAATAGCTTAACTTGAGTTTAGTTATTGGTTTTTTAAGATTATTTTTAAATTATACTAACAATATTTATTCTTTTTAAAGTTTTATACTTTTGATTTAGATTAGTATTGTTATTTTAGTATAAATATAGAATTAAAAAAGTGAAGCATCAAAGATGATTTAAAGATGACTAGTTGAGCGTTAATAACTTTAAAAATTGGCTAAAGAAAGATCTTAATGATGATACTAAAGCAAGGTGTGTGGTTTGCCACAGGTCAATAGAACATTCTTCAAGTAGTCGCTTTGGCTTGACAGATGCAAAAGGAGCAAAGCACAATATAGAATTAAGGAAAGTGAAAGGGTTCTTTGCAAAACCAAAAGAGAAAAGTTCTTTGCCCTTTGTCTTTTCTGTCTCTAATGAGTCAATTATAGAAAAATAAATGACAGACTCTTGTGTCAAAAAACCAGATATTGGGTGAAATTATAAGGCTGAAATTATTTGGCAGCTTAAAAATGTGAATTGTGGTTTTTCTCTATGTTTGATGACTTAAGTCGTGTTTTTACAGCTACGTTTCCGGATAGATATATAAGCTGGCTTCACAATTTCAGTCTGTTCGAAGCAAAACTTTATACAAGTTAAATCATGATTTAGCTCCTTACTTTAAATCAGTTTTGTAAGAAATTTTAAAACTGTCAGAGGTACATGTCTGTTCTTTTAAACGAGGTCACTCAAACCTCTGAAATGGATATTTATATTAGATTCTGGGGTGTTAATTCAAATCGTGTAAATGTCCGTTATTTTGGATGGCGTCCTATGATTCAACCGAATCTCTAATTTCAATTTAGAACCGAATATGAGAAATTTATTACACAACCGAAAATATTTACGAAAAAAATTAGAACCGAAAAAATTTCAATCGAATTTTCGATCGAAAGTCATTAATGATTTTAGAACCGAAAAAATTTCGATCGAAAGTCATTAATGATTTTAGAATCGAATTTCATTAAAATGGTTTACAACCGAAAGTTACACTTAATTAATTACAATTAAGTGAGCGTTTTTAGAAAACGATGAGGGAAAACGAAGAATAATGAATGAAAAGGTTGCTGACCCATACCAAACCCTCAGTCGATGTAGCAGCACTCCACTGCGAGTCAGGCTATTTGTCAGTCGATGTATGTACTAAAGCCCCCAGCAGCAGGCTATTTGACGTTAGGTGAGTATGACATCATCATGCTCACCTAACTCAGCAGTATAAGATATATGTATATATATTTTTAAGAAATTTTAATTGTTTATTTTATTGTAAAACGACTAACTGAAAAAAAAAAAATAGATTAAAAAAAGAAAGGATTTTGTAATTCGATTCAAATTTTTTCGGTTGTAAAATTCGGTTTAAAAACTTTCGGCGCAAGAAAGGATTTTGTAATTCGATCCTGCAATGAAAGTATACTTTTCGGTTCTAAAATTTTCGGTTGTGAAATATTTCGGTGATATTTTCGAGGATAAATATTTTCGGCTCTATCATGTGACACGTTTTGGATCAATTTTCTTAGGTCATACAACACAAAGGCTTATTGACTCATTTCAAAGATATTGTGAAAAATTTTGAGAATAAAAAAGCTATACCAAACATCAATGGATGGTTAAGACAATTTTTGAATCACTTTGGAAATGTCATTAGTACTGGAGTTTAAGTGCTTTTTCAATACTGAAATCCTGGAAAAACATGTATAAATAAATTAATAAGTGCTGGAAATTCGTTTAATCTGAATCATTCAGAAGTTTTGACTAGTTCAATGTTTTGTTACTAAAAATGTTCAGTAATTTCGTACCGCATTAACTTTAAAAAAAAATTTCGCGATCAATAATATTTAATACTAGCCAATTTAATGAAAAAACCCGAAGTAAATTGAGAATTTTCAAACAAGTCAGAAATATATATAGTATTAAAGAGTTTAATTAAAGAGTTGCACGTTCAGTAGAATTATTTTTTTTGAAAATCATATTGATTGTTGTTTAATAAACTGTTGATTGTAAGATGCTTAAAAATGTTGTTGTTAAAAATACTTTATAAAATTTTAGATAATACAGAAAGTAGTGAAATCGGACGATGTTACCACGTTTTAATATTGGTACGATTTTTCGCTAATTTTAGACCTTATGGAAAAAAAAACCCTGTTTTAATGATACTGAAAAAATCTTAAAGAGTATATCATCTAAAATACCAAATAATATTATAATAATGTTCCATTAATACCATGAGTGTCTTGGCATTTCCAAGCTCTTCAAAAGATAATTTAAAAGAGCTCAATTAAGAGTTTATTGTTGGGTTTGCAATCCCGAAGGTCTTTCTTAATCCCGATTGAAAAATAGATATAGCATCTATATAGTTTTAAGTAGAATAAAAACAGCGCACTCTTAAACGAAAATATATTTTATAAATGATGCTGTTTGTATTACATCGTTACATGCATAGAAGAAAACATGTTAATTAATGTTAAGAAACTTTATTAGAAATAAGGAAATATACATGTATCATGTTTCATGTACTTTGAAATGTGACTTTAGGAAGCACAACGCGTCCATTATTTCATCGCCCAACCTGTTACAAATTTTATTATTAAACAGGAAGAAAATGCCCGCTGAGCCTCGACACCGTCATTAGAAATGAATAAACTAATTTCTAAATAAAATCTAAACCTAATCCTACTTTTAAAAGTAGGAATAGGTTTAGTTCAGCAAATTAAAGCACTCAAGATTACAGAATTCAGGGTAGGAGAGAAATTTTCTGTCTTTTGACAAATGGACGTCACTTCGAAATTGTCGCTATATGAATGATAACGTTCATGGAAAAAATTCTCAGTTTTGGAGTTTTGCTTTGCTCTACTATATGATTACGATTTGTGTTTACTGACGTTGGTAGATTTCTGAATCCCATAGCAGTTAGAGCGGCACGTAAATCTATTGAAGAACAAATCACATTAAATGAAAGCCCGTCAGACGCCGTTTGACGAGCAAGTGTAGTGTTTTCTCTTCCTTTTCAAAAATCGAAAAGTATTCAGTTAGTGGTTTAGATTTCTTTTTTGGTGGTTTATCTGATGTGCATTCTCCGGTAATATTAGGTTGGGTTGGACTTTCGACCTTCACATTATGCACCAACAACATGGGTATCTGAAGCCCTTTTGTTGAACCAACACAGATTTTTAAAATCTTCTTGCAGTTTGACAATTTACACATCGCTGTTTACCTTTTTTATTCTCGTTGAAAATATTTCCAAACAGCTGAGTTACTTTTAATTGTAAAATCCGCATAGGCCTGCTTATTTAAGTTTTCAATTTAAGATTAAACCTTGTAAGAAAGGCGCGTTTTTTATTTCAATTTAAAAAAGTTTATTTTGCAGAATTACAGAACAGAACACTGAAAATAGAATTACTTTCTGTGATATTAAACTAAATAAAAATTATTATATTGATGCACATAAATTGTTGTTATTTTTATATATTTTTTGATTTTCCATTTTGCTCGATCGTATAGAGAATCCCGGGATTAATATTAGACAATCCCGGGATTTCGGAATTATAATAAAGGCCGGGATCCCGGGATCGCAGACCCTAGTATAGTGTAAAACGTAAGTTATTATTATGAAAAGTAAATTTATTAAACTGTAAGCATTAGGAGTTACTTTTACAAGACTTGGTCCTACCGACACAATATATATTTGTTACAATTTTCCGTAATCTCTCTTTTATCAAATAAAAAATTATTATAAATTTTAAATGTATTTTGCAAAGAGTGAGAAGTAAATTTTTTGCTGCCAGTATATTATCTTATTATATATCGGGTGCGTTTAGTATTGAGTATAGTAATTTATATTTATCTAGTAAATTTGTGTAAAGTTTTTTTTTTTAACTTTTTTTTTAAGGTGGTTAGAAGTTTTTCGTAATTTTAATATTCATCTTTATTTTCATTAGTTTTACATTTTAAGTATTTAATATATAACTTTGGTTTGATTTTCCAAGACTTCCACAAATCCTTTGTAATCCAGGACGATTTAATAATTTGAGTTTTAAGATTTTAATTAACGTTTAAATGTAATTAAGTTTATTATCTGAAAAATTAGTCTTGTTAATATCATAGCAAGTTTAAAAAAAGGAGTTGTAAACTATGATTAGGCCAGGTGAATAAAAAAAAGCAAGCAATTGCTTTGAGTAAAAGCATAAGCTAAAAGCAGATGTTCAAAAATACACGAATAAAGTTTTCTTTTTGCTCATAAGCAATTGCTTCTGCTTAGGAGTGAATGCTTTATGTCGCTACCAATAAAAATATTTAGGTTTTACTTGCTTTTTAAAAATGCCTGCTTTAAGTGTAAATTAGACTGATAGTTATGATAACCAAAATGAAAATATTGATAACAAATGCAAAGAAAATGAAACATTATCATTTTATGAGAAATAGCAATTCTCCTTCAAAAAAAAAGTCATTCTCTCGATATCAAAATAAAGAAAAAAGCATTTTCAAGATATTATTTCCCACCACCAGAAGAGCCTTGTATCAATAATAATTAAAATTATTAGTTCACATAATAATATATCTAATTTTTATGTGAACTAATAATTTTCTATTGATTAAAGATACATTTTTATTTTTGACAATTTGTTTTCTGTGATATTTATATATATATATATATATATATATATATATATATATAATATATATATATATATATATATATATATACACATATATGAAATGAATAAAAAAAAATATTTTTTTTTTTGCTTTTTTACTATGTCATCTTACAAAAGAGTTATATCCGATTTATTTTTAACAAGCATGCCCGTTAGACGTTTTTAAATACTTTTGTTTTATAATGGCCCTAAAATTTATTTCTTAAACCAATGTCATTTACTTAAAGGTCGTTCATTTTCTGCGACAGGTACTGGCATTGTATTAAAAAGTTTCAATTAGAATGCATATAGATTCAAAAATAGACTATTGACTCTTTGAGTATATTTGGTTGAGAAAACCTAAAGTGCTTCCAGAAGTGAAAAATGAAAACTACTTCAAGCTATTAAGATGAGAAATATCTTACACCAAGTTGCCTTCTATTTCAAGCTTTAATTTTTACATTGCACATACTGAGCTTGATAAGAAACGCTGTAGTTGTAGAATATGAAATTCAATCTATAAGCTGAATTTAATATTCTACAAGTTCTGAAAATTCTTTTGGCTTTTTCAATCAAACATACTCAAAGAGTGTTTTCCAATATATATGCATTCCTACACTAATGCTTTCTAATTTGATTTTTTTTTTGCGTACAAATTGAATTTACTTAATAAGCATTTTAATCTTGAATTTTTTAATGCAATGCCACCCCTGTCACAGAAGGTGATCGACCTTTAAGTAAACTAAAATTGATTGAAAAAATGATTGTAAGGCTACTATAGAACATGAGCGTGAATCGGACATACACGTTGAAAATAAATTGGATAAAACTCTGTCGTAAAATGACAATATAATAACAGTACTAGTAAAAAAGCAAGAAAAAGTGTCAATATTAATTTCAAGGAATCTGAATGTTATTTATAATCAGTGAATGTGTTGCATAAGTGTTTTTTAATCTAGATGTGATTCATAAAAATATAAATGTAAAGTAACGGTATTAGAAATAAAGACAAGTCATTAACTTGTATAGTACAAGCTTTTAATTTAAAATATGCAAGCTTAAAGGGGCGCCGAATTGCTGCTATGCCCCGGGTGTCGTGAAAACTCTCGGCAGCCCTGTCGAGATTGATTGTTTCAAATATAAGATAATTTTAGATCTATTGAAGCATAGAAAAAAGTTTTAAATATAAAACAACTTCTGCAAAAAAGTGTGAAAATTTTAATGCTAATAATTAAAAGACAAAATTTTAAAATTTAAAAAAATTTGCATTTTGAATCGTTTACCTATCATGAATCAGTTACCTAACGAGACTTAAAAAATTTTTCCGAACAGAATCTCTGCTCGGATGTCCGATCTCTAACCCTATTTGCGCAATTTGAACTTTATCAGTCTAGAGAAAGCTCTTCCCCTTTTTATATTATTTAGTTATAATAGGTAATTAAGTTAAATGGACAAAAATAAAACTGCCGTTTTGAAAAGCTTTTACTAAGAAATACTGTTAAAACTAAAAGACATGCATGCCTTTCTTGCTGAGTTGGATGACAAGCTTCCAAAAGTCGGGTGGTTTAGAAATTGTCTAATTACTCTTGGTGTTGGTACAAGTGTTTTGTTTTGCTGTCGCTTTTATCTTGCTTTTAGACGTGCAAAGTGCAATAATAAAGTGTTGTTGTCAGGAAAGACTTGCATTATTACAGGTGCTAATACTGGTATTGGAAAAGCTGTAGCACTTGAATTTGCTCGACGTAAAGCAAAAGTTATTTTGGCATGCCGAGATGTTCAAAAAGGTAACGATGCAGCTATTGACATTCGAAGATCTATCAAGGACGCAAATGTAAACGTCTATCAACTTGATCTTGCATCGTTTACTTCTATTAGAAAGTTTGTGCAACTATATAAAGAAAATGAAAATGCTTTAGACATTTTAGTTAACAATGCTGGTCTCATGTATGCACCGTTCACCAAATCTGAAGATGGCATTGAGTTGCACTTTGCTGTGAATCATTTAGGGCATTTTTTACTAACAAATCTGTTACTTGATTATATGAATAACCATTCAAGAATTATTGTTGTGTCATCAGCTCTTTATAAAAAAGCTCAGCTAGATCTTATAAACTTTAATGAGGAAGAGATATATGATGCTTTTCAGGCATATGGAAAAAGCAAACTTGCAAATATTTTGTTTGTTAATGAACTCCAACATTATTTGCCACCTCGTAAGTTTTTATTATAATCATATTTAAAATGATCAATAAACTATTATCTTTTATGTGAACTACAATCTGAACTACACAATAAGAAAAGTAGACTAAGTTCATAGATCCATAGTAAAATAAAAATAACTAACCAAACCTAAACAATTTTTTAGCTAATTATAATAATAATAATAATAATAATAATAATAATAATAATAATAATAATAATAATAATAATAATAATAATAATAATATATTTATTATTATTATATACATCACCATCATTATGATGATGATGATAATGATGATGATGATGATGATGATGGTGATGATGATGATGATGATGATGATCATCATCATCATCATCATAATCATTATCGTTATCATCCTTTAAGTTATCATTATCATGAGAAGTTAACATAAATGGTTTCATCTAAAAATTGCTTCACTTTTAATGTTTTTCTTTTGTTTGACAACTCTACAGTAAATTAGCAAACTAACAGTTAGTGATCTAAAAAGTATTAAAGATGGTATGACTTAAATCAGAATGAAATGTCTAAAGTAAGCTTTTTAAATTTTTTTAAAATTGAAATTCACGTTAAGAATATTACATACATCCATGAAATTTTTTCTTATGTTAATACAAAGCACTAAATTTGAAATATAATTACCATTTACAGAGAGGTATTTCAAAGAGTAGATGGGGTATGACTGCAAAGTTTTTTCCCAAACTTACTTTTTAAAATCAAATTTATCTTTAAATAGGGTTGCATAGTTTCATTTTGGATAGTTACATAGTTTCATTTTGCTTCAATATTAAGCAAGTATGTATCTGTAATTATGAAATTATGTGTTTCTTAAGGGTAAAACATAAAAAACTGGTTAAATGATAGATATAATTAATGGTTATGATTGGAATTTTATCAGTAGAAAAACAAAAGATTTCTACCTAAGGGCTATTATAAAGAAAATTACAGAAAGAGCCCCAGTCAACTTCAAGGTAGTTAGTTGTAAATGGTTTAATGATATGGAGATTCTGATGATTAAAAAAAAGAGAAATAGTTTTAGAAAGATCAAACTGTGATCAAAAGTAAGAAAACTTTTGCCTTTTGTGTAAGAAAATCCCTTACACAAAAGGCAAAAGTTGTGGGGTTTAAGCCCTGCAGAGTCACTGACACTAGTACCAAGTAGTTCAGTATGATGACCGTCACCAATAACAATATTGGCTAAAAGTGAGCAGTATAGAGGAGAGAAATGTGATAGAGTAAAGTGGTGCTAAAAGAAAGCACATATAAGAATAGCCTGTGGATTCAAACCTAGTTTTAGGCAAATGGGTGAATTTTTATGAATGTAAATGCTCAGGCCAAGAATGTGACTATTGGAGTCTTTACGAATTAAAGGAAGATAACCATCAACACTAGGATCACAAGATGTCAGTACTCTGATTCTTTACAGTTGTTTATGAAATCAGCCTCTCTGAGAGCTACCACAGAGTTTAGGAAACCTGACTACCAGCCAACCCCAGAGCCATAAAACTGAGTTTTAGACATGTACCCTCTGCACTTCTCTAATAAAAGAATGAGTTGCCTAGTCATAAAAACAGAGACACAAGCAAGACTTATGCAATGAGTCAAGAAGATCCAGCATTCAACATCCTAAACTGGAAACAATGTATTATAAATACATCTATGCCAGCCTAATAGATAAAGAAGGTGTGCAAAGCTGGTCAAGAGATAGAATTTGTTTACCTCTTTAGTTTTTGTCTAGGACACCTTCTACAAGACAGGAGCCGGATGCATATTTATTGAGACACCATCTTTAGCCTTTATCTAACCAAGATCCCTAAGTAAGGGTGTGTGTTAAGTAAGAGTTAGCTTTTCCTATCTTTTGCCTAAAAAAAGTGTATCCTACAAGGTAGCAGGTTGTACTAGGTTAAATGTTACAAGTAGTAGGATAACCTGTTATTATGTTTTTTATTGGTAATTATAAATAATAAATTTAAGAGGACTTAAAATATAAAAACTGCAGTTTTACTATATAATAAATTTTTTTATAGATTTGAGTTTCATAATAAATACTTTTGTTTTACATTTTGATGCTTTCATAGTATTCTCTTAATAATTCATAGTATTCTCTTAATAAACATTCAGATCATTTTAAAAATCACTTTTTGTTAGTATTATGCTACCTTTTTAAAGTAATAAAAACTCAGAAACTGTAGCAAAATATCATTTATGTAGCTTGTATCTTATACAATTTTGAGACATTACCATTTTTTAATGCTTATTTTATAATTTCTGTAAACAATAAAATTATTGATAATTGATAAAAATTTTGGAAATTGAAAAATGGCTTGTCATCAAACTTATGTACTTGTACAGTCTTCTCCGTTTAAAGTTTACCGCCAGCACACGAAAAAGCGCTGGCCAGACAGTAAGCGTGATTTAAAAAAAAAATTTTTGTACCTCTTTAATAAAAATTTGATTAAAAAAAAGGCTTGTTATAATTTAAAAATGCGCTTGAAATTTTTTAGCGAGCGCTTAGCGGAGAAGACTGCTTGTATAAGATGTATGTCTTACATGTAGTATAAAATTTTATTAGCCAGATAGTTTTATTAACTTCTCCTAATACTTTGTATGAAATTACAAAAAACTTCTTTTTTAATCTTCTAACCAAGGTTGTTTTTTGTTTATTTTAATAGACTATAGTATAATAATGGTCTTAACAATAAATAATATATTATATTACAAATAAGCACAATACCAAATTATTATCAATAATATTAGGTTTTAGTTTGTTAAAGTTAAAAAGCAAATTTGCTTTTCTTTTTCTTTTACTGGTGTTAAAATAATTAATCAGAATAACATTTATCTTTTTATTATTTAATAAATAGCATGTCTAACAGTTCATGAAATATTATATTTTGTTATATAATTCATTTGAAACACAGTTTATTGTTACTAATTCTTTTTTAGACTTGGATATTACGGCTAATTCTATGCATCCTGGTGTTGTATGGACTGAGCTAGCTCGTTACAAGTTGTCAAATTTTGTAACAAAACTTCTATACAATTTCTTTGGATTCTTTTTTTTAAGAACACCTGATCAAGGAGCGCAAACAATTATTTATATGGCAACTGATCCTAGTTTGAAAAGTATAACTAACCAATATTTTGGTGATTGTCAAATCGAAGAACTTTTACCACATGCTAGATGTGAAAAAAGAAGTTCAAAGTTGTGGGAAGTATCAGAAGAATTAACTGCCTCAAATTTTACGAGATTTACTAAATGAAATTTTTATTTTTCAATCTAGTTTAACTCTAATTTATATTTAAAAAATTATATATTTTATAGTCTAGCTTTACATATGATGTTTTACAGATTGTTAAATCTTCTTCAATGCATATTTTTACTAGCACTATAAATTTTTTTCAACAAATGTTTCTACCAGCACTATAAATTACATTTACATAAAATATTTACATAAAATATTCATATTAAATGGATCAAGTATAATTATGCACTACAACAACAACAACAAAATCTATATAAATGATAAAAATTAACTTTTAATTTTCTCTTATTAATTTTTATTTTAATAATAATAATTACAACATAAATTATAATAATTATAATAATTAATCAATAATAATAATTAATCAATAGTCAATAAATAATAAAGCATTAAAGATATTAAATATTATATTTTTTCAAAGTATGAAATCGATATATTTGTTTTTTGGAGTTTTGTAAATATATTTTTTAGTTATACCATGTCTTCATTATTCTATAAATTAAAAAATGAAGTAGACATCTTACTTACAAGAGAAAAAATAAAACTTCGGCAGAATGGGGACCCTGTATTAAGAAAGGTTGCTCGTGAAGTGCCTCTTGAATACATAAATACACAAGATTTCAAAGATCTTATCACTAAAATGATTCTGATAATGCGTAGCAATAAAGGTCAAGGTATTGCTGCACCTCAAGTTGGTGTAGATTTACAAGTTATAGCTATTGAATTTACTGAACATGATCTTGAAATGGCTACAAAACAATATGGCAAAAATGAAGTTGAAAAAAGGCAAATGAGAACATTTCCTTTGCATATTTTTATAAATCCTAAGTTAAAAATAATTAATTATGAAACTACATGTTTTGAAGAAGGATGTCTAAGTATTTTAGGAACAGTGGGAGTTGTTCAGCGATACCGAGAAGTGCAACTTGAATTTGTTAATGAGAAAGGTGTTAATGTTTTGATGAATTTTGACGGTTGGTTAGCTCGCATGGTTCAACATGAAATGCATCATCTTAAAGGATTTTTAATTGTAGATTTTTTTATTAAAAAAAAAAAATTATTTTTCAGGTAACATAACCTTTTGTGGAGACTTTAAAATTAGTTAGTTTTTGATTTTTACATAAATCAGTAAAGTTACTCATGTGAAAATATTCATACAATGTAATCATAAGCGCATTTGCCATAAAGCAATTCTAGGTAACTGCCTATGGGCATCAACCATAAGAGACCACTTAATTTTTTACTTACTTTGATCAACTTTATCAGACATTCTTTATTTATTATTATTTTATTTTTTTTTTACCGTATATTCAGAATTAATTTTGTATTTTTCAAAAATTATTCTTATGATTAGTTTAAAATAAGATTTTAAACAATGAAAAATATGTATTAAAGCAAAAAGTATTTGCATCAAAACTTATGTTAAATAATTAAATTGTTAAATAATTTAATTATTGTTACAAATAATTTAATTGTTGTTACATTGTGTAAAGTACTTGATACTTGTGTAATAGAAAGTA
Source organism: Hydra vulgaris (assembly GCF_022113875.1). Taxonomy (NCBI): domain Eukaryota; kingdom Metazoa; phylum Cnidaria; class Hydrozoa; order Anthoathecata; family Hydridae; genus Hydra; species Hydra vulgaris. The sequence continues at coordinate 53,402,813 of NC_061160.1, read as the reverse complement.
CTTGATACTATTATTACTTAAACATTTTTGCTTCTTATTAAATTAATAAATTAACAAAAAACAACAGATAATTAGTTTTTACTGTAGATATGTATTTTTTTAATTTCTATTACAAATTATAGGCCGACAACTACTCAAATGTGTAGCCACAAATGCTGCACTGGGTGTAGTATAAAATGTTTATATTTTGAATCATATTTTTATAAATGAATCATGTTTTTATAATAAATAGTTTTTGATAAAGATTAAAAAGTATAAAATTTTATAAATTCACACGCCACAGTTTTTTCATGTTCAATAGCCATTTTCCAGGGAGGGTGCAAACTTTAAACTTTTGTGTTTAATTACTGGTACCAAATTAGCTTGTGTTTAAATTATGGTAACTGGTGCTTAGGTACAAAAATACCTCATCGATACATTAAGAAAATGAATATTACTAGTCACTACTTCTGAACACCAATAGATATGTTGGTAAATTATTTTAAATGATGAGTCGTTACAACATGTCTAAATATATATATATATATATATATATATATATATATATATATATATATATTTAGACACGTTACAACATGTCTAAATATATATATATATATATATATATATATACATATATATATATATATATATATATATATATATATATATATATATATATATATATATATATATATATATATATATATATATATTATATATATATATATATGGTTAACTACAAACAGATTAATTTCTAAAGAAGATATAACATGTCAAATGAAAGATCAATTGGTACTTCTACTTCACAAATTCAATTATCTAATGATTTAAAAAAACCTGGTATTTATTTAGATATGTGTGTGTTTGTTTATATAAATATATAAATTTTAGATATGTTTTTAACTGATATAAATTTAAAAAGTTGTCAAACCAGTAAACAAACAAAAAAAAAACATGCCATACATCTTCGTATCTCAAAATGTTTAAAAAAAAAAGTAAATTTCAAAAAAGTATACTAATAAAAATTTTTATATTTTAAATTTATTAGCACAAGAGCCCTTTCAACAAATCATCAGTTTTAAAAAAACTGTCTGTAAAAAAAGCTGAATGTGTTATCATTTTTCATAAGTTCTGTACCAAATTTAATTGTAAAACTTATTGAGTCATTTAATTCATTTAAAGAAATTTCAAATTTCCTGATGTCATGATTTTTTTGACAAGATCATAAAACCATCATCAATAAATCTAAAATAATATTTATATATACCATGTACTTCACGGTTAGAAAAACACAAAGTTAGGAATTTTGAAAAAAGCTTAGTCTCTTTTAAAAGCTCAATAGTCAGGCGTTCATAATCTGTACCCAAGGTTCTACTAATTATTTGGTAAAACAATTGATAATCAAATATGAAATTATTACTATTTAAAATAAAAGATGCTGAGTAAATGAATTCAGGTGTAAATTATCTATTGATTCTTGATTTAGGGTTTAAGGTTTTAAGGCTTCCTAAAATTATGTGGGATGTATGAGGTTAACAATATCACATGTCATTATACAACTTTCTGATTCTAACTCTCTTAAAATTTTTCTGAAAAAATCCCAGTCATCTTTAACAAATGTTTTTTGTTTCCTTATGACTGGAGACAAAAATATGTATAAAATGTCATAAATGAAATGTTGGTGAGTTTATTCTGGTAATAATTGATTTTTAAGATTAAGCCTTTAAGATTATTTAGTAGTTTCATTTCAATAAACAAAAGAGTTGTACACTTTTGTTTTGTCAATAATTTCATTTATTAATTTTAGGAATTATATAGAAACTTCAAGACAACCATTTAAAGTTTAATATATTTTATCTCATTTGCTGTAAGGGGTTTGGTTTATTAATTATTTTATTTATTTATCAAAATAATTAGACTGCTAAAAAGATTTTGTTGTTTTCAAAATTTATTTTTTCATGTTGTAGCAGAAAATAGATGGTCCTAACAAAAATGTTTGTTTATATAGTCTCACTGAGTCCTCTTCTTTACGTTTTCTTGGATAATTGTTTACTACTGACCTTTCTTAGAAACCATATATACAATTGATTGCTAAATTAGCATTTTCTAAGGTTGTTTTATCTTTTCTTACTCATGGTTCCATTTTCTGCCTCTACAAATCTATTATTTGTCCCTGTATGGAATACTGTTCTCATATTTTGGCCAAAAACTATTATCTCTAGTTTCATTAAATAAAACTCATTCTCTCTTTTTTTAATGGTTTTCTAACTCTGACTATAATTCTTTTAAGTAACAACTTAATAATGGTTGCTTATATATATATATATATATATATATATATATATATATATATATATATATATATATATATATATATATATATATATATATATATATATATATATATATATATATATATATATATATATATATATATCCCGACTTGATAGTGGTTGGTTGCAGTCTTGTTGGGAGTGAATCAGAAATGTATGCAATTTGTTTTTTTTGTTCTACAAAAGCAACAAAAACTTTATTTTTGTAAAAAAATTAAGCCTCTGGATTGAATCAATCTTTTTTGTAATAAAATCTTTTCCTGTTTTGTCATGACATCAGAGACATTTTATGCAAAACTTTGTTGATGTTTGTGGTTCATCGTAACATTCTATGTATTAGTTCAATGTTTGTGTTTTAGCCTTTAGCATTTAAATACAGTATTGTATATATCATAGATGAGTTTTTTCCGGAATTCACTTAATTTTCCAGAAATTTCCCAATGTTTTTTTTTTATTATTTTGTTTTAAAAAAATTATAAATTTTTACATAAAATTTTAAAAAACAACAACTTTTGCATTTAAACAAATATGTTTTCTATAGTTAAAATTTTCACAAGATCAATTTTCATAACAATTTTTTTCTTTTTTTTTTTCTTTTTCATTTATTCAAATTAACTTTTTCGAATATTAGAAATTCCTTTTTGTAAAAAGTTTAATAATCTAAATTCCATTTTAAAAGTTTACGAAAGTTCTTGTTTTCAGTTAATAAGATCAATTTTTAATAAAATAATTTTCCGGGATTTTCATAAAAAAATATTTCCGGGATATATATATATATATATATATATATATATATATATATATATATATATATATATATATATATATATATATATATATATATATATACATATGCAAATAATTGTTATGAACTTTTGCATATGTATACATACATATACATATGCAAAAGTTTTTAATTTTTTAAATTTTTTTAATGCAATTAATCAATTGTTATTAATAAAAAATAAAAATATTAAATAAAGTAAATGAAAAAATTAAGTAAAGTTAATGTTATTTAAGTATTTTAAATATAATGTAACTAATTATGTTATATTAAAATTGTTTTTGTATAAATTATTTAATTTCTTTCTGATACAAGGTGATCCTTTGAACAATGTATACAGTTCAAAGTATTTCAACTTATCATTGGATGAAAAGCGTACTTTTTATAAATGTGGAAACAAGTTTAAAACGTTAGATGATATTCCATTGTGGGATGTTTATAAAAAAATCTATTGCAAAGGTAAGTATCTTAAAAACATTCAGTATGAATCAGATCTTTTCTGCCCTTTATTTTTATAGCTATTTTTTTTGTTTAGAATATTATGGGATAGTGAAAATTTTTGCTCTTATTAATAAATTTTAATAATATATGAAATAAATATAGAATGCACTAGTTTGACATTGCCTAACAAAGGCTGATGATACTTTTAATAACAACACTTTAGGTTGGGATTACAGGTATCCTGGAATCCAGTATAATTGCACATCAAGATTGAGTTATTGCAACAGGAATTTCAGCTTGATAGCAAATGTGAGATCCTAAGGATCCAAGGAGTCCCTAAAAATTTATCAGGAACCCACAGTAAAAAAACCCCACAGTCATAAAAACTTGCTCATTTAAAAAAAAAAAGCTTTAAAATGCTTGCTGAATAATAATTGTTGTGATAAGGTGTTTTAATTGCACACAGATACCCTGTACAAATAAAACACAAAATTAAAATAATTGGTAGACTTTCAGTTGAATGATAAATAATATATATTAATAATGATTTAAAATTTTTGAAATTATGAACACTGAACAGCAATCTTCTTAAATCTTTTTTTTTTTTTATCTTTTTCATCTTTTGAAATCACAAAAGTAGCACAAAGTAATGCTAGTAATTATTTAACTGAACTGATGCTTCTTTGATTAGACATCCAATGAAACATTTAAAAGGAGCTTATATTCCATCAGAGCAACATACTAGGAGTATTTTTGTATTTTATTACTTAACACTAAAAAAGATGATAAATGACAGCTCTCAAAGACAATGACCAGCTTATGACATTTTGATAGTCTCATTTGCCAACTTAATGTAGAGTTCGTGTAATAAAGAAAATCATTGACTTATTTGGACTGTTTAAATTGAAAAGAAAGCCTGAAAGAACAAATAAAACATTGTTACAAAGCATAAAAATGTTTTGTACACTGGGACAGAAAGTTGATGCCTAAATTGATCTCCAACAGTTCAACTTTAATTGATCATCTACCTGCCCAGCTAATGTCTGCTGTATATAGCAGTTTCAAACTTTTTGGAGTATCTGCATTTTTGTCTGGGACTGTCAATTATGAAAAAATTTATGCATGATTTTACAACTTCAGCTGTCTAGTCTTCACTCATAAGAATAACTTTACCACCTAAAGGAAATTTGTTAAAATAAATTTGTTTTAATAACCTATCAATTGCATCCAAACAAACATTCACACACTTTTTTTTTTAAATAGATAAAATTGTAATTATATTCTACAATTTCTTCTATTTATTTTGTATAGTCTATAGTCTTTTCATTTATGTTTTAAATATTGTTTTTTCATTTATGTTTTAAATATTGTCTTTTCATTTATGTTTTAAATATTGTTTTTTCACCTAATTTTAATCTTAATTAAGTTGAATAATTTTATTCATATTCTTATAATCACTGTAATTATGATAATTATTGCTTTTTTAGCATGGTAAGCACTGTTATTATTCAGATGTATATTATTATTTTAGATAATAATAATAATATTAATAGTAGTAATAAAAACTACAATTAGTGTGTGTGTTAAAAGTATATTTATATTATACATATTAACTATAATTATTGTATAATTATAGTTAATATGTATAATATAAAAAAACTTTTCAAATTTTTAACAATTATACTCGTATTTTTTGCTTAAATTATATTTGCTTTGTATTTAAAATTTTTTTTAAATAATTAAGGTTTTAGCCGGGGAGAATATTGTTCCTGCATTTATCTGCTATTGGAAATTTTTCTTTTATTTTTCTCTTTCCATCATTTCCCCCATCTTTTAAGTTACACTAATCTTTTGAAAAATTCTTTTTTGTAAGTTTGACCAATGGTTTTTTCTTATTAAGTACTAATAAAGTTTATAAAATCTTTTTTGCTGATATAATTATTTTTGTTTAGACAATTATGGTCAGGAAAATAAATATCCATCTCAAAAAGAAGTGAACTCTAAAGTTTCATTATGGCAAGGAGATATTACAACACTTGAAATAGATGCAATTGTTAATGCTGGTATATGACTTGTTAACTTTGTATATTTTATAGAAAGTTTTGATAAAAACCCATTGTAAATGATGATTCATTTAAAATGCATTGTTAGATTTTCTGTAAAAAAGAAGGGTTTTCATTAAAAGAACCAGCCTAAATATGATAATAGTATTTTATACAAGGATGAATAAGAGATTTATAGAGGGAGAGAATGGAATCAGCTGTATGAATCAGGGGTCTTACTAGTCACAATAGGGAGGCAATCTTAGTTGATGCTAATTTTGTGAATGATTCTATGTGTTTTTCATGAGAGATCAGTAGTTAATCATAATATGAGAAGTCATAGGACTCAATAAGAGTCCTATGACTCTTATTGAGTACTACTGATGTTTTCCAGATGAAAAGATGACTTTCATCATTTCATCTGAAAAATTAAAAGGTTAATATTGTTAGTTTTTATGTATCATCATCATTGTCATCATCATTATCATCATCATCATCATCATCATCATCGTCATCATCAATATAGTAACTTTATTTCCACACTTGTTTGCCCATTTCTCATCATGCCATTTCTCCAACATAGACAATCTTTAAGATCTTTTTTTCTCAACTAAAGCTTTTTAATGTCATTTATAATGCACACTCTCCAAGTTTTCTTACTTGTACCTTTTTATCCTAAATCTACAAATTCTATACATGGGGATACCTAATTAACAGTATATATACACTTAACATACTCAAACCACCTAAGTCTTCCTTGTTACACTTATCAAATATACTCACTATTCCCAATCTGTCCAAAATCATTTCTTTTTTTTTTTATCTTGAAGTCACACATTTATTTGATCATTATTTTTTCTTTTGATCTTTAATAATGCGCCTCTTGCTGTTAGAAATAGAGAAGATTTTCTGAGCTTTATCCAGGCACAGTTTACTTTTGTCCATGATTCCTCTTTTGCTCCACCAACCGATCCATTTCAATTTCTGAGATGTTGAAACTTAACAACAGGTTTCATATTTTTACCATTTATTTATTTCATTCTTTTTAAAATTTTTAAAGTAAGAGTATATGACTAATTTCCATAACAGTATATTCTCCATACATTTATATCTTTTTTAATGTTATGTTTCCACGCTTAATGTATATATATATATATATAAATATATATATATATATATATATATATATATATATATATATATATATATATATATATATATATATATATATATATAAGTATAAAAATGAATGAAGGTTTGTTGGTATATAAGTCTTTTATGTGTTCCATCCCCTTTTATTTAGTCTTCACCTAAAGTCTGATGGAAAAAACATTCACTAAATAAAGCAACCATTTTTTAAGTCTTCTTTAAGCTTTCTTCTTCTTTAAGCTTTCTTGACATTCACAAATTTTTTGTATGAAGTTATTTTACTTAAAGACAAAAAAAAGTATTTTTAAAAAAGTTAAAAATAAATGTTTAAAAAATGTAATGTTTAGTATTTTTTTTTAAGCAAATCCAAGTCTGATGGGTGGTGGTGGTGGTAAGTTTTTTTTTGTTTTAAATTTACATGCATTTTATATAGTCTATCTACAATTTTTTTATAAATTTAAGGAGTGGTTATAGTTTTTTCCTTATAAAACAAGGATTATTTTATGTTATAACATTAAAAATCTTTAAAGAAAGTACTACTTTCTGGTACTACTTACTAAAAATTCTACTTACTGCTGACAAGGGTCAAACTTCCTAAAGTTGTCAAACTTCAAAGGGTCAAACTTCCTAAAGTTGTATTCAATTTTCATTACACATGCACATACATTTTACATGAATTCATATTTGCATTAACTTGTATATGTTTTATATCTTTTTCTTATTTTTTAAACATAAATTTACTATAGTGTCTATGATAAGAGCTGCATCTAGTTAAAACTTTTTATGTTAAAGCCAGGAATCTGTTTGGTTAAAATTGTAAACAGCCAAAACATCAGATTACAAAGAGTCAGATTTTAATGCATGTTGATGAAATAAGGCATTAATTTGCAGTTAAATTAAATCAAGAGACTTGATTTACCTGGAGTAAATTTGAGTTTATTAGTGAATCAGATTGATTATTAGTAAGTTGAGATAATCAGTACTCAAGTACCTTGAGCACTGATTATCTTAAACCTTTTTACTTCACTTAAGTTAATTGTTTAATCAAACTGTTTTTGGTCTTTGTGACCAAAAAAACTGTCTTGGCTGTTCGAGTTACCGAGATTTAACTGTACATACATTTTATATATCTAATTGTTTTATAATTATTAAGTTGATGGAAGCATACATCAAGCTGCTGGACCTACACTCAAAAAAGAGTGCTCAAGCCTTGATGGTTGTTGTAGCGGCGAGGCAAAAATAACATCAGGTAAATGTTTTTTAATAATGTTTTCCATTTTTTATTAAAAATTTATTAATACAAATTTAAAGTAGTTTTTAAAATCTTTGAACTGAAAATGTAACATTGTTTTTATAAAATTTGAGTGCAGAAAAACATGGTGTTATTAAGATAAAGAATAAAATTTGGTTTTATTTGCAGAAAATATTTTTAGCCAAAGTTTGTATAAATTAAATTTTGTTCTTTTTTTTTTTTTTTTTTTTTTACAATTTTAAACGGTTTTCTAGTTTGATTTTGTAGCTTATTTGTTTACTATTTATTTTTTCAAAAATAATAACTTAATAAGCAAAATAGCAACTTAAATCGTAACTTTAAGTATTTTACTTTACCTCGAAAAAAGTAATACTCATCGTAGACCATCTGTTTTTCGTTATAAGGGTAGCTTTAATGTAAATGTTAGCTAACCTGATATAAATCCAGGGTTCATAGCACTCAAAAAACAAGAAGAAATACATTACTAAAGCTGAAATTAATATCTTAATGAGTGTGTTGACTTAAGTACAATTGGTTGAAAAGTTTATTAAACAAACTGCGTTTATTCATTGTATGCAGTTTTATTGTTGTAAATCCAAATACAATCATAAGGATGTCTGCAGGAGAAAATTTTTTTTCTTTTAAATTTAAAATATTACACTTTTTTTTCTGATCAAGGTTTCCATTTATTATTTTTGTTGGAGAATTAATAATGCATCAAAGTATGAAATGAATAGAGAAATAGAGGATTTGAATGGTTTTGTTTTAATATTGCCAGTGGTTTCAGTAAAAAAAACTTATTGACACTAAATTTGTTCCTTTCGTAAAAATCATTTTACTGTAAAATTTTTCTATCAAATTTCAAAATGATTCTTAAAAAAAAAGCTTTGAAAAAAGCTATGAGCACCAGAAAAAATTAAAAACATTTAGAAAAATACTCGCAGAAAGAAAAAAAAAATCAGAAAAATTTTAATGGTTTCAAATGGAAAATGTTTAAATTTACAATTTAAATATTCACAGAAATTATTTTTTCATTGATTAAAATATTCATCAATAAAATGGTTTAAACTTAACCAAAATTATTATCAGTAATAAGGGGTCATCCATAAAGTACAACACCAAAAGTTTTGAAATTAGATCCCTCCCCCTCTCCCCTGTTGCCATGTGTACTTTTAAGTCCCACCCCTTAAGAAGTATGTACGTTCTTCCCACCCCCCTTCCTCCAACTTTTTTTTAATAAAAAAGTTAGTTGGAAAAAAAAAGGTGGAGGAGGTACCTTAGATACTTTATACGACCCCGTTTACGGCAAGCCTTTGTTTAAGCCCTTTGTTTACGGCATAGGATCCCAATTTAAAAATAGTCTCCAAATATATACAAATATTAATTTAAATAAGTTTAAATTACATAGAATTAATGTGTTCGATTGGCCGAGAGTTTAATGTTATGGACGAGAGGGTTTAATGTTATGGACAAGACTAGAGTTTATGTTATGGACGGGAACTGTAGTTTGATTCCCAGTCATGTCGTATTGTGCTTTTAGTTTGTTTTAATGACAATAAATATTAACTATATTTAAGGCAGACGTTTTTTTGGCAGCCTATAACTCAATCTAGTTTTAAAATTTTGTAAATCGTAGAATATGATGTTTTTGATTTTCAACCGACAATTTTTGATTTTTATATTGACCCCTAAATTAGGGGTAAATATAAAAATCAAAAATTAGGCTAATTAAAACATTCACTACTAACTTTTCGACCTACTAAATTATTGACCGACTGTATTTTTGTCCTACTGAATTTTCATCCTACTAAATATTCAACCTACTGTATTTTCTATTTTATGACTACACTTTTCTCGTATGTATTTTGTAAATTTGTTGTTGATTTAAATACAAGTTTGATCAGTCTTGGCACATTGGCTAAAGTGCAGTCCTTAGAATAGAGAGGTATAAGGTGCGATGAATGCTTGGAATACTTATTGATTGTTAATCGAAAAAAAATTAAAAAAATTGCAGTTTAAAAAACACAACATTAAAAACACAGAGCAGTTAATAGGTTGAAAATTAATTTATCTCAAATCAGTTGAAATGAAAATCTATAAAACAGGTCGAAAAAAAAATCGATCAAAAACAAAAACATCATAAATCAGTTGAAAAAAAAAAGACAATCGGTTGAAAACAATTTACGCCTCAGTAGGTTATCTGAAAATTCGCTTCACTTTTTAGTAGATGTTCTTTTTGTAGAACAACTTAGTAGGCCAAGATTTTTGTAGATCTAACTAACCAACTAACGAGATTTTTGTAGAACTAACACGGTTTTTTTCAGGCACCCCTTTTTAGTAAGTCCATAAAAAATGAGTCTTAAGCGAGATCAGTAATATTGAAAACAAAGCCTAAAACCAAGTGCCGAGGACAGGCTACCCATACCCCTTAACTGCGAGCGCCCCTACATATATATATATATATATATATACATATATATATATATATATATATATACATATATATATATATATATATACATATATATATATATATATACATATATATATATATATATATACATATATATATATGTATACATATATATATATATATATATATACATATATATATATATATATATATATATATATATATATATATATATATATATATATATATATATATATATATATATATATATATATATCAGGCTTGGTCGGGAAGCGGGTGTGATTGCACTTGATAACTGACCACGGAAATAATATTTAGTTGTGAAAAACCGGCCAGATTTTTTAGTCGTTTTGAGAACATTAAAATTTATGTATGTTTCCTTAATTAAGTTCATTATTTTATCATAATTTTTAAAATATTTTTTTTTACGGACATACATGGAAACATAAATAAACTCGAATATTCTCAAACATCTTTGTGCCGAAAAATAAAAAAAGAATATTTGCGAACACAAAAAAACCGCCAAATCTAGAAACAACTAATTCTATTGCTTTAAATAATACGAAGCGAAATTTCTAGATTATTCTGTTGAATTATTTTTAAAAATTGTGTTAATTGAGTTTTGTTAAGTTTTTGTTGAGATTTCTAGCATAAATTGTTTTAAGAATATACTATCAAAGGAACTATTATTTTAATTCTCGGAGCCACATCTACAAAGCTATAAATGTTTTAAACTAACATTATTTGTTTACAAAAATAAATGTTTTAAATTTATCTTTTTTAACTTGTCAACCTTTTGTAAATATATTACAGATTGTATTAGTATATTCTTATTTTTTATATAAGGGATGTATTTTTTATATATGTAATGTATTTTTGTATATGTATTTTTATGCATGTAATTTTATGCATAATAATGTATTATTATGCATGCATAATAATGTATTATTATGCATGCATAATAATGTATTATTATGCATGCATAATAATGTATTATTATGCATGCATAATAATGTATTATTATGCATGCATAATAAGGTATTATTATGCATGCATAATGTATTATGCATGCATAATAATGTATTATTATGCATGCATAATAATGTATTATTATGCATGCATAATAATGTATTATTATGCATGCATAATAATGTATTATTATGCATGCATAATAATGTATTATTATGCATGTAATTTTATGTATGTGTATTTTATTCAAATGTAATCTTTTAAATCATTTTGTGCAATTGATTTTGTAAACAAAAATATTTTCAATAATAACTACGTTTTTAATGAAATTATTAATAACCATCAAAGTTAATACATGTAATTTTAACCACTAATCCATTTTCCTCAGTATACCCGATAACTAATTCTTTCCCCCAAGAAAGAAAAGTTTATTAAGTTCTTAGAAATTGGTTTACTAACTTTAATTATTTTTGCTTCAGCCATTCTTACAAACTCGTTATACTTAAACTTAAAGTTATTTTTTTCTGTTGTAAATACTAATTAAAATTGTAAAACCCACTCACTAAATATCATCAGTGTTATTGTGAAGCAGTTCCGCTTCCTCCCCACATAGTAATTTAATGTTTTTAGTTGATTTCTATTTAGCTAATTAAATTTCTACAGTTACTAAATGATCTAATAATTTCATTTGTCCATCTTACTAGGAAAAATTGTTTCAAATGTGTTAAACTTTTCAAACTACACAAAGCATAAAACAGTTATTGAAAAAACTTTTTTATTTATAAATAAATCATCTAGTGTTAGTTTTATTGGTTGAATCTTGTTGGACTTTTCAGGGGCTGCATTATTTTGGCGGCCTTTTTTATGTGACAGCGTAAAAATGACTAAAAAAAATACCGAATCGTCCTTTTGACTATTTCGCGGCCAATAACATTGTGAGTCCCTAGTCTACAGCCCTTCTACCCCCCTCCCCTCCCCTCCCCTCCCCACCTCCTCAATCCAGCACTGGAAATAAGACATAAGTATAATCCTCCTCAATCCAGCACTGGAAATAAGACATAAGAAATAGAAATTGTATATACTCTTTGATAAATGGAAGAACATTTGTTTCCTTATTAAACAATCATTAATAGTAAGTTGTTACTTTATATAAAAAATGTCACTTAATTTTATAAAAAAAATTATAAAAGAGTGATGTTTCATAAATATTTTCTCTAATTGTGTTTATTTTGCTTAAAGTTTTTTCGCGTTAAAAGCTATTTTTCTTTTTTTAACTGTCTCTTATCGGTCCAGTTAATCTTAAAGCGCTTTTTTGTTTGTTTTTGAAATGTTCTCAAAACGACTAAAAAATCTGGCCGGTTTTTCGCAACTAAATATTATTTCCGTGGTCAATTATCAAGTGCAATTATCGTGGTCAATTATCGAGTGCACCCGTTTCCCGACCAAGCCTTATATATATATATATATATATATATATATATATATATATATATATATATATATATATATATATATGTATATATATATATATATATATATATATATATATATGTATATATATATGTATATGTATATATATATATGTATATATATATATATATATAATATATATATATATATATATATATATATATATATATATATATATATATATATATATATATATATATATATATATATATATATATATATATATATATATATATATATATATATATATATATATATATATAAATAAACATGTCATATTACATAGAAGTTTGTTTTAAGTCATATTTAATTAATCAATTAATTTTTGCTAAAATTTTAAACTAATGCAACTGATTGTGGCATTTTTCAACATGGTAATTCAAAATCAATTATTATTTAGTTGTTTACACACTCAGAATAAGGTCTATTTGCAATATATATATATATATATATATATATATATATATATATATATATATATATATATATATATATATATATATAACATCATATATATATATATATATATATATATATATAACATCATATATATATATATATATATATATATATATATATATATATATATATATATATATATATATATATATAACATCTTGTAATAGAGGGTACTGTATATTATTTTGAAAAACATCAAGAAATACAATTTTTCTCAATGCTAATAATTTCATGAAAAAAATGAGGAAAATTTATACTGATATATATATGAGCCTCTCAGTGCACTCTTTGATTAACTCCATAAAAATAAAAGTTGAGATTGATTTCTAAAATTCCCGTTATGATATTAAAAAAATTGTAGTCTAATGAACTTAATTAAAAATGCAAAAAGCTATGACTAAATCAAATATGCTGACTCTTAAATTAAGGAGTTTTCAAAAAGTGGATTTAATTGAATTGTGCACTGATAAATTTACAAGTTTATTTTCAAAATTGTTATAGCAAAAGTGAAAGCCAATTTTATTAAACATAACAAAAACATGACAGATTGCTTTAAAAGAAAGTATTTGGCTGTTGGTAAAGAAACAAAATAAAGCTATTTGATAGTTATTGTTTCTCATAAACTTTCTTTTGAAACTTATTTTTATCTAAATAAAAGTAATGAAGTTAAAAGATGTTCTGAGAGAGTTTTTTTATTATTAAGATTTGTCAATCTTAATAAAAAAAATTGGAAAAAGATAAAGAAATACTTAGAGAGAAACAAAAAAAAACAATCATAAAGCATTGGCTTTAGCTAGTACTGTAAGTGCAGTAAATAAATCAAAAATTGATAGAACAAATTTTATCTTTATAATAAAAAAAAATTTTGAACCAAGATAAAGCTAAGGACAGAAATTTTCATGATGGTTATGTTGTAGGGTTCCTAATAGGTAAATTCAATTAAACTATTGGGAATCAACCTCACACCAGTTGATAACCATCATAAAAATTTCTGTATACAAATATAATTATGCTTAATATTTTAGAGCATCAAAAATTTAGTATAACACTTTAAAAAAGAGCAGTTAAAAAAAGATACTGTTTTACTAAATTTTTAATGCAGTAAAATATCAAGCATAGTTATAGTTGTATACATACTAATCATACTATTATACATCCTAATTATATCCATCATGGATTGTACCAAAACATTTGTACAAAGTAAATTTTAAACAGTCTAGTTATATCTATCATGAATTTCACTAAAACATTTGTTCTGATGAAATGCATGATGGATATAATAATTAAAATCTTTAAGTAAGTTTAGTTGCACTGTCTGTAATTTTTGTGCTATAGAGTTTGAATAAATATTTTTGTATTAGCAAACAAACAACAAATAGAGTTGTTTTATTGCAATTCACTTCCCCAAGGCCATGAAGTGGCAGTTGAGGAAGCTACTTTTTTTTAGTTGTGGTTAAAACCCTCTCTCAACTCCAAAACACAAACCTTGACGAACAAGGCTTCTGGGCGGTAAAATAATTGGAGTGTGGTACTACAAGGGACATAATGGAGATCAAACTTAAAACTTCTTGCTTATGAGGCAAGCACTCTACAACTACACCACTTTACTGCAATAATTTGATTCAAAAACTTTCCCAGATACACCATATGAAGCTTATGGTAAAGACATGCTAAACTTTATTGAAAGCTTTAACTTTTATCTTGTATATATTTTTTATATGTGTTTATATTTTTTCAACATCTTCACTTCCAACAAGGCTGCAAGCAACCACTATTAGAGTTGAAAGTTACTGGAAGAAAAAAAGATGAAATTTATAAAGCAAGATAGTGATTAACAGACAACTTAAAGGTTGCAAATTATATGAATCAGAAAAACAAGTGCAAGGAAGCAAATTCGAAAGGACTGATGTTGTCTGTGAAGCACATAGTAACTGATATGCAGTTTGTTAAGTTTTGACATTAATAAGTATATGTCATGTAATCCAACTCATACAATTTCTGTATAATGTTCACTATAAGTTAAACACAAATAAACTCTGTATTTGGGATCCATTGTGTTTTGCCTATCAAAGTACAAATCAAATAAGTTTTTGCTAATCTGCATCCTCACAAAAAAAAAAGTTGTTTTATTGATTGAACCAATAGCATTTCAGACAGCATCCACTTAAATGTTTGATTTGGTTTTGGTAGGTGTCAGTACTTGATAATTTCAAAAGGTAGATTGTAATTACAGTTTAAAATTTTTAAAAGGTGACTTTCCTGAATCTTATTTTGTTGATGATTTGCAATGTTAAAAAAACAACCTGGGTACAACTCTTATTGTTCTTATTAAGTATAATCACATCTTATTGATACTCTTACTTCATAAGTGTAATTTATATATTTAAATAAATAATTTGTGTTTACTCTCGGGGTCTGTATTTTACTGTTTTATGTTATGTATTTTAGAATAAGTGTATTTTATTTAAATCCAAGAATATTACAACTTTATTTACTTATATAAAGCATGTCCTTTTTTTACAAAAAAATAACAATTAAATTTGATCTAATGCTTTTGTTTATACTATCAAAAAAATTTTGATTTATTTTTTTTTGTTTATATTATTAAAAAGAATTGCTATAAAAATAATGGAAATTAAAATCATAATAATTTTATGTAATATTAATTGAATTAAAATTATAATAATTTTATGTAATTTTAGTTGAATTAAAAGAAACTTTTTTATTTCATAAATTATGATTATGAGTTTTTTTTAATACAAAATTTGCCTTCTAAAAGTATGAAATTCTGAAATTATTTATTAATTAATAATATAAATTAAATTCTGAAAATATGCTGAATGTAAGTTTAACTTCTAAACTAAATTTTATTTCTCTTATATTTTATATTAATTTAGTTTTTTTAAAACTCAAACAAACATAAAATTTATGTTTATTTAAAATATCATATTAAGTGCAAAATCAAAGAAATATTATAAATTTAAAAAAAAAAAATTAAACACAAAAAGCTGTATAAAAGTTAAAAAAAACTCAAATATAAAATTTATGTTTATTTGAGTTTTTTTTTATTACGGAATGTATAATCTATAAATGTTGTATTTTACTGTTTTATGTAGTTCATTTGAAGAAATTAAAATTTTGAGTTTTTCTTTAATTTTTTTGATTTAGTTATAGCAAATTATATTTAAAAAATACAACTTCAATTGAATAATTTTGTTTAGGTGTGGCTCACTTATTAATCAAGGAGGGAAAAGGGGTCAAGAAATATACAGATAACATTTATTAGTTGCATAAGTTTTGTGCATTTCATGGCCGCCTGATAAATATGAGCCAGTTTAAATCAAATTTTATACTGTGATGTGACAAGTCTTGTGCAAAAAAAAATAATCTTAAAATGTGTGTTAACTTGATGTTAAATATACCTTAAAATGCGTTAAAAATATCTTATAATGTATGTTAACCTAATGTTAAATATATATCTTATAATGTGTGTGTTAACTTCTAATTAATTTTTTTTAAATATACAGCTTTTTTGCGTTTCATTATATATATATATATTATTTTTTTTTAATTATATAATAGTTCTTTGATTTTGCTCTTAATTAAAATGATATTTATTTTATATTGTGAATCCTTCAAGGCCACTGTTTACCAGCTAAATGTAAGTTTCTTTTTTTTTAGCAAAGTTCTTTTTTATTACAAATAGTAAAAATAAAAATAACAACTAAAAGTAAAAACTATAATGATTTAAATTTTAGACAATTTCTAAATTCAAAGCCTGCAAACTACATAAACTTATTTATATAAACATTAATTTATTTCCTAAATTAATTTTTGTTAAAAACTGTAAATTAGGGTGTCCCAAAAATACAACTTTTTTCACAGAACCAAAAGGTTCTAAACACATCATGGTTGTATACCTTAAATAAAAGAAAAATGCAAAATTTTAGGTCTTTAAAATTTCAGGAAGTGTTAGGTGTAGATTTCCATTTTTTCTTCAAAACACCTAATATTTAAATAATAAAACAATCTGAAAAAAAAAACAGGTTATTTTGGTTCAAAGTATATATTTTTTGATTAAAGTGGGGAAAAAAATTACATTTAATGTAAAATACTTTTTACTAAGGAGTTCTTTTCAATTTCAGAAATCACTCTTTTTCATTCATTTATCTACACTTTTTAAATTCCCTTTAGCAATCATCATGATGTTTTGTCTCTGATTTTCATGACTGTCTACCAGGAAATCTTGCACTAGACAAAGCAGTCATTTGTGCACTAAATATTTGAAACAAAATCTTTAAAAAACTTGAAGCTGGGATTTAGATCTACAAATTTTCCATCAGAAATCCAAAACATATCTTCTATATTAAGATTAAATATGAAAAAAATATACCAACTGTTTTTCCCAACATATTAGTGCAAATGAGTGTTCTTGTAAATGATTATATCACCTCTAATCTCTGGTTTCTTTACTTCAAAATAACAAATATCCTCAAGATAGGGAAAATTAATGAGTTTCTGTATCATTAGGAATTTCTCTTCATTAGTTACACCAGGATCTGCTAGTGATTCAATTACAACATTTTCAGCCAAGTACCATGTGTGTCTAAGAAGAAAATTTTTAGGCTTTTGCCTAATATTTCGTCTTCTTCCTCTATGCTTTCGGCTACTTTAATAGCTTTGCCATCATTAGATGGTGCCTGGATTATGATAGATGACTTCAGAAACCAAGGAATGTAAAATATTGCAATAAAAGGTGCAATTTTGTTGACATCTTCTATCTCCTCCACTGACATAAATTTCAGTTTCTTATGAGTTAGTTGAAGTATCAATAAATATATCCCATTTGCATAAATCTAGCTTCATGACAAGCAGGCGGTTGATAAAGGTCGAAATTTGGTACTTCGTTACTTAAATAGAAAGAACCTAGTTCACATTATCTTATATAGTCTGTTCTCATCTTGAAAAAGATTTTCAAGGTAACAGCATTTCCTAAATATTATTTAGCTTCTTGTGCAATCTGATGTATGTAAGAATTGTTTTTAAAAATGTTGAAATTAAATCTGTCTAATGAGTGAATATCTTCATTGCATACCTGAAAATTTTCAGACCAATTTTTTTTAAATTTGAAAACAGTTATTTTTTTGGTGCCTTAGTCTTTCCTGTTAGTGCTTGCACAAAATGACTGATGCCTCTCTCATATATGTGTCGACAACATAATGTTCACAAGCCACATAATGTTTTTTTCGACAACATTCCTACTTATAAGTTCGATTTCTCCACTATGTGCACCAGTGTTTGAACAGCAGTTGTGTCAGTACAAACAGCAAAATTGTTATTTTTAATTTCGAAATCTTCTAGTGCCTTTTTTATTTGTTTTGCTTGGTCTTTGCCTTTAGATGAATTTGCCTGGAACACTTCTAGTTATCAGGAGCCGTCACTTATTGCAATCACGTCATTGACGATAATCACGTTAATGACGTCACGTCACACAATTATTTCCATTTTAACAGTAATGTTATTTTAAGATCCCATTCATTACACAATTTAGCATTGAAGTGAAGCAAAAGTTTCTTACCAATTAAAACATCTAATTTCTTCCCCTTTGTTTTTGATGGTGTAAAATCTTTTTCTGTGGTTTCCTGATTTTGACAAAAAAATATCTTCCAAATTATGCCCTGCAGGCAATAGAATTGAGGAAATAATTGCTGTATGACCCCTTACACCAAGATGAAATCTTGTAGCAATTTTACTTGTCGCTTTTATCAATCCTGTTCTGATATTGACAGGTGCAACTCATCAGATCCTTGTTTTTTCTTGTTAATAGCACAGAGAAATTTTTATCATCTTTACTAGAGACAACGAAAAATGAGTCATTAGATTAATTTTACTCTTTTTGTCTAACTCATTCCTACATTATATTCTCTTTTGGTAAATCATGTCAATATCCGCAGTTATATACATTTTTATAGTTGACTTTTGGTCGAGAATTCAATGTCCTCTTTAATGGCATCAGGCGATCTGTTGCAATCAGCTTTGATTTTTATTACAATATTTTTCAAGAAGTTCATTTGAAGTTTTTTTATAGTCAGAAGTTCATTTGAAGTTTTTTTATAGTCAGTTTCAAGAATCTAAAGATTTTCTTTTGAAGAGAAGTTCAATCTAATAAGAAAAAATAGACGCTATTTACACATTTACAACTTTAAAAGAGGTTGACACTTAAAATAAAATACAATTTATTGTAAATATATAAAGAAAATCTTACTTTTTAAGATCTATTTGCTTTCTCTATTTTTTGTTGAGCTTTATAATCTTGTCTCTAATGGTCCAACTTTTCATCGGAAAGTAGTTTTGAAAACCTGCTATGCACCAGATATTTACTACTATTTATTTATATTACTATTTATTTATATTACTATTTATTTATATTACTATTTATTTATATTACTATTTATTTATATTACTATTTATTTATATTACTATTTATTTATATTACTATTTATTTACATACCTAAAAAGCATAAACTTTATCGTTATTGTTATATTGATTTAATTAATGTAATATAATACTCTGAAAAAATAATACTTGCTTATTTATAATAATAAAATTATATATAATATAAGTAAATAAATTAAAAAGAGGTGGAAATGTATCATTTATGTGGAAAACCATATAAAAAATCCAAAAGTGCCTGTTTTTCAGTTTTTACACCTAACACTCTAAGGGTCCTTAGCACCTTTAATTTGGTAAAGTTGCTTATTTTTATGCATATAACCAGGATATATTTAAAACCCAAATATTTTTTTTTGGGACACCCTACTGTAAATACCTTGAAAAATTAAAAATATTACCAGTGATGAGCAAACTTCTTTTTGTAACAAAGTTCGTTAAAAACAAATCAAAACAAATTAAATATAAAAGTGTTATAGGTTTAAAAAAATACTGTGTTATAGGTTTAAAATGAAATTATTTATAATAAATATATAAGTGTTTTTAACACAGTAATTTTCAATTTAATTAAATGAAATGTCTTAGCAGGTTGCGTTTAAACATCTGGCAGATAGTTGGTTGTTCATCACTGGTTACGGTGTGCATTGATTTTTTGAAATAAATGGTTTTATACTGCATGTAGATATAATTCATACTGTGGGGCCAGTGGGAAAAAATCCTGACCTTCTTGAAAGTTGTTATAAAAACTGTCTTCAGCTTGTCCTAGATTTTGAAATAAAGACCATTGTAAGTGTTTCATGAATTCTGTTTTAAGATTTATAAGAATATATAAGTATAAATACTCATTACCTATATATTCTTACATTTTATGATTTTGTTAGTTAACTTTTTTTGTTTCATTGATTTAATAGTATCCCAGCAAACATTGTTTTAGTGGATTTGCAGTGGACTTATATAGGCGTTTTGAGCAGTTCATTGGAGTTTTGCTCATTGGTATAGTGTACCATTAGTCGTAGCCACTATAAATGACCAGTCGATAACTTTTTGACATGTTAATTCTGGTTTGTCATTTGTTAGCCACTTTTGATGGCTGCCAAAAATGGTCTACTAAGTAACAAACAAGCAAAACTACAGTGGACTGTTCAAAATGCCTGTATAGGTCTACTGAATTTTCTCTACTGAATGTTTGCTGGGAACATTTTATATTAACTTGTGTTTAATATTATGATGAAATGTTATCCATATTTGGCAATATTATTGTGATATAAAAGTGATATTGAATAATATTTCTTCTATTTATTTATATAGGCATTTTGCTGCATATCTACAGGAATTTATGGTAAACTTTGCTTTTGTAATAATAACTTTTTTTTAAACTTTTTTTTGTAGGCAAAACTTTTTATTTGTAAACAAAAAAAGCCTGTGTAGATAATTTTATTTTAAAATTTAACTTTCATTTTCAGTACTTTAAAAATTCTTTGTTTTCTTCTAATCTTATTTATGTTATAGAGATATAAATTAAATTGTTATTACATAATTACATAATTAAAATAGCTATCGAAGTTATTACATAATTACATAATTAAAATAGCTATCGAAGTTATTCCATGATTACATAATTAAAACAGCTATCGAAGTTATTACATAATTACATAATTAAAACAGCTATCGAAGTTATTACATAATTACATAATTAAAACAGCTATCGAAGTTATTACATAATTACATAATTAAAACAGCTATCGAAGTTATTACATAATTACATAATTAAAACAGCTATCGAAGTTATTACATAATTACATAATAAAACAGCTATCGAAGTTATTACATGACAAATTAAAACAGCTATCGAAGTTATTACATGACAAATTAAAACAGCTATCGAAGTTATTACATGACAAATTAAAACAGCTATCGAAGTTATTACATGACAAATTAAAACAGCTATCGAAGTTATTACATGACAAATTAAAACAGCTATCGAAGTTGTTACATGACAAATTAAAACAGCTATCTAAGTGAATAAGCTATTTAAAAACTAAATAATAATAATAATACTATAAATTGAATATTTTAATTAGCTTATATAAAATAACTAATAATCTCGAATAATATTTCAATTAGCTTATTTAATCTAATGTAAAGTAAATAAAGTCTAAATTTATTCATAATCTTTGAATAACATAATTTGATAACAGTCTTATTTAAATTAATCTATATGATTTATATCAAAATTATTTTTAAAATAATAATAATTTTTTTTCTTATTTAATAATGATAAAAAATCTTTTATTATGCAAAAAATAGAATTTTGTAATAGCGTAGGGTTTTGATGACGTTACAAAAATATTTTGTCCGTATATCAATCCCATTAAAACTTGGGTTATTTAGATTTAAAGATGTTTTCGCTGGATTAATTTCATTTTATTTATTACCAAGTTCTTTAATAATTTGCAGGCAATACTTTCAGAGACTTTTGGTAGAATAGACTTAAAATTTAAAAGACAAATCGAGGTTAAATGAAAGCCAGTTTGCATGTGTTCTGGTTTGAGCCAGGATTTTGCATGTAGTTGTTAGTAAAAAAAACTTTAGTAGTGAAGATTGATTTTTTACAGTTTATAAACAATATTATTACAAGTTTTATTACCACGGATGTTGCGATGTGAACATGCATGGCTTCTTGTTGTTTTTTTTATAAAAAGTTTCCCTAAGTGAGTGAAAAAAAACAACAAGAAGCCATGTTCTGTAAAAAGATTTAAAACAATAATTTGTCTGCTTTTGACGTTTAACAAAATAGTTTAACCTTTCCAGAATTTTGAATAAACGTGTAGATTCTAAGATTCAAGCTGAATTTCAACTAATTCGTGCTTTTAATCAAAAATAAATCTATATTTTGGATAAAATTTTTTTAATAAAAACATTTTTGATTAATTTAAAAGCCAAAAAAAACTCTACTTAAACCTAATGTGAACACATTCAGGGAATAATAGTCAGGCAAAAATGCAAATATATATATATATATATATATATATATATATATATATATATATATATATATATATATATATTAGTGATGTGCCGGGTACCCGGTTCGGACCCGGGGACCCGGCAATTCGGCTGTTTTACCGGGTACCCGGTATCGGCCATTTTGTTGCAGTACCCGGCACCGGGTATCTTCAAATTGATTTTTCCTTTTGTTTAAACTTTAACCATTAAACTTCTTGATATAAGTCTAAGAGTGTTATGTAGTCGATAACCACAAAGTTCTATTAACTTAGAACAATCTCACTTAAAATATTTTTTAATACATTTCTGCAAAAAAATTTATACGGATACAAAAACTGTAACGCTAAATGAAATAATTCGAGAATACGAATAAAAAGAATGGGAAAAAAAGTTTTAAAATAGCTTCTTTTTATTCTGTTGGAACACAAGATAATTTTGCCAAGTTTTTATTCCAACTTTTAAAAAATGGACTCGGTGCTGAGTACCTGGACTCGGACCCGGTTTTTTCAGCCGGGTACCCGGAATCGGAGACTCGGCATAAACTGGTTCCGGCACATCTATATATATATATATATATATATATATATATATATATATATATATATATATATATATATATATATATATATATATATATATATATATATATGTATATATATATATATATATATATATATATATATATATATATATATATATATATATATATATATATATATATATATATTCGAGATATTTTAAATAAATACATAGCTAAACAAAAACTAAAAACCATAACTAGTTATCTAATTAAACAAAAAAAAAAGTTTTATATTAAGTTGATTTTATAATAACTAATTCTTTTATTTTTTTTGAAATTGAATTTGAAATAATCAAATAAGCATCTAATATTAAAAAATACACATAACGAATATGTAATATAAGACTTTTGAAAAAAAGAAATCTTTCACAAACATACAATGATATCAGTTTGAAACATAAAATCATATACAAATTTTTTCTTTTATTGATATTTGAAATTCTGTTTTAAAATCTATTTATATTTAAATCAAGTTTGATGACCACAAACAAGACATAGACCTTTTCTGTAAAACGAATTTTCACCTTGCTCAGAACACACAACACACTTTCTCACCTTAGCAGCTTGAATTTTTCAATCATTTTTGCTGTGCAATTAAAACCGCTTCAAAACAAGACCCAGCTTCTGCTCCTGATTCCTAATTGAATGCAACTGCCTTAATTCTTAATTTATGCAGTTATGCAAACACTCTCCCTCAACAAAGAAATAGTTTTATGTTATTTAACAAAAAGTGGTACATTAAAAATGAGCTCATGCATCTTTCGAGTGATACTTTCATATGGAAAGCAAGCATGAAACTCATTTTAGCTCAACCTTGATATCATCAAGAGCTTGAAGTAGAGCTATCTCATAAGGCCCTGTGTTAGTTGTGTAATTTTTTTTACATGATCCTCACAGGGGGCTCTTTTTTTTAGGCTCTGGCCCATAAAAAGGCCTCCAAAAACAAAAATAGCCCCGGGCCCCAAGAAATCTTAATCCGCCACTGGTATTGCAGTTGTATTTTGTAATTAAACACCTAATACTTGCACAGATTTCTTATTTTTTACAGCTTTTTTATTTTGATGGAGGAATTTAGAGAAATGCGTTTTAATTTAAAAAACTTTTTTTCACTGGCTATCGCGTCTGCAGTTTTATTATGTCTACAATTTACTTACCTAATAAGTGCAAGGCTTCTGCTGTATTAGAATGTTCAATGCTTTTAGCAGCTCACTTTTCACTCGTGCTCACATCTTCACTATTAGATAATAATAAACCAACCTGACAATTTTAAGTCTTACATTCCTTTAAACAATAATTTATAAAGTTTTAACATTCTTAACATAACATGGAAAACAAGAGACACATACATGGAAAAATCACAGGAACTTTAATTGAATGATGAAACTTACCTAGAGTTCTTAGGTTTCCACCGTGTCTATCTTCACACAAAATACGTCTTAGCCTTCTGAATTCAGCCGTGGTCATTATTAATTGACTGCTTAGCTCTTGATTCTTATTTAATATGAAAAAATCATCTGCTGTTGTTGTCATCTGCGTCTGCTGTTGTTGTCATCTGCGTCTGCTGTTGTTGTCATCTGCGTCTGCTGTTGTTGTCATCTGCGTCTGCTGTTGTTGTCATCTGCGTCTGCTGTTGTTGTCATCTGCGTCTGCTGTTGTTTTTTTGTGGAGCTTGAGCCAGATGCATTTTAAAAAATAAAATTTTGCAAACTAAGTTTTTTTAGGCGTGTTAATTTAAATACTTTCATTAAAATGGAAACGACATTGTTAGTGATTTTATCCGCATTTATCGCTTAACAAAAGGAAAGTTTTTTTTTTTTTTTTTTTTAAATTCACCTCCTCAAGGCCGAGAAGGCCACTACAGACTAGGAGGCTACTTATTTGTGGCTATAGCCCTCTCTCAACTCTATAACTCCGAATCACGAACCTTGATGAACAAGGCCGCTGCGCGGAGAAATGAGTTGAGCGCGGTACTACCAGGGACGTGGTGGGGATTGAACTCGGAATAACTCGTTTATGAAGCGAGCGCTCTACCACTACACCACTACCGCATATACATTTATCTTCTCAATTATCTTCCCATTCAATGTATAATTTTAAAACTATACTTGAAAACATAGTTATAAACTCAAAAATTGACGACCTTATAATTATCTAATAAAAACAATAAAAATTATATTTATTGACAAATAGATTCGCTTGATAAAAGAAGATTTGGCAACTTATCTGATATTAGTCTGATTGTCCAAGAGAAAAGTTCAGCGTAACTTTGTTTATCTATTACCAAGGTCTCCTATATACTTGTTCTGCGCACTCCCAAACTATTTTTCAAAAAGCATAATGTAAAAGGGGCCGATGTAAAACCAGTTTTTAAAACAAAGTTTTTAGATAAGGGTAAAACGTGAAACTAAAAGCTTTACAAATCATCTTTTGTCATAGATAAAAGTTTGAACTTTGATGTTTACATAAATAACATAGTTGTTTCTGAAGAATCTTTCCAATCAAATAGATTCCAATTATCAGATTTAGAGAATTTGCTATACTATATACATTATTTAATCGAAAAGGATAGTGAAATTTCACCTGTATCTAAATGTGTTAAACTTTTGGAAGGATATAATTGCACTGAAGAAATTCGTACAAAGCTTAACTTTATATGTGACCAGCTTCTTTTATAGGAAAATTCATGCCAAAGTAGAAGATACACCAATAATCTTTTTATAACTTGTTTGTTGTGGTTACAAGTAGTAAAAGATGCTATCAGATGATTTTACGTGATAACATCTTTACATTGCCATCGAGTACTACTCTCCGAAGGCTATCTAATTTAATATCAGTATCTACTGAAATCAATAAAGAAAATAAAGTTTACCTTGAAAAAAGAATACAGTCTTTGATCAGTAGAGAAAAAATTTTAAATTTAATATTTGATGCAGTTTATATTAATCAAGAAGTTGAAAAGGCAGATGGAAGTTTTTTGGGTATTGTTAATAAAACAGAGGAGCCAGCAACAACTGTTTTAGTATTTTTTATCCCTTCAATTGCTGGAAATTATATTGATACTATTTGCCTTTTTCCTTTTTCTAAAATAAATGTTCCCACTTTAAAGAATTAATGGTTTCAGATCCTGGAAATGCTTAATATTATTGGATTTCATATAATAATTACAACAAGTGACAATCATGTTGTCCATCGTAATTTTTTCATGAATGATTTTTTTTCTTGAAATTTTTTTTATTAATCATTAAACAATGAGAAGCTCTTTATTTGTTCACAAAAAAAAATGTTTTCAACAATTTTGAAAGTCGTAAAATATTTTCTATTCCAATATCATATATAACCAATTACAAGTTTTATTTTCACCTTCTGGTTTAAAATGTATCAATGTCGATTTTAGTGGTATTTTACAAATTTTTTAGTATGAGAGTAAAAACCACTTAAAAGTTGCCCATCACTTGTCCGAACAATGCTTCCAGCAAACAAATCTCCAAAGAAACATCAGCAAAGCAATGTTTCAAAAATTTTCATGGTTGATATGATAACACATGGATGATATAAGATTCATAGATTTAACATTCATGAATTTTTATACTTTTGTTAAGAAAATTTTTTTTGGATAACCTCGTGACGTAATGCCCAGTTTTACATTGCCTGAAACATAAGTAAAATTATCACTTTTAATCATTTTTTACCAGATAACTTTTTTATCATACAAGGTACCAGATCACATTTTATCATACCAGGTACCAGATTCGGAAAGATTGCTTTGCATCCCTACATTTTACTACATAATATATAATTTAAACAAATTTACAGAAAAAAAAATGATTGAAAAAGTTATAGGAAACCCTTCAGAAAAGAAAAAATCGCATTTAAAAGTGTGATTTTTTTTTTTTTTTTTGCACGAATTTTTTATTGTTTTACTGGGATCAATATGTTTTATTGAAGGTTACCCAAACAAAGATGCTGCTCATGTTGCTCTTAAATACGTACGTCATTGGCTACAAGAAAATTATGATAAGGTAAAGTATGATTGCTTGACTATTACATAAAAATTTTGTACTTTTTCTTACCTTAAGAAGACCTTTTAATCTACACCGACATTTCTCACTACTAGACTTGTTACACAATTTTATACAATTATGTTAGACTAGACGTTTTCCGTTTTATTTTTTATCATTTGTGGAAAAAAAAAATCTAACTATAAGTAACTGCCTAAACGTTAGGAACAACATCACTATAAAAATCAAAGTTAGCTACTTTAAATCTACCTTGAAAAATTGGAATGGCATCAAGTCTGTAACTTTTTTTTTTTTTAGATTGATCGAATTATCTTTTGCACATACATATCTAAAGACTTTGAGATATACAAAAAACTCATGTCCAACATATACTTTTCGTAATTCGACAGTTCTAATAAAAAATCACTTAAAAATCCTTTAAAAAAATTATTTTGAGAAAGAACGCTTTAAAAAACATGAACATGAATTTAGTTATTTGCAAAGGATAAATAATCTCTTCTTTATTATTATTATTTTTTTTACTCGTTTTTTAATACAATGCTATCTTTAATTATCGTGCTGCTTGCGATAATGATAACGATAATGATAAGCACCTGAGTCCTCTCAATCAAAACAGTTTATTTATTTATCTTTATTTATCATTTTTTATTAACTATATTTATTAACTTTATTTATCAGTAAAAGTTACAAAAGTATTTAATAAACTACGCCACAATAAAATACTAAACTATATAAACCAATGACGGTGATCTTTCGCCACGATGATGGTGATCTTTGGTCACTAATGTCAATTGGTTCTCATCGTAATATTACTATTAATTTTTTTTATTTGTAACAAAGTTTGCATGGATAATTAATAGGCTTTCACTTGCCAGTTTTTTTATATAATTTATGTTTCTTGTTAAAGAAATGTTTATTATATAAACCAGAGTCAAGTTCCAAATTAATGATCCAGATAGCGAAGAGAATTATTTCCGTACAATTCCGATTCATTCTTAGAGGTACAAAAGTAAGCGTTGCTGTGTATTTTGATGAACGCAGCAGTTATTTACTTCTGATACAGTACATTGTATTTCTGCTTTAGGGGAAGGTTGCGTAATATGAGCAGGTTCCTAAGATGGTAAAACCTCTTACGGGTAGACTACAGAGTTTTTCGCGAACTTTTTTGGTTAAGGATATTCATCCAAGTTCGACGGTGTTATTTATTTTAATTTCTTGGTTGTATAGTTAATATTCTTTGATTGTTTTATTGTTAAAAAAATTTACCATCCCTGTTTTAAATTTTTATTATTCAACATTTTGTAATTAAGTCAGAACGAAACAAGATCATCAAATTTTTATAACATCATCAATTTTAATGATTATCTACTGCTAATTTCATGGATTATATGAGATAATACATAAGCTGTTGTCATGCTATTTAAATTATGATAGTACTTGGTGAAGTCGCTTGAGATAATTCATTTGAGACGCTCAATATGAGATACGGCTTTTTATTAAGAAAAGCGCGTCTTTTTAAAGTTGTTTTCACGGGAGCTTTATTTTGGTATTTCAAGAGCGAAAGTTTTTTAAAAAAATAGTATCGCAAACCTTTTTAGAGATAGGAAGGATTTATTGTTTTTTTTTAATGGTTGAGATAATTACTTTTTACGTAAGTATAGTCTTTGAAGATACAAATTTATTTAATTTTTTGTGTGATAATTTTTTTGTTATTTTAAGTTTTTAGTTCCATTAAGAAAAGCTCATCTTAAGAAGCTGGTTTCCTAAGATGAGATGATTAAGTGTGTTGAAAATAACGCAATTTTTGATATAAAGATTTTTTTTTTAATGAGCCATTCATTTATATTCTTTAAGAGGAAAGATTAAATTATGATAATCTGCAAAAATAAATGTAAATATTATAATATTTCGGCTTCAAAAAAACAATAGACAGTTAACATGCTCAACAAACTCAACCTTTCCCTACTATTAGTTCTCTGGATTGAGAAACGGCTCATAAATCAATACTGACATATGAATCAAAACATTTGTTTTGAAACTAATAAACAAAAAATCAATTAACAAAATCTTCAAAAAAGGTAAATAAGGCGTTTTAAAAGTAACTTTTTGCGCTTTTTTTGGCAGCTCAAATATCGATGACATTGTTCTAGCTCACCTTTTTAGCCAAATCTCATGGTTAAACACGGACCATGGTCAAACGGAGAGAATTTTTTACATTTTATGGTTTATTAAATGATCATTTATCTTCAGCAACTGACTCAGGAATAGAGTTGAAAATCCGATGTATGATGCAAATGTATGGAAAAAGGCGTTCAAGCTTCCTCTCAAATATTGGGTTGAATAGCTGCATTGGATTTGTTTGCTTGAAAATTGTTTTGTAGCCATTTTTAAAACGACGAATTTCTTAAGATTCTTGAACAATGAGATTCACCGTGCATGTTCACATTCACCGTGCAAGTTCTCAAGCTTTATTTCAAACAAGTAGATCATCATTATTCAACCAGACAAATGAAAATATGTTGCCAACTACCCTGCTTGCCT
This sequence comes from Hydra vulgaris, assembly GCF_022113875.1. Lineage (NCBI taxonomy): Eukaryota > Metazoa > Cnidaria > Hydrozoa > Anthoathecata > Hydridae > Hydra > Hydra vulgaris. The sequence continues at coordinate 53,372,901 of NC_061160.1, read as the reverse complement.
CAAATCTTGAATGAATCTGCTGGATCAGACCATCTAAATTAAAATTAAAAACGTTCACTTTGAATTCTTTTGTTTTGCTGTCATGGAAATGGAATGTGTTTGATGTCTTATCGTGAAAGCGCTTTAGTTTAAACTTTCTTTTAGTAGTAAATTCAGTTTCAAACCCTAGCGGTTCAGCTACAGCTACAGCCTCTTAAAAAATTTGCAACCAAGAGCCACTAATCAGTTTAAGATTTTTCAGCAACTGTCTAATCAAACAAAGCTCGTCATCAATGGTAATGGCTACAGATTGTAGAAGACGACTAACTTCGTAAACAGCAGTAAGTATTTTCCTACAAAACTAGCAATACAAATTCAAAAGATGATAATCATTTGGCAAGTGGTTTGATCAAGTTGGTACGAGAGCCCTATCTTGACATAAAATGTCTATGCAATGAAACTGTTATTGTTGTTTTTATTTATTATATTTAAAGTCAATAAACAATCATTTTACAATGTTTTTGTAAAAATTAAAAATTAAATCTTTATATTCTGACAGGAGCAAGTAGAAGACAATGCGTCTTATCATTCTGCTGAAAATATCAATAACGTTTTACGTATTAAGTTTCTAAAGTATACTTTATATAAGTTTTATACATATTACAAGTTTTATACATATTATAACATATCACAATTCATAAAATATACATAAGTTATAAGATGCACATAAACGTGTTAACAAATCAATATATAAGTGTTTTTGAAAATACAAAAGAATATTTTTATTATTTAAATTTAATAAATATCGCTAAACTATTAATTTGAAAAGTTATGTTTTTCATGTCTAAATTCAGGATATAGTTCCTCGTGGTTCTCAACATGCGATAGAGAAGTCTAATTTTTAAGAGATGTTGTAGGAATAAGAAAATTTCCGATGGAATGTCTTGTAAAGTATTAGTGATTAATTAAGGAGAAATGAGGATGAAAAAATGTTGGGAGCATGTTGTTATGAATTTTAAATATAAATATCAGACTTTGATAGATGTTTAGTTCATAAATATTTAAAACATTAATTTTGTTAAGTAAAGGCTCGGCGCATGCATATCTACCTGCATTCAAAACTAACCGGCTCGCTTGCTTTTGTTTGCGATAAATTTTTTTTAAAGAAGATGAATAATTACTTGTCCACGTTATATTGCAATAACTAATGTGGCTATGAATAAATAAAAAATACAAGCTTTTTGAGTACATTATATTCAAAAGGTGCTTCATTTTGAAAAGAATCCAGAGAGTTTTTGAAATGTTGTTTTCCACTAACTGGATATGATTCTTCCAATTTAAATGATCGTCAAATATTATGCCTAGGATTTTCATTAAATAAACTCTTTTTACTTTAATGTTGTTTATAAATAAATCAGGAAGTTTTAGGGGTATGTTGTCAGTTTTCGAAGGTTTTGTGAACAGAATGTATTTAGTTTTATCAATATTAAAGGACAGTTTATTGGCTTTAAACCAATCATTGAGATTTATTAGCTCTGTGTTAACAGTAGAAAAAGCAAATTTTTAATTAGACCCCGAAAAAAAAAATTAGTATCATCAGCAAAAAGAACAAAGTTAAGGAATTTAGAGGATAAGTGGATTTCATTAATATATAAAAGAAACTGTAGAGGACCAAGTATTGAGCCCTGAGGGACACCACAACTAATAACTTCTAACTGCATACAAGTTAAATCATACATCACGCATTGTTTACGATTTTGTAGGTAAGACTGAATCCATTTTATATTAGAATTTTGAATTCCATAATTTTTTGATTTATAGAGGAGGATTTCGTGATCGACAATTTCGAATGCCTTCGACAAATCAACAAAAACTCCAAGTGTATAATTATTTTCATCAAATCCTTTCAAAATATTGCTAGCCAAATCCATCACTGCATGCTCAGTGCAATGATTTCTCCAAAACCCAAACTGTTTAGGGTATAAAATATTGTTTTTATCAATAAAGTTATATATTCTATTATACATAATACGTTCGAGAGCTTTTGAAAAACAGGAAAGAATTGAGATGGGTCTGTAGTTTGATTCTAAAGAATCATCGCCGTTTTTATAAATTGGAATTATTTTCGCAAGTTTTAATTGATCAGGAAAGTTCCCGTTTTTTAATGAAAGTTTAAAAATAATGAAAAGAAGCAATTCGATAATATCAAGGACAATTTTTAAATAATTTGCATTAATTTCATCAAGACCTGCACTTTTATTTGTCTGAAGCATGTTAAAAGCTAAATGAAGTTTTTCAATGGAAAGTTCCGAATTGTACATAATGGAATCTGATTTTTTCAAAAAAGACTGGAATGTTTTGCTACTTGGAGAGATTTCTTTAGCTAAATTTTTCCCAACATTTGTCTCTTCTTGTTCTATCTTCATTGACTCCTAGCTACTCCATTCTAACGAAGTTTTTAGTGCTAATAGTGTCGATTGCTTTAATGACTCAATGTTGACTGATCAGCTACCACTATAATTACCACAGCCATCATCTTCAGTGCAATCGAGCACGAGCCAAAATAGCTAACTGTTCATGAACTTATAGAATACGCCCGGTTCCATCTTTCAACAACAACTAAATCCTATTTTCTTGTAAAAAAATAGTTTATAATTAGTTGTAATAATAGAGTTTAAAATTTAAACTACTTCTTTCGTATGCATTTTTATTCCGAATACTAAATTTTCAATCTCAAATTCAAAAACTAAACAGGCTTCACATTGTCAATTATTAAAGTATTTTCTTTTTAATGTAAAAAAAAAAACACAAACAAACGGAAAGTTACCCCCTCTGCCCCTCACTCTCGAAGGCCATGCGTGTAACTTGTTGATTTTTGTATTTGTTGCTCTACTTCAATAGATCCGCACATGAGAACATGAATTGAGATTTAAAGAAAGTTTAAGGCAGTTGCTTTTATACCACTTTACTATCGACTTATTATTCTCAAGTTTAGAAAATATCTTTATCTGTTTCATTACGTGTATTTTAAGGTTTGCAACCCCAATGGTCTTTTGCAAATTCGAATTGAATATTATAAAATTCCGGGATTCTAAACAGATATAATATAATATCTGAAAAGTATAAACTAAAATTAAAAAAATACATTGTACCACAAGAAATAAAAATCAATATTGAAAAAAAAAAGAATTAAATTAAATTTGGCTTAAAATTCTTTTGTTCACAGTTTACAAAAACATAATTTAACATTTCAACATCAAGTATTAATAATTTGGCTATATGTCTACCAAATAAAAGTTTTTTACGTAACAACGCCATAGTAACTGATATATAAAAAAACATTTTTTAAAAGTTTGCTAAACGATTGTTTTTAAAAAAATTATGCAAGAGAAGCTGAAATTTTGATATTTTATTTTTCATAGTATTAATATTTATTTGAGAGAAAGTTTTCGTAAAACGCATTTTAGTTTTTGAAATTTTATCATATTAAACTTGTTTTGCTCGCATAACTTTTTCAGTTTGATAATTTAATATTTCTAAAATTTTTTTTTATTCTCGTTTATTTTTTCTCAAATGAATTTTGTTAATATGTTTAAAATATGTTCCGAATTTCATGTTAAAATGACTGATGCATTTTGAGTAATTATTTCACAAAACTTTGGTTGTTTTTACTTTTCTAATTGGGTAATCATTTCAAATATTTTTAAGTAAGAATTTTTTTTTAATTTTTAACGGTGTGTTAATATTTTAAAAATGAAGCTTTACTATAGTTCCTTTGAAATTTTTTTATTTTAATTATGTAAGGAATAAGGAAATATATTATGTTTTAAATGTTTTGAAAAGTGACTTCAGGAAACAAGACAAAGTTTCATTGCCAAACAGTTAGGAATTTATTTTATTAAATAGTCCAGCGTAAAAAAATACCCGCTCAGCTATGACAGTTGTCGATTTAGCAGTCTTTAGAAATGAATAAACTTTTTCTAAATATTCACTATGTGTACCACCATTTTCCAATAATGTAATATTTTTTTGTATTTTTGATAAAAACTTCTCGTATCTTACACGTTGCATCATTTGTCCTTTTTTAAGAACACGATTAAAATCCTCTTTATACTTAAAGGATTTCTTACGAACTCAAGTACTATTTCAGGTTTCTTAATCAAATGCAGTCTATTAGGCTCAACTGTTGCTCGTACTAGAGCAGGAACAGAAGTAGTTTTTGAGCAATTCAATCAAAAATTTTTAACATTTATTTCAACATTTACCGTAATTTTTTTTTTTCTCAACTTCGATCGTAACGCTAGTATTGCTCAAGTCTACTTATATAAGTTCCGCGTTTATTCATATAAATCATTGAATGCAGTACGCACTTTAAATGCACATTAAATGCACTTTCTTGCTTGTGTTATTGTCTGTATTTTTTTAAATTTATTAAGCGTAAAATTAATAGCAATGTCGGCTGTAAACAGATTAGAATCCCGGTGAAAAATTTTAAACGTTGCTTTTATGGGAACTAGAGTTGTATTAGTCTCGGGTAAATTTGTTACTTCATCGTGATCATCTAAATAATTTTATCACTTTGAGCGCCTTTTTAATGACTGGTCTATAATAAATTCAAGTTAGTTGACTTTAAGGTCTTATATTTTGATAATTGGAGTTCAGTAAATCTTTCTCTATTTCCTCATTCATGGATGAATCACTACCAGAAAATATTTTTCAATTTCTGGCTGATTTGCAGCAAGTTCATCTATTAGGCTGGCGTAGATGTATTTATAATTCATTGTTTCCAGTTTAGGATGTTGAATATTGGATCTTCTTGACTCAATGCATGGGTTTTGCTTGTGTCTCTATTTTTATGACCAGGCAACTTATTCTATTATCTCCAAATGAAGATAAAGCTCAAAAACTCAGTTTTATAGATCTGAGGCCTGTTGGTAGTCAGATTTCTCAAAATCTGTAGAAGCTCTTAAGGAGGCTGATACCATCAAAAGGTGCTATGGATGATGTCCCTGTTAGTACTTTTGGTGTGCATTGTCGAGGCCATATTTGGAGCGTTTTGTTACGGCTTAGGAATCATTAATATAAATGAGGCAGTTGCTTGGATTATTAAATAGTGTACTGAGTACTATCTGTACTTTGAATTAAGTTCTTTAACAAATTTAAAAATGACTAAAGTTTCAAAAACTAAAAAAACACAAAAAACCATCTCTATCACTAAGTTCTTTAAATCTATCATTCACTAATATTCGTGGTCTTTGAAGACATTGTAAACATACTTAGACCTGCTCTTGCAGCCCACCTCCAAACATCCTCTTTTCTATAAATACTATTATAAATACTATAAATGGGCATTGTTCTAAAGAGGTAGCATCTCTTGTGCCATTTCACTAAAATTCATTCTCGTGTTACTCGTCATTCAACTAAGTCTCATTCTTTTACTGTGACTTTTCCTAAGCGCTTCAAAAATTCTTATTTGTCGAGTTTTTTCCTCGAACATTAGTTCTTTGAAATTCACTACCTTCATCTTGTTTTCCTGATTCACATAGTTTGCAATCTTTTAAGTTGTCTGTCAATCGTTATCTTGCTCTATAAACTTAATATTTTCTCTTTCAGTAATTTGAAACTCTAATAGTGGTTGCTTGCAGCCCAATTGGAAGTAAAGATGTTGAAGAAAAAAACAAAAAAAGACTCATCTCTTTTTATGAATAACACTAATTAGGGCAAGCTGTATTCTGTGGACATAAAATAATTGTTGATTAGCAACCAGCCTTCCAACATTTTTTCATAACACAAACTTTGTTGATCATTATAGCCATAGTTACAAATTTATGTGTTAGTCAATAATATGTCGTTAAGTTTTTTTTCTTATATGATGCAGATAATTTGCGGAGCTTGAACTAGACTGAGCAAAGAAAACCACAGAGGAATATAAAATATTTCAATTAAAAAGACGTTTTATAAAACGTTTTGTCTAAATCAAGATCTTTATTTATTTATTTTTTCCTTATAGCTTAAGGCACTTTTCTGTTGGTATTGAACCAGATAATTCAATGCATTTTCTGCATTGAACCTGTTATTTGCACTGAACCTAAATTCCAAAATATTTGGCCAAGAACGTTAATATTCATATTTTTTGCTGTTCTATACCACATGATTGCAAATTGTGTTGACAGATTTCTGAACCCTACAGTAGTTAAAGCGGTACTAAATCTGTCAAACGTCGTTAGGCAGGCAAGTGTAGCATAAAGTGTTTTATACTTCCTTTCCAAATTCAAAAATGCTAAATCGCTAGTGTGTCTTCGTGAGTAAAATTAGTTCAAATTTTTTGATTAGATAGAACTTATTGTTAATATACATGATAAAAAGTAGAAAAATAATAAAAATATTTACGCTTATATTTATTTTCCAAGAAGATTAGTCACCAACAGTTTTCAACTTTTTTTTAGCTTAAAGCGGGATTAGCTTTATTAGACTATAAAATTATAATGTGCAAAATTTTAAAGTTGCAAGTCTTCCTATTCTGTCTTATTTTTATTTAATTTTTATTCTTCTTATAATTCATTATGAAACATTAACTAGAGTGAGTTATAATTGATGAATTTTTAAAACGAGTGTTGGAGTAAAACATTTTCCTGCGCATCTCCACGTAAATAACTTATTTTTTAATTTTGGGTAAAATGGATAGTTTTATATAAAAGCCATATAACTAGATGAGCCTAGGTAAATAAAACATTTATAAAAAAAAAAAAAAAAAAATTTAATTGTTGCAACTTATTTGGATAGTCAGTTAACAAAAAAGAAGTTTCAAATATTTTTGTTTCTAAGTTAGAATAAAAAAATCATCTTTTTAGCTTAAACCCAGCCGGCACAACTCAGAAAAAAGTTACACTTGGTTTCTAAAACCTTCTAAAACAAAAAGAATAATACGTACAAAGAATGGTTTCCATTTCGCGAAATTAACTGTTACTATTTACCAAAGACACCAATTGATGATTTCGCCGTTACGGAAACGTAGTATTATATTATATTCTCCGTCAAGAATGAAAAACCGCTTATAAAAGCATACGGTATTTAAATTTGACTTAAAAACTTCAAAAAAATACATTTTAAAACTACCAATGAAATAAACTCAAATACTGGTGAAATAAACTTGTTTTTGGTTTACGCCAAGATCGTGTCTGAACAGGTTTTAATTCACCGATAGTGAAACTAGCTACGTTATCGCTAGTAACTATAAAATAGTTACAAGAAAAGTTCTTTAAAAATAACCCAGTTGGATTATTCAAAAAAAAAAAAATTTCTCCCCGATACTTTGACTCTTGCGATGGATAATGTCTCTTAATATCATTTTATAACGCTTCCAACAGTAGATATAGAAAATCCAATAGCTTTTAGGACTTGTTTGTAGTTCTATGAAAAATTTTCTTAATGAATTTTAGTAAGTTGAGAACTGCAAAAAAGTTTTTTTCCAAATTTCAACTTTAGAAACATTTACACATTCCGCCACACCCATATGATCAACCTTAATCGTTAAATTATGTTTCGTTCACTTTTCAAACAAGACTCACATTGTTTACGTGCAATTACATTTTGTTGTAACATGAATTCTGTTAAAAGTAGCGGTTTCATAAAGTAACGCTTATAAATGTTTTTGAGCAAAATTAAAAACGTCTTACCCAAAGTAAGAAAAGTAATTTCTTATATGCGATCATTTTAAAAATATTTATTTTATAAGTATTTAAGTGTTTGTCATTTAGTAAGTATAAAAAGTAGTTTGATAAAATACATTAACTAGTGCAATATCTGTTCGCTTTCTCTATGCTATCTTTCTAACTCGACTTCTTGTGACTTTCACTCTACTATCCTTTGTTCTTCTTAAACTTAATTACTCTTGGTCCGTTAAAGTGAGTTCTTTAATAAGCTGAACGTTATACGTTGGCTATACTTACAGAAATTGTTTTTTGGACCGGTTGAGAAATACTGCTGGACAAACAGGCTGATAAGGTAGAGATACTTGCTGGAATTGGCCGATCAGATACATAAGAACATAAAAATTCTGCATCACTGAAAACATATTGATCGCACGCGAAAATGCCAGCTGCTTTAAAACCATTTTAAATGTTTTGGGAAGTAAAGGCTTTTGCATAAGCTACTCCTAAATTTTCAGAAATGTCATATATCGTCATAGGAGTATTTGGATGTGCCTTTAACCATGAATCACATGCTGAACTGTAAAATTTCTTTAATGGCCCAAATACTGATCTGTCAAATGGTTGGAGTTTGTGGCTTCAATGGGGTGGCAATGTCAAGAGCACAACATTACTTTCTTTAGCTTTATCCATCAATTCAATCGAAATATGACTTTTGGGGTTGCCCATTATTAAAAGTAATGGATGATGCTGGCTAGAATGTCTATACTGCACAAAATGATCAAACCAATTCAAAAAAATTTCTGTATTTATATATCCACTAGGATTCATCACCTTTGGAACCTGTTGGTGCACCTTTAAGCATTTGGCTACGAAAGTAGGCACGGTGAAATATCAAAAATGGTGAAATAGAATTTCCAAGGGCATTTATACAACTTACCATTGTCACAAGGCCTCCCCCTTTCAGCTGAAGTTACCTGTCCTACTTGCTTTACTCCTTTACCTACAACCACATTCACTGGCTTATGAACAGTTGTAAGAGCTGTTTCACCAATATTGTAAATGCAATCAGCAGAAAACTTATAGCGCTTCTGTACACTGTCAAGGTTTTTGAAGAAAGTATCTACATTAATGTAATTGAAACTAATTATTCTTCTTAGGCTGGTAGCTTCTAAAATAAATAATTTTGTACGATTTAAAAATAAATAAAACCATTCAGTTACAGCTGTTTCACTCTTTTCCCGTTTTCTGGTGTTTTAATGTCATTTTTAATTGCATATTGATGTGCAAGTTGCTTTGTTTCTCTAATATTAAGTCCATAATGCATACCAGATACTTGACAAATATATGTTGAAAGTTCATCTTATTACGCCTTATTAAAAATATATTTATGTTGTTTATCAAAATATAAGTCTTTGAAAGAAGTTTCTTTATTAATCTTTATTTTCCGCTGTAAACTTGATTTAGAAATTTTATATACCAGTTCAGCTGCTCGTAGTGATAAATTGTCAGATTCAACAGTCATCACAGCGGCTTTTATTGTATGAACATCAGGCTTTAACCGATTTGTCACTCGTTTGTACTTTCTTGGCATCTGAAATAAATTACACACATTAAACACCCTATTATTCAAAAATTATGCTTTTTTAAAATTGCATTAACCAAAATCCATATTATTAATGAAAACAAATTAGTACTACAACCCAAAAAACTTACAATGAGATTAAAATTAAAAAGGGTAATAGTGAAGACTTGTATTTAAACTGAATTTTAAATACAGTACTAAAAAATATTTTTTATAAAACAATACTTATTGTAAAAAATGTCTTTAACAATTAGGACAAAGTTCAAAGAAATCCTTTTTTTAGATAAAAAAGATAAGATAAAAAACATATTAACATAAAGTAAAGATGGAAATTTTGTCATAAACATAAACATAATTTCCTGCTTACTTGTTTTTTTACAAAAACAATTGATTGAAAAAATTAAAATATAACAAATTTAACAACTGATAAAATTGAACAGTGTCCCATTTCACCCCAATTCTCCTGTCCTAAGTCACCCCATCACTAGAAGGTGTGAGAAAACCTTTATTTTATATAGTTCTCTTAACCATATGCTAATTATATTTCTTCAGTAATTAAATAAGACAATAATGATTAATTAAAAACCATAAACATAAAAATGTATGGAAAACACACATAAATATTTAATATTAATGGTGTCTTCAAAATCCAGGAAACTTGTTAGATTTTAACATATTCGAAAATAATTTTAAAAAATAAAATACTTTTAAAACTCAAAAAATACAATAATTTGAAGTACTTATTGTAATCTTATCACATATATATAAAAAAACTGCGTTAATATTTTTTTTGCTGAGACATTACCATGTCCCATCTCACCCCATGTCCCATCTCACCCCGTTCTCTCTTAATAAGTTTTAAATTTATCAAAAACAGTCTGGTTTTTAAATACCCAATATTGCCTGGATAATCTGTGATGTTTACTACTAGTTAATAATAAAAAAATTGTTATTCAATTTAAAAACTTTTGAGTAATGTCAAAACTTTTTGTTTATTTCCAAGTGGAGAATTTAGTTAATCTATATTAGGTAAATCGCAGTGTTGATATATATATATATATATATATATATATATATATATATATATATATATATATATATATATATATATATATATATATATATATATATATATATATATATATATATATATATATATATATATATATATATATAGTGGCGTAAGAAAGTTTTTAAATGCTTGAAATAACCAACTTATAAACAACAAGAATATTCCAAATTTTTTTACGTTCATATGTATGACGAAAGATCCTTTAAAAAAATTACTGTGATAGGAGAATGGGAAGAAGAAACCCTAAAATCTTAGCCCCCTCCTACCCTAAACCTGAGAACATCAAGTTGATGAAATATTTTTTGTACTATTTTCAACTAGACTTACATTCATCGAGAAATTTTAAATTTCATAGTTAAATATTTTAGCGTTCAAAAATTATGACCATATAAAGTTCAAACCCCCCTTAATTTGAGGGGGTTATAAATTTTATATGGTCATAATTTTCAAACACTAAAATATTTTACTATGAAATTCAAAATTTCTGAATGAATATAAGTCTTGTTGAAAATAGTACAAAAAATATTTCATTAACTTGTTGCTCTCACGTTTGGGGCAGAAAGGGGAAAAGCTAAGATTTTTGGGTTTCTAGTTCCCATTCTCCTATTGCAATAATTTTTTTTTTAAAGAATCTTTTCGTCATACATATGAAGGTAAAAAAAATTTGAATACTCTTGTTAACCATAAGTTGGTTATTTCAAACATTTAAAAACCTTCCTACGCCAGTGTGTTGGAAGTTAGTTTTAATACATATATTAGGTAAGTTAGTGTGCAAAATTCTTTTGCCCACTAACTTACCTAATATATGTATATAAAAAAAAAAGGTCCTTGTTTTCTGACATTTGCTGACTGCCTACAATAAATCCCATTTTGCCGACTCTAGCGTCCAATTTGCCGACTATTAAAATTCGTAGGAGGACTAGACACCCCCTACCCCCCCTCCCTCGGGACGGCTCTGTATATAATTATATTTTGTTTAGATGAATAAAAACAACTGATTAGCGGGACTTAACGTTTCATGCCCGAAGGCAATCATCAGCTGTTAATACAAACAAAAAACGTAAACAAACCGTTGCAAAAACGTAAAAATTACTGTAGAATAACTTCGACGTTACAAACAAATCTACGTAAAAAACAAATCAAAAAACAAAAGACAAAAAGCCGTTATAGTTAACTAGTTCCCTGTGTCAAATAAAGATAATAAAATTTTTCTTAATGTCAAATTTCACAGCATTATAATAAAAAAATTCCGCCTCTATGATGACGACGGTCTTGCCATATTTAAGAACAAAAACGGCTAGCAAATGGACATAATCAAGAAGCATATAACACATATTTTTAAAAGAAAAGATCTTCAAATCACCATTCAATCTAATTTAATAATTGTGAACTATAAAATCTCGAAAAATATAGGCCTTTTATACAAAGCAAAACAGTTGTTGAACCAAACTTGTTTGAAACTTATTTACTTTTCTTTTATTCATTGCTACCTAAATTACGCTAACGTTGCTTGGTGCAGCACTAATGTATCTAAAAATAAAGGGCTTCTAATTAAACAAAAACACGCTCCAAGAATTATTGGAAATGTGAATCGCTTTTCGCACACTATATTACTTTTTAATAAATTCAAAATATTTAACGTATTTCAACTTAATCTATATCATATTTTTATATTTATGTTCAAAGTAGATAATAAAATGGTACCCATTTTGTTTAATTCTTTTTTCGAAAAAATAAATCATTTATACCCAACAAGATTTTCAAACAACAATTATATTCAACCAAAAAAATGCGACTAGGTTCTCGATAGCAATCAGAGGACCTCAATTATGGAACACCCTATTGGACAATGAGTTTAAAAAAATTTCTTCCCTTGATCAATTTAAAAAAAAAATAAAAAGTAAACTTTTGATAATTGACAATGAACTTGACTTCTTCTGAAACTTTTAAATAGGAGTAATCATTGTTTTTTACTTGATATTTAATTTATTTTTAACATATTAATTTTTGATTTTAATTTGAATCTTTACCTTCTTAAATTATCATGTTTTATCTCATTTTTATTCACTATTAAAATTTAAAATTCTAATAAAAAAAAAAATAATAAAAAAAAAATATTAAATTTTAATGAAAAATATTTAGATATTTGTATTTATATATGTAACATACGCATACATTATATTGTGATAACGGATTTTTTTGGTTTTTTGGTTTTTTGTTTTGTTTGTTACTTATATTCTTGTTTGAAGGGGCTTGGCGATAAGACTGAATTTGTCTTCTTCTTGCCCCAGCCGTGTATATACAGTTTTTAAAATCTAATTTTGTAAATATTTTCTTTATGGCGAAATATATATTATATTATATTATTAACTAACTCGATGTTACGTTAAACCTAAAAAACAATACGTTTCAACCATATCTTAAACCTGATAATCAAATAAGGTACATCCACTCTAATTCTAACCAACCTCCAAGCATAGTAAAAGCAATCCCTCGCAATACCGAATAAAAATTATCTTCCATGTCAATTAATGAAATATACTTCAAAAAGGCTGTTCCACCGTATATAAAGGCTTTAAAAAAATCGGGATACAAATCAAACCGTTTTTTAGCCCTTATTGATTTACATTTTCCAGCCGGCCACAAGCTACATAAAATATTCAACCGAAATTCTATTAATATCAGCTACATTTGCATGCCTAACCTATCATAAATCTATCATAAATTCGTATAACTTCAAAATTTTGAACACCAAAAATCAATTAGAAATCAACCAATGTAGTTGTACAAATAAAGCATTTTTCCCTTTGAACAATTATTTGAACAATGTCTATCTAACAATATTGTCTATCAAGCAACCGTAAGTTCTAGTCATCATGATCGTAATAATAAAGTATATATATATTAAGTAAATATTTTGGCATTAGACTAATGCCAAAATATTTACTTAATATATATATATACTTTTTTATTACGATCACGATGATTACTAATGATTAGTAGCACAACATTTAAATTAAGATACGCAAACTCATTTGCATCACTAAAGTATAGAAATGACACAGATCTATCTAAGGAAATATGGAACTTAAAAGACCAAAACATAAAGCCTATTATAGAATGGAAAATTGTCAAACGTTGCAAACCTTACAATCTAGCATCAAAAATATACCACCTTTGTCTCTACCAAAAATATGTTATTTTATCGCAAAGTGGAAAAAGCCTACTGATTAAAAAAAAACGAAATCGTATCTCAGTGTCGACATTCAAAAAAATTTTATTATCTTTATTTGACACAGGGGACTAGTAAACTATAACGGTTTTTTGTTTTTTGTTTTTTGTTTTGTTTTATACGTAGATTTGTTTGTAACGTCAGAAGTCATTCTACAGTAATTTTTACGTTTTTGTAACGGTTTGTTTTGGTTTTTTGTTTGTATTAACAGCTGATGATTGCCTTCAGGCATGAAACGTTAAGTCCCGCTAATTAGTTGTTTTTATTAATCTAAACAAAATATAATTATATAGCTCTATTATTCAGTAATATTGAGCACTGAAACACGTGCAAGAGTCTTCGTATTGATACATCAAAATACTTCAACTCGAATTCTGATCATTTTTTTTTTTTTTATTCTTTATTACAATCATTACTACAATTTCTATTATAACTTGTGAATAAAACGTAAGACATAAAAAAAGAAATAAATAATATTTACAATAAAGATTTCGTAACAATAGAAATATGACAATAAATATAACAATAAAAATTAGGAATAAAGAATGCGGAAACTCGAAGAAGTCCTTGAGGTCTTGTCGTAGAGAACCGCTGGAATCAAAACGCTTTAAATGAATTCATTTTTATTGATTTTTCGTAAATGTTTATTAGCTTTTGAAATAGATCTGTTCCGATAAATAATTATATAAACCGTTGCATAGAATAGTTAAAAATAATATACTTCAGTATAACTATTGATGTGTTTGATGACGTCATAGTGTGTTGGTGATGTTAAATCGAATAGATTAAAAAAAATAATAATTGAATTGAACATTTCTTGCATTAAAATTGTAGATCTTGTTCTAATATAGTTTTTTTTTTAAGTATATATTGTGTTTGCATCTTTACCATACAAGCGATCATAGGTGGTATCGCCAAATCCCAATCCAGCCCAACGATTGCCAAGCAGTTATAGTTAGGTGTTCCTACGCCAGAGGTTTTGCAGCACTATTCTTTTTTTATTTTTTTTTTTTTTTATTATTATTTTTTTTGAATATACATAGACTGCAAGCACACACACACCCATACTAACAGTACATATACACTAGGGTGGTGCTTAAAACAAATTTTTTGAGAAAAACCTGCTGGTACCCCCTAAATGTGTTTTATCTAATACAAAAACACTAGGTTTAAAATTTTTTTGAATAAAAAATATTTTTAGGGGTAGCTCAAGGCCCTCAAAAATTTGACGGGTCCCTAATATTTTGAAAAAAAAACTTTTTCTAAAGTATGTCAACCTGGTACTCAAAATAAGCAAAATTATATAAAAAATTTAAAAATGAAAATAATTTTTTATAAAAATAATTTTTTCAGGTATAAATGCATAAAAACTATTGTTTTTAAGCTGAAAATAAAAAAAGTCAATATTTTCAGGTTTTTTGAGAATAATTTTTTTTAGGCATGTTTTTTATGTAAAATGATTATTATTTTTGAAGTTTTTATATAATATCGGTTCTTTTTATTTATTTATTTGATTTTGAGTATAATTACGTTTTGATGCAAATCAAGTCTTCAAACTGTTACTAACAGTTTTAGGGGTAATTGAGTTACTTTACACTAAAGTAACTTGAGTTACTTTAGACTAAAGTAACTTTTTTAGTACTAAATAAAGTTGAGTACAAAAAAACATAAGAATGTTAAGTTATTATTGTACTAAACTAAACCTATTTTTAAGGTTATAATATTTAAAAAATATTAATTTTATTCTCTATTTAAAAATAAATTTATAAAACCATTACAGACATGCCTAGAAAATGCTCAGTAGGTAATTGTCGTGGAAATTATGACAGTGCAAATGAGCATGTTAAAGTTTACAAATTTCCAAGTGACAAAGAATTATGTGAAAGATTTACTAAATAAAATTCAATCACCAACAGACAATATGGGTGTTTGTGAAAAGCACTGGCCTTTGGGGTGTAGTATGCACTATCCAAAAAGATCTAAATATCAGGTGAGTCGAATTCATATATACAAACAAAAATTTCAAATCAATGTTGTAGTTATACTTGTAAGCTTTATTTAGTTCAAATTAAATAGATAATCTAAAATCAATGGAAACTTTTTAGATTCCATCAGATCCTCCTTCACTATTTCCTAAGTGTTTTCCTTCAATGTTACGACAAACAGGCAAAACATTCCGTCAAACAAATTTTGAAAAAATTTCAATTGAATCAAGAAACTCATTCTGTGATGAACTCGATTCTTTCAACAAGATTGATAAAATAAAAAATTTTGAAGTCAAACAGTTTCTTACAGATGTAAAGCAGCGGTAAGAAAAGTTCTAATTAAATATAATTTTTGTAGGATTTTTTTGTGTTAGTATTACTAATAAATAATTCTTTTAAATATTTCAAGGTTTCCTGATTATTTTGTTGTTACAAATGCATTGGATCTGACTGTTTTTAATATGACATTTTCGCGTCCACCAGAAACTAATATTTCTGTTACAATCAATACTCACACTCAACAGTTACATGCTTATATCAAACACACACAAATTCATTGCAATGGTATTTTGGAGTTTTCTCACAAACTCACTCGGTGGTCGCAGTTAGAAGCAATTATTTCAAGAATGAAGTCATCTAAACCTGAATTAAGCGAGGAACTAAAACATTTATTGCAAGAGATTGAATGTACATATGGAGAAAAATCTGATGAAATAAATTTTTTGATTGAACAACTACAACTGCAGATGATGCCTGTGAGAGGCAAGCGTTACTCTACGCTA
This sequence comes from Hydra vulgaris, assembly GCF_022113875.1. Lineage (NCBI taxonomy): Eukaryota > Metazoa > Cnidaria > Hydrozoa > Anthoathecata > Hydridae > Hydra > Hydra vulgaris. The sequence goes on along the minus strand of NC_061160.1, from coordinate 53,356,617 downwards.
GTTGTACGACGAGCTTTAGAACTATACCTTTCTTCAAGATGCTGTTATCGAATTCTTTGTGATACATTTTCACTCCCACATCCAAGAACTCTTAAACTAAAATTAGGCAGAATCGGTGAAGTAGGAACACAAAAGGAATGTGAAGAATGTATTAAAACCGTGTTTGAAACATTAACTATTTCGGAAAAACGTTGCTGCCTGCTATTTGATGAAATGTATGTGAAACCAAGTATACGTTTTCGTGGATGTCATTTAATTGGTTATAGTGAAGACAATCCTGCTGAAATTGCCAAGACAATTCTTTGTTTTATGATTAAGCCAATGTTTGGAAAACCAGCTTTTGTGTGTTGTATGGCCCCAGTTTATAAGCTATCTGGCATTTTTGTACAAAATTTAATTGTTGAAATCACACAGACAGTTGCTAAACTTGGTGGAGAAATTTACAAGCATTACCAATCAACACAGTTGTTTCCACCATTTTGAACTGTTTTTTCAAGGGTCTAACGAAATTGAATGAATCGTCAGACAAAGTTTCCTTAAATATTGAAGACCGCAAAGTTAAAAAGTTTTGCAAATAAATCAAACAACACGCAATATGTGGTTAAAATGGTTATTTTTTAAAATTGTTAACATTGTTTTAACACAGAAGTTAGATCATTTTAGATAATCTACTTTTTTTGTTGTTGAATTTTGAAAATTCTTATATTTATAATTATATTTATTATTTAAAATTCTTATATTTATTAATGTTTGAAGATTAATAAATTATGAATTAATTTTAATTTTTAATGAAATGATTTAAATGGTTTCAAGTAATTAAATTTTATAAGATCCTTTTATTTACTGCATAAGATCCTTTGATTAACTACATAAGATCAATTTATTTACTAATTAAAGATTAAAGTTACTAATCCAGGCCTTATAAAAATAAGATTCCTTTTTTACTATAAATTGTCATAAATTTAATGAGTTATGAGATTAAGATGTTATTTAATGAGAAACAAAAAATAACTCTGAATAACTGTTAATATTAGTATCAAAATCATTTAAGTGTTAAACTTCAAAAATTTTTCGAACATATTCAACTTTCAGCCCTCTCGTCAAAATCGCATAAAATCGAAGTTGCGCGTCCCGGTTTTTTAGTAGTCCCTGAACCTAGGTAAAATATTATAATTATTGTTTTGTAGTATGAATGATAAATGTGTAACAGTGTTGCGAGCGAATTTTGGTGAACTTTTAGTAGAAATATAATTTTTAACAGAATATTGAAGACTTGACAGGTAATAAGAATAGGACATTTTGATTTTTTGCGTAATTTTAAAAATTTTTTGTAGATTATTGTTAAACTTAGTTGATTATTTAAATGAGTTTATGTATTTGTAAGCGTACAAATTATGTATTGATTATTTACATAACGTTCATTGTACCATAGAATAATATGTTTTTATCAATTTTTGCACCGACCATTTTGGGGCAAAAAGCCCAGTTTGTTAATGGGGCAAAAGACCCATCCTGAGCTTTTTACCCCTTGCATTATTTAAGTAGAATGTTCAAATTTTAACTTTATTTTATTTATAGATATGGTTAGAAATTACAAAAGGAAGACAAAAAGAGGAAGTTATGGAGCAGAAGGTTTACAACGGGCTTTAGATTAAGTAAAAAATGGTATGTCTTTGCGTAAAGCTGAAAACAGTTTTGGAGTTTCAAGGAAGACATTGAGAAGGCATTTGCAGGGCAAAGTAAGACAAGTTGGGAGCAATAAATTAGGAAATCATGTGAATACTTTTTCTATTGAAATTGAACAAGATCTTGTTAAACACATCCAAATGATGGAAAGAGCATTATTAGCTAGAAACGAAACAAGTGAACCTACGAATACAAATGAAGAAGCCGGCAATGCGGTGGATGATGAAGCATCGGTTAATGTGATGGAGACTGATAGGATTGCCACAGGAGATAGCAATGAGTCCGATGAAAATTAACTAGATAAAACAGCGGATCATCCTGGTTTATCCGAAGCATTGCAGATTATATCAGAACTAAGCCCTATTCCAAGGATAAAGAATGTACGCAGTCGCAAACGAAAAACCGAAGCAGCAACTGTAATAACTTCTAGTCCTTATAAAGCAATGTTAATTGAAGCAAATGCAAAGAAGACAAAACAGAACAAGCAAGTAGTAGTTGAAAATAATAATGAGGAAAATGATGAAGACGAAATCGATGTAATCGCAGACAAATCCAAGAGAACGAAAAGTGGAGATGACAAAGAAACCGGGAAAAGGTAGCAATATGCGAGAACAAAATCAAAAAGGACAATCAAAAGTAACGCATCGAGTGCTTACGTGATAAGAAAAGGGTCAAAAGAACGAAGATATGTATGTTCTGTTACTAACAGTGATGATACGCCATGTTGCATGTGTGGTAAAAGACTTAACGAACCACCCATTGATGACTGGCAGCAATGCCCAGAATGTCTCAACTGGTACCACGACGGCTGTGGTCCTAATGACACTGCTGTCTGCTTTCACTGCAAATAGGCATAATCAATTCAACTAGTCTTACTGTAGTTTTTTAGCTGTCTTTTTAGCTGTATGAATCAGTTTTTTAGCTGCCTTTTTGGGTTATGAATTATTTTTTTAGATATCTTTTTAGCTCTATGAATTAGCTTTTAGCTGTGTTTTTCAGCTCTATAAATTAGTTTTTATAGCTATCTTTTTAGTCTATAAATTTTTAGCTCTTTTTAGCTCTATTAATTTTACGGTGCTGTTTGCCATTGTCATATGATAGCATATATGGTGCTACTTGCTAATATTATGGTGCTAAGTGTTCTACTAAAACTTTTGTTGGACATTTTTACACACAAATATATTGTGACTAGTAAAAAGTGTATTGTTGCAATAAATTTTTATTGTAAAAAAGGAATATTTCAAGCTATTAACGTTTGGGGCAAAAGGCCCACTCTATAGCAGTTTATAAAAAGCATATTTCCATTAAAACTTGAGTAGCCATTAAGAAAATAACTTTAGATACTTAAGTTTATTATTATTTTTTTTTTTTTTTTTTTAGTGTAATTTATTTCGCCCTTAAAAAATGTTTACATTGCATATACATTTATATAAATTGATGGCTGGAGCAAGAAGAAGGCACATTTCGCCTTATCGCCGAGCCCCATTAAAAATTCTACATAACCGTAACATACAAATATATATATAAAAGAAACAATTAGAAATGAAATAGAAAATAACTAATATAATAAAAAAAATAAAAAATAAGAATTAATTAAGAAGCGTTAAGATGCTTAACAGTTGCTAAAATGTTTAAGAAATAAGTTAATATAAAAAAAAAAAAAAAAAATTCCTGAATATAAAAGAAATTGAAAAAATAAAATCTCATAATTAACACTAAATGAATATGTAACATCATCAATTATGACATCATCACTTGTGACATCATCACTTGGATTTCTTATTCTTTTTTTTTTTTTTTTTTTTCTTTTTTTTCCTTTTTCTTTCTTTTCTTATTCATATTATCGTATATCATTGATATAATTGAATCTGTTTTTTTTTATTTTTTTTTATTGTGTTTACTTTAAAATAAACATTTAAAGTCGGATTTATTGAGATCCATGAACAATAATAATCGTTTTGATTCATCCTTAAATTGCTCTAATGTAGTCTGCTTTTTGTTAACAATATCTGGAAATTTCTTCCACAGATAAGGTCCGCGGTATTTAAATGAATAGGAAGTTAATTTTAATTTATGTTTTGAAACAACAAAATTGTTTTCTGAAAACTTTGTTGAGTACCTATGGTTAATTTTATTAAAATAAGATTGAAATATTTTAGGAGACAATTCCTTTTTTGTTTAAACATAAACAATAAAACTTGGCGTAAATTGAGTTTATATACATTTAAAGCACCGAGCACACTTAGAAGTGGTTCGCAAGGAACATTTCTGTCGGCTCCAAATACTATTCTACATGCGTGTTTTTGTTTATTGTAGAGTTTCTTTAGTTTCGTATGGCTAGTACTGGCCCACACAACATTACAATAAGACAAATAACTGTGAATAAAGGCGAAATATAATTTTTTCAGAGATGATATATTTAGAAAGGGTTTAGCCCTAAACATCATTGCAATATTTTTTGAGATTATTTTTTCAATGCTATTTATATGTGAACACCATTTTAAATTTTTATCCAATTTTACTCCTAAAAAGTTTATGTAAGATTCCCTTTTAATATAAGTTTTATTAATATTAAGATCTGGTAATTTAAGAGGAATATTTTCTGATTTATTTACTTTATGGAAAAGCATATATTTTGTTTTTTCCGCATTTAGTGAAAGTTTATTACTTACGAACCATGCACTAACATTACATAACTGTTCGTTAACTATTTTAAAAAGTGATTTAATATCTCTGTGAGAACAAAAAAGATTTGAATCATCAGCAAACAAAATTAGGTCTAAAAGATTTGTTGATAGGTATAAGTCGTTTATATACAATATAAATAAAAGTGGTCCTAAAATAGAACCCTGAGGAACCCCGCAAGTTATGGAGTGTGGAATTGTATTATTTTGATTATAGTATAAAAATTGCTTTCTGTTAGTCAGATAATCTTTGAACCAAAGTAAGTTTTTATTTTTTACACCGTAGTTTTCGAGTTTTTTTATTAGTATATAGTGATTTACGGTATCAAAAGCTTTTGACAGATCAATGAAAACTCCTAATGTAAAACAGTCATTATCTAAGGCATTAGATATTTGATTGGAAAGTTCAATTACTGCGTGTTCAGTGGAATTTTTTTTTTTAAACCAAATTGTTTACAATACAACATGTCGTTCTCAGTTAGATGATTATAAAGTCTGTTATACATTATTCTCTCTAGCAATTTTGAAAAACAAGGTAAGATTGATATAGGCCTGTAGTTTAAAATATTTGACTTATCTCCAGATTTAAAAATTGGTGTTATACGGGCAATTTTTAATTTATTAGGAACAATACCTGACTTTAATGAGAGATTGAAAATGTGAAATAAAGAAGGTTCAATGACTTCAAATACTGATTTGACAACATCAACACTAATTTTATCAAAACCTTCACTTTTTTTACTTTTGAGACTGCTAAATGCATTTCTCAACTCACTCAGTTTTAAATCAGTTTCATCCATAAGTTTATCATAAGTTTTTAAGTATGAATCAAATGGAATGGAATTAGTAGAAATTTTAGCAGCCAAATTCGGGCCAATATTAACAAAGTAGTTGTTTAGTTCTTCAGCTATAATTGATTTTTCATAAACTAATTCTCCATTAATTAAAAGATTTTTTGGCAGAGTGCTTTTGTTATAATTATTTTTTCCAATTAAATCCTTAATTAAATTCCATATTTTTTTAGTGTTTCCGTTGGTTTTCTTTAATAATTGATCATAAAATAGTTTTTTTGAGTATTTTTTGGTTTTTTCAAATATATTTTTATAATTTTTGTAAGTTATTTCATTTTTATAAGTTTTTTTTTTTAAATATTTTATATATAATTTTTCTTTCTTTTTTGAAGATTTTAGTAAGCCTTTAGACATCCAGGGAGCTTGAAGTGACTTGGTATTTATGACTTTTTTTTATTTCTGGAAACGCTATTTCATATTGTTTGCAAAATTGATTAAGAAACAAGTCATATGCATTGTTAGCCTCATTTGACTGCAGTACTAGATTCCAATCAACACAATTTTTAAATTGTTTTGCAGTACTAGATTCCAATCAACACAATTTTTAAATTGTTTTAAAACTCCTTAAAACAATTTTTAAATTGTTTTAAGGAGTTTTCATTGATCTGTCGCCGAATTATTATGGATTTTGTGGAAATATTGTTAATTAAAATGTTATTTGTAGCTAAGAATGTAGGAAAATGATCCGATAAATCGGTCTGGATTATACCTGTGTAAAGAGGGTTATTATGAAAGTTGTTAGTTATGATGTTATCAAGTAGAGTAGAGGACCTATTTGTTATTCTTGTTGATTTGTTTATTGTTGGGATAAAGTTATATTGTAGAAGAGTATTTATAAAATTCTTAGTATTATCATTTGAAGCATAGTTGATCAGGTTAATGTTAAAATCCCCCACCAAATAAATATGTTTTCTCGAATTTGTAATTTTGTTTAGAAATGTTTTAAGATGAGTTTTAAATTTCTTTAAGTTTCCAGATGGTGGTCTATATGTAGTATTTATAATTATGTTTTTTTCTTTATTATTTACTAATTCGACGCACAATGATTCATAATCTGTTTCATTGACGCAGAGATCGTTACGTAAAATATAATTAACTGAATTATGGATAAAAATACTAACGCCCCCACCCGCATTAACTTCACGCGGTTGGTGAATTGATGTGTAATTAACTAGTTCAAATTCATAATTTGTTTCACTGCATTTACACCAAGTTTCCGTCAAACATATAATTTTAAAATCGTGTTTAATTTCATCCAATAAAATTTTTAAATTTTCAAAGTTTTTATTTAAACTTCGAATATTGATATTTAAAATTGAAAAAGTGTTTTTAGTTTGTCCTAGATATTGCGAAGATTCAGAAACTGAGTAGTATTGACTTTCTAGCATTTTGTGATTAAAATAATTAGAGTCGGTGTCATTTTCACCGATGATGTCATTTTCATTAGAAGATTTAAATATGACATTTTCCTCCATTTTTAAAACAGTTTAATTAAATATGCATAGTAATAATAAAAATAAAATTGCGTTAATTAATGCCAAATATTATGAAGATAAATTTTTGCTTTTCTTTGCAACCCAATCGCGAATTATCAATTTATCATAAGATATGAAGGCAAACTTACCAGCGGCTCGTTCAATTTTCATTTTCTCCCTCAAATTTTTTCTGATTTGTGTTGTTTCAAAACAGAAGTCTTCGTTTATATAAATGTTTTTCCCTTTTAGCTTACTCGACTTGCTCAAGATCGCGACTTTATCTCTAAAATCTAAAAGTTTTATCACTATTGTCCTCGGCATTTTTAATTTTTTGTTTCCAGTTCTATGTGCCCGTTCAATTTGGACATTTTTAACTGATAATATATCTTCAATATTTTTTTTACCTTCATTTCGCTTTCTTCCCAGCTTTCACCTTCATTTTCATCAATTCCATCTACTCTTAAATTGTTACGTCTAGATCGATCTTCCAATTCCCTTAACTTTTTTTGTATACTTTCTGAATTGTCTTCTTTACTGCAAACCTTTGCTTTCTTAACTTTTTCCTCAATTAGTTGTTCATGAAAGTTTAAACTAAGTTTCAATTCTTCGATGTCTTTTTCTACTTTTTCCAACCTGCCATTAAATATTTTCAAGTTTCCACTAATAATATCAATAAAAACTTTTTCTTGTTGTTTTAACATCAACTCAAATTCTTTTTTGTAGTCCTCAAACAATTTTGTTATTTCTAATAATGTAACAGCCATATTATAAAAAAAAAAAATTTGTATTTTAGAAAAATAAATGTAAAGTGTATCTGAAATAATGGTAACATAAATTTCTAGATACGTTTATTGGATAAGTAAAAAAAAGACGAAACTGCTTGTGGTGGGCTTCTTGCCCCACCTTAACCTACTAAATAAAAGATAAAATAAACCTGAAATTTATACATACTAGCAATATATAATATAAAGCAATATGTTCTATATATCGACATCTATACAAATATATATATATATATATATATATATATATATATATATATATATATATATATATATATATATATATATATATATATATATATATGAATATGTTCTATATATCGATATCTATACAAATATATATATATATATATATATATATATATATATATATATATATATATATATATATATATATATATATATATATACATATAAAGCAACAGGGATCTCTGACATAGGCTTCAAATTATTTTATAAACAATTTAACAAAAAATAGAATAAAGTAAACAGACATAAGGATAGATTTGAGTTGCATTACAAAATTTGGTAAGGAAAAGAACACCAAACAAGCGATGCATCTTTTGAAACAGATAAACTAGACCATAGACAAAACTAGGACTTGGCTTTTCCTACTTCTTCTCACAATTATTTCATGAAAATTAAAGTAACGTACTCATGATGTTTTTTACTATTTATTTGTGTTTTAGCAAGTGTTTATACTAAATACAATCATCTGATATTTTAATTTAAATAAGTTGTCTACAGAAGACCAACAGGTGCAAATTCCATACCATCCACCAAAAGCCTATGAAAAAAAAGAAGCCGAGAACAGAAAAAACAAACATTACTGTCGAAAAAGAGAAATTTTTTTACTCCCTTATTTTGAAACTAAAAAAGGAAAGGTTCAGCAATTCTAAGATACAATAACATCTATACTAAAGTCATTTTTAATTCACCTTATTTATTAAAAAAAAATCTCTAAAATACTACGGGTGATAAAACTTCTTAGTTAACTGCAAACATCTCACTTTTCAATTTTACATTTAAGTTTGTGAAGCAAATATTAAAATCAGAGAATGATGGTGCAGTCAACAACAATGTATACTGGAGAAAAAACATCAGCTTTGATTTTGGGCTGCCGATTTAGTAAAACCGATTACCAAAAAATTCACATTGGAACAGTTTTTAAAGGAAGCTAATTGTATTCAACTTATAATGAAGTAAGGGAAGAAAAAGTTTTTTGTATACCTCGTGGTGGAATACAAACTAATGATTATTTAGCCTTAGTTAATTTACAGACCATAGATTTACAGGTTTATAGGTCTTTTTGACCATACTACATACAGGTTGTTAAAAATGCTCAATGAATCTGTAAAGGCTCCTGACAAATGCATTATTGTCTTTATACACAAAGTAGGATTTGATGGTTCAACCAGCCAACCATTATACAAACAAAGTACAGAAGACGAGATAAATATCAGTTATGTAGAGGAACAATCTTTATTTTTATCTTGCATTGTTCCAATTAAACTTTAAATTGAAGAATCTAGCGAATCACTAGGGACTAATGAAAAGCCATCCTCTACACTTTACTGCCGTCCAGTACAGTTTCAATATGTAAAAGAAAGTGTTGAGGTTGTTATACAAGAATATATTTCCTTCAAGAACATTTATTTGAAACCAACGGTCTTTAATTGCTTTATTATCAGACATAATTTAGAATGTACAATTATTTGATGGAAAAGTGGCTACTATAATTTTGCCTTTAAGTAATTTTTTTCAAGTATATTGTATTTGTGGAATGACCCCTTTAAATATGAAATCTAAATGTTGCTTTTTCAAAAATCTCTAATACAGTTTACACTGAACTTAAATTGAGCACATTACATGCATGGATTATGTGCATTTAATTAGGAAAGTGGCAAGTTCGTTGAGAAGATGCTAAAGAAATTGTCATAAAAAAACAATTATTGTTCAACAAAAGAATCACTTAGATTTAATTGTCGATATACCAAAAAGCAGAGGTAAAGGTACAACAAATAATGGAACACGGCACGAAAAGTATTCCAAAACTACAAGATCTCTGCTGAAATACTTATAAGATAAGAGCCTTATGTGTCGTTTCTACGTAGTTCTTTGTGTTTTATCATAAAAACATTGAATTAACGCTGGTTAACTTTAAAATATACCAAAGAAACAGCAGAGCTCTATGTTTCTCTGTACCCGTGATTCCCAATGCCTCAAATTGTACAAATTATAATTCAGAGTTCTCAAGTTGTAAAAGATAAACCTGTACTAGTAGGTCTTCTTTCTGAGAAAGCTCAGAAATAAAGACATTACAAATGAGAGAGAAATTTTTTTTTGAATATTTTCTCTATAGGAGAAAATATTCTAAAAAAATTACTAATGAAAGTGTTATGCGAAGAATATTATACAGTTCAGATCCACTTATTAACTCTCTAAGAAGGAGTTTGAGATGTATTAAAGAACTTGAGCTTAACAAAGATTGTATTAAACTTTTACTATATCTTTTATACGACCTATAAACCTGTAAAATCTATATTTCGTATAATATTTCTCTGATTTCTGATAAAATATCTAATAAATAAACGTTTCTTTGTTTATAAAAAGGGCAACGTAGCAAATATTTTAACTAATTATTACTTTGAAATCTGGGAAAAAACTGTTTCTAAAAACAACCAAAAGTTATGTCTAAAACCCCTAACCCTTTACACCCTTTTCTATTAAGTTGTTAAGAGTACAGGATCTGCAAAAAAATAATTGATTTTTTTTTAATATTAACTCTAGTTTTTTTAATATTTACTATAAAAATTTTTAATAATAATTCGAGTTACTGTTAAAAATTTCAATCTAAAAACTTTTTTTGTCAATAATAACTCGAGTTACTGTTAAAAATTTCAATCTAAAAACTTTAAAAATAAAGGAGTTATTATTTTTTGTCAATTTAATGTTGATCATGGCCCACTGTGCATCAGTATATTAATTTTTTATATCAAGAATATCGTTATAATCATTATTTTTTGAAGAAAACATAAAACACCTTTTTTAATAAGCGCCGTTTTTTCCGAATAAATTTTAACACCAAAAACAAATAGATAATGATACTAATAATAAATTATTTTTTAACACTTAATTAAATTATAAATAAATGTTACCATTTTCTTAGATGCCGTAGAAAAACTTTGAAATAAAATATCTATTGAAATAACATATCTATTGAAATAACATATCTATTGAAATAGCATATCTATTGAAATAACATATCTATTGAAATACTAATTCATCAAAAGATTATTCGCCATTGTCTGAAAGAACCAGATAATTTGTTACAAAAACAAAACAAACATTTATTGCAATCTAATCCATTAATTTTCATATATTTGCTTTGTAGGAAAAAGTGCTCTAAAACGGGCTTATCGCTTGAGACAGACTCCGTCTCACCTGAGAAACCCATTTTAAAATTATTAAAGTAAATTTCTTGCTTAGATACCGTAAAATAAGGTTAATAGAGATAATTTTTAGGGTTTACCTGGAACCTTTGACTGAGATATACGTTTGTGGTTTCACTTTTTGGTCCAAAACTGCTCCTATAAATTATTCATTTTTTGATTATTAAAATTAATGGCTGACTTTATTTTTTTTATTAACTGTCTCTCGCTATTGAACCCGTATGTAGGGTGAACAGAGACACCAACTGTTCTAGAGTTTGTCTCTATTCTATCTCGGGTTATAATATAACCGGAGGTTATATTATAGGATAGATATATTATAAGATAGAGTTATAATAGGGGCACTGTTAGAGATTTAAATTAATGTGTGTAGGTGCACTAGTAACATATAATACTAACTAGGATACATAATGAAAATACAAGTGACAAAACCTTCATTTACTATAAAATAATAAAATATAACTAAAGTTTTTATTACAACAGTTATTAAAAGGTTTTGAGCATCGAAATTGCAGATTTTAGGTATAGTACGATTATGTAAAAGATGAATATTGCACAGTTGCACATAACAAATTAACAATAAAAGTTGTCATACAAATTAAATTGTAAAATTAAAAAATTGAGCACCGTTTTTTTGATACATTACTTTCAGAAATAATACTAATATAACATTCAAGTGAAGTGCGTTCTTAATTCTAAAAATAGTTGGTACGGGTAACACACTCTAAAGTATAAAAAAAAAGAAATTTGTCACCATTCACCAGATTTGTTTGATTTGTACATCCTATTATTTGAAAAAAGTGGTTTTTCCGCAACTTGAAAAAAAAAAAAAAACAAAGTAAGACCCATCCCCGTATATTTGACCGGGGCCGGGTTTGACAAAATATAGCCAGGGCCGGGTTCGTTACCGGGGCTGCATAAACATTTATACATACTAAAGTACCCTTTTTTTATTCAAAATTTATATTATATTTTGTATACATGTTCATATATAAAACTCATTATAATCAATATGATCATGATTACCATCGTCATGATCACCATGATCATTATTATCATCGTTATCATCAGGCTTTAGCCTTCCTCTTTTATGCTGTTTCTCTAATATAAACAATTGAGATGATTTTCATTTCTTAACTAATGCCCGTTTATTCAAAATGTACGGCCCTCTCTTCGAGTTTTCTTACTTCTACTACTACCATTTTCTCCTAAAGCTGCTACCTCTCTACAAGCTGATACCTAAACCACTTTAATCTTTTTTAACAAATGTTGTTCGATAAAACATTTTTTTCTAATCTGTCTAAGATTATGCTTCATTATCTCGTCTTACTAGAGTCACACATCCATCTGATCATCTTCTCTTTCGGCAAATACTACACCATTAAATACTAAAGTTTATATAAAATTGAAAGCATGTTTTATGCCAGCATCTAAATAAATAGCAAACATACATGTTTATATCCATAATATGTATGCATAAAGCGCAATATGGAAGCTTTTATTCAATTCTTTTATTCATTCAATAAAAGTTTGGAAGCTTTATTCCTTCTCTTTAATTTTATATCAAGCCTTATTCTCCACATTTTATACAATCTTGAGCAATTGCTTTATTTAACATTAGTCATTTTTTTCATCTTTTTTACAAAAACTCTTAAAAACAAATGTTCTTTTATTATTTCAAGAAACTAAAAAAAAGGTCCTGCCTGATGTTAAGTTCTGTTATTCTCAGTTTACTAAATCTTATATCCTATCTCAGATTTTAGGTTCTAGAGACTTTTAGATATTCTTCAACAGTGTCATTAACTAAGGCAAGTCTAACATTTAATCTCTAATTCATGGGTCTGATCTTTTTACTTCTCCCTAAATTATAAAAGAGTTATTTGCAAAGTAATCTTGCTTTAATTTGGCTCTTGAATCTAATGGCCATACTCTTCCTGCCAGTGAAACAGATTAATCCATTGTTAAACATCGAAATCACTCTGGCTTCCAAAGCTAATTGTCTCTCCAACTATCCTAGGATAGTTGGAGAGGTCAAAGTGTTTTCTAGAGTTTTGAAAAATTTTAAAAGTTTAGCAAAAATTGAAGTGAATTCTGGTTAACACTATTTTAAGACTATGATAGAAATCTTGTCTGGAGCACTAACTGTAGAAGTGTTTAATTGAGAATTAACTTTAGCATTCGAAGCCAGAATAATTTCCATGTTTAACAATGGGTTAATTTGTTTAACTGGAAGGAATAGTATGGCCATTAAATTTAAGAGCCAAATTAGAGTAAGATTTCTTTGCAAATAACTCTGCTTTGTTCTGGGAAGAAGTATAAAGATCAAACCCATGAATTAGAGATTAGATAGAGAGAATCAGATGAATTAGATTAGGATACTACGATTAATCTTTACTCTGTAATTAGTTTTTATATAAAGATTTTGAGAATATTAAATTATTTTTTTCTGACGGCAGTATTAAAGTTTTTCTTTAAGGATTACATTCCTCTTTATTTCAAGTAACTTTAAGGGTACCGCAAGGTTCTATTTTTGCTCCTGTATTGTTTCTTATCTACAATAACAATCTTCATGAAAGTTTTACATCTCAGAACAAGCAGCTGATTTATAATTTGATCTCTCTTCTGTAACAGCCTAAGGTTTGCAGTGGCTTATGGATTTAAGTTCCAGACTCAAAACACACAATTTTTGTTAGTGAACAAAACTCATTTACTGCAAAAAAATATTGCAATATTGTTGGCATTCCTATATTGACGAATACTCTCAGAATTAATTACTCTCAGAAAAAGTCTAAAAGCATATTGTTAATGTAATTCGACCTGCTTTATCTCCCAAGCTTGAGCCACTCTCCCATTGTTGTAAGGTTGCATTTTTTTTCTTTTTTCTACAAACACTATCATGGTAAATGCCTAAATGAGCTATCTCTACTACGATAAACTAAAACTCATTCTCATTAGACTTCTTATTCAACAAGTTGCATCCATTTACTGTATCTATTTAAAGCTAACCATTTCCTAGTATTTTAGATTACTCTCTATTTCAAAGTAACTCATAACTTAATAGTGGTTGCTTACAATCATGTTGGAAGTAAATTAGAGTTTAAAAATATATAAATATATGCCAGTATTTAATAAATAGTAAATGTAAGTAAAAAATTATAATATATAAAGTGTTAAAAATTTTTTTGTAGCCCCAGCTATTAACCCCTGCTAAATCTTATAAATTTACCGGGGCCGTGTTTACAAAAAGTTTTAACTTTAGCCGGGGATGGGGCCGGGGCCCTGGTCACTTCCTAGTTACCGTTAGGTATGTGCTCTGTAATTTCTCTTTTCATCAAATTAAAGTTTCACGGTTACAACTTTAGTGCTTTTGTCTATGTCGAAAATTTTTTTTTATGAGAAATGAGATTTTAAAAAGGATACAAGCAGTTCAATGTGCAACGGAGTACTTTGCAAAGAAAGTGAAATGACGTCAACGACACTTGTACATAGTCAAATTATGTCATCATTTGAATCATGTGCAAGTGTTGTTGTAGTCATAAAGATCAGTCAATTTGTGATTCTAATAAAATGGAAAACGAGCTGGTGACTCATATTAAACATATAGAAGCAATGCTTGTTTTTTAACACTTAAAGTTTTGCTTAGAGTTAGTTACCAGTTTGCCAAACCTAACAATCTCCATAAAAGATTTCGTTTAAAAAATAAACAAATTTGTGCTAATATACTTATGTTAAGCCAAATACTGTGAATATTTGACTTGACACCAAAAGTTATCTATAAGAATGTTAATTTAGGGTGGTCATTGGTTATGGAAATCATATAAATTACGGAAACGTCATAGAATTTCATTTGGTTATAAAAAAACTCACGTAATCCCTAAATTTTTATTGAAAGTCATACAATTACATTAATAAATAATAATTATATAAACAGTGAGTCTACTCGCACGCACGTGTAAACAGACTATATCTAATTTTAGTCTATTCGCACGTTTAAAAAAAATTTTCAAGTTAGATTTTTAATATGAAATCTCTCACAAACAAAAAATGTTTATAACTTAAATCATATATTTTGAAAGCAGTTTAATTTTTTTAATCAATTATAATAAAAATAAATAAAATTACTTAAATATAACTAAATTTTTATTCAAAAACTCGTGCCAATAGATAAAATAAAAATTAAGAAATACTTCTTTTTTTAATTAAAAGATTGTCGGCCCAAGATAAACTCTCGTCACTGTATTTATATTACAGTGTGCCTATCTCTAGATAAGCAGTCAATATGTAAATACACTACGGTGCGCATATCCTTCAAAAGTCAGTCAACGTAAGTACTGCGTTGGTACTCCACTGCGCTAGTTAAATTTTAAAGTTGAGAACCAATAATAATAAATCTAATTTTTTAAAATTCCATTTAAATTCGATGATCTTTATCTTTTTTTAGTTAAACGTGCGAATAGACTGTAATTAAATATAGTCTACTCGCACGTTTTTTCACGTGCGAATAGACACTCTGTTACATTACAGTACTAGTGTTAAAGTACATTACAAAATCATCATCATAATTAAAAAAATTCATATAAATTTAAAAAAGTTATTTAGGTGTCACACGAATTAGTTTATAGAATGATATCTAAAAACGTAAAAAGCACAAATGAGAAAAAAAGAAGACTGTTTTTAATTTGAATTTTTAAAAGAATTTTGCTTCAAAAAATAAATTCAAAAAAAAAAAAAGACAATAAAACATTTAAAAAACAGTGTTTAACAAGTTTGAAAAATATTATGCATAATTTTCAAAAATCCTTTAAATTACGTTTATTCTTTTTGGCTGAAATTTTACTGGCATTCAAATGAAATATTCAGCATAAGAGTTTAGTTTTCACCCCGAATTTATTTTACGCATCAACGAATCTGCATTAGTTAGCAAATATGGAGGAAGAAGAAATCCTTGAAAACAATATCAAATAAATAAAAAAATAAACATTAGTTTTTTTAATTTTTATAAATAAATAAATAGTTCTTAGATATTGCTTGACAAAAAAAAATTGTTTTGGCTTCTTTTTTAATTCTTTGGTTGTTAGAAGTTTATGATACAAGACCGCTAAAAATGACTCGATATGTCCCTATGTAAGTTAATTTATAGTTGAATAATGTAACTTTTAAACAAACGATTAAACTTTTTGTTTACTTTATGTATATATATATAAATATAAATATAAATATATATATATATATATATATATATATATATATATATATATATATATATATATATATATATATATATATATATATATATTTTTGTGTCGTTTGGTAGAAATTCATTCAGTTGAGCAAGAGTTACATTTATACTTATTTAAATTCATTTTTAGTTCCTCTCCCGGCTTTAATATTTTTGAGTTCATTATTGGTTCTCCTGATCGTACTGGCAATCGTTTATCTCCTGTTACGAAAAAATCTATTATGCCCTATCAATGGTGGAACAGGGGGGGAAGGTACAACAACAAATTTCTTTGTTTAAAAAAAATTAAGAATCCAAGCTTCTTTTGCTAATACAATTTTAGAATTGAAAATTTTTGTAAATTGTTTATAAAACTAAAAAATAACCAAATAAAAAATATATTTATTCTTAGAAGAAGGACAACCTTTATTAGAAGAAACTACGATTCCGTCAAATCCTTCTGCTACTGTAGAACCTTCTATAGACATGACCGATACAAGTCAAAAAGAAGAAGAGACTACTGGAAATGCAGAAAAAGAAGAAAATCCGTTAAAAGATGCAATTAATCAGTATCTTGCAAATCGTAAAACCGTTCGTGCTTTTGAAGATATATTACCACAAACGCCAATGACTTCCGCTTTTCCTTCATCAAGTCCTAGACAAACTCCGTCATTAACTCCCCGATCTCAAGAAAATAATCAAACTTCAACGGATGCTAGAGAAGTTGAGGAGCCGCCTTTGTGCGTAGCAGGAAAAGTTCTTATACAGTTTACATATATGCCTGCCGCTAACAAAGTTAATTTAACTGTTATTAGAGTTCAAGACATGCCTGAAGTTGAACGAGGTGGGTCTGATATGATTGCTATTCATCTGTGCGTTCTTCCCATAAGAAAACAAAGACAGAGAACAAAACCAATTGCTGTGTCAAAAGGCGTATTTAATGAGACATTTTCGTTCATTCATATGACAAAAGACAAAATAGAAACTTGTGGAATTCGTTTAAGAGTCTATGGTACTCAGAGATTCAGCAGGCGTCTGATTGGTGAAGTTAAACTTCCATTGGCTCAACTAGATCTAGTTAGTCCTTTATCCGATGAACAAGTTTGGAAATATCTAAGACCTAAAGGATTAGTGGTGAGTCACTTTTTAATTTTTTTTTTCCGTTCTATTATTTATTCAAAATAAGTATTACAATAAAAAAAAAATGAAGAAAATAATATAAACAAAAATTACAAATATATTCAACGTTATGATATGAACGGAATAAGATTAATATATGTATTTTATAATAACTTTTATTCAGTTATAATTTTATACTTTATAATTATATAATTTTTTACCCATTACGCTATCAGTTTAATATTAACACATTCAAAAATTCAACAAAAAAATTTATGTTATATTCATTTGTATTATTGTATATTTATTCTTATATTTAATATTTTAGCCAATCAGATTTTTAAATGCTCAATGTGTATTGTACATATAACTTTCCTATAAATAATATTATAGACGTTTCTAGATTTGTTTTAAGAAATATCCGAATATTTGGTGAAATCATTTTATAGATTTAATGTTATATTTGAAAAATTTGAAATATCAATAATCACCAAAATTGAATTTTTGTATTAAATTTTTATCATTTTATTGACCTAACGAGCATATGGCTATATAAAGAAAAATTATCATATAAAAGTATAGTGTAAGTAGTATAGTATAAACGTATTGAAATAGTAATAAAAAATATAAAAAATAAGACCAGATCTTTTATAACTATATCTTATTTATAAATTTTAAGACTTAGTTAGCCCTTATTACTTATATAAAGTTAAAAAGTTATAACGCAATTTTAGTTTATGTAATTTTTAAAACTTAAGTAAATTGAAATTATGTTAACTAAATCTGAGAAACTATTAGACAAGATCTAATAGTTTAATATACGTTTACTTAAACTAAATCTAAACGCTTTATATACGTTAATTAGACTAGATTTAAACGTAAATTAGAAAAAATCTAAACGCTTTATATACGTTAATTAGACTAGATTTAAACGTAAATTAGAAAAAATCTAAACGCTTTATATACGTTAATTAGACTAGATTTAAACGTAAATTAGACTAAATCTAAACGCTTTATATACGTTAATTAGACTAGATTTAAACGTAAATTAGACTAAATCTAAACGCTTTATATACGTTAATTAGACTAGATTTAAACGTAAATTAGACTAAATCTAAACGCTTTATATACGTTAATTAGACTAGATTTAAACGTAAATTAGAAAAAATCTAAACGCTTTATATACGTTTAATAATCCTATAATGGACGTCTAAAATACGTTTGAATATAGGCGTTTTATGGACGTTTGTTCTAAACGTTAATCTGAATTTCATTCTAAACGGATAATCGATCAAATCTGAGCGTTTTGTCAAAACGCTGTTTTGACGTTTAATAGACATTTGTGTGTTTAATATTGCTTGTTTTTAGATATTTGATTGACGTTAGAAAATGAACAAACTGTGACATTTTAGATATTTTTTTAAACATTTAAATTGAGTCAGCTTTCTCATTCCAATGGCATCAACTCTTTTAATGAGTTAATATTTAATTCAAAAAGTCAAAAAATTGAAAATATGACTGCAAAAAAATAGAATAAATATTAGTAATTATAAAGCAATTTATAAAACTAAAAAATAAATAAGAAGTTAAAACTTTTTCTAATAAAAATTGTGTTTTTGATAAGTGAACAATTACAAAATTGATAAAGGCTCCAACCAACAATTTTCTTTTTATAAAATTTGCATAAATTAATTTGTAAAATCTGCATAAATTACATTACAGCTATATTTGATAATTAAATTAAGCTATATTTGACAATTAGATATTATCATACAACATGTAATTTTCAAACATAGTCGCTAGATAGCTCAGATGGTCAGAGTGTCAAACAAAATGTTAAAACCTGGACTGTTGTGCAGTACGAATTCAAATCCGAGCACCGCCAACTCAGCGCTTGAGCTGTGCTTTGTTACGCAAAAATAATTTTCAATACCGTTATTGTTATATTTTTGTTTTAAATAAATAAATTAGATTAGTCTCAATGACTATTGGTGGCTGTTCCTATGGTGAGCCAATAATATCTTTGGGTATAAGAGAGTTGTTTAGAAAGATTTAGGATGAAACTAAAAAACAAATTATAAAAACCACTCTTATTTAAAAAAAATGCGTTAATAAGATCCGTCGCTATGAGTGTGTCGCTATAATAATTATACCACTTAAAGTCGCAGAAAATGCGAATGCAAAACTATATCCTTGCATAAAATGTTAAGAAAAAAATTCATAAAATATTTGATTCATAAAAACCTTTTTTGTTGGGAATAGATTATAATTTAATTTAGCAGAGTAATTAAAAATTTTAATCAAATAAAAATATTTTGAAATATTTATTAATTATGCAAGTTCAATAGAAAACATTATAGATTTTTTTATTAGGTAATCTAAAATGATAGTGAAATAAGTAGGATAAAAAAACAGTATTTAATATTTTACTTTATAAAACCTTTTTAAACATTTATTCAGGCTTACTGTCTGGGGATTGATGAAGAAGATGAACCCGACCTTGACGACTGGTGAAACTGATGAACCGTACAAGACATTGAAATTTTCCACAAAAATAAACAAGGACGAGACAAACAAAAATTAACAGAAAATTTTTTTTTTCTAAACTTTTGGTTAAATGTGGTATTTTATTTATTTTAAATTTTGTGTAACCAGTTTGGCCATTGTATATTAAAATTAATTATTTAATATTTTGTAACTAAACTGTTCTTTGTCTCAAGACAATGTAAATATACTCTTTGGTACCCCCCTCAAAAGCAAGAAAGCGAACGTGTCAATTACATTTTGCTTCCTTTTTTAGATAAAGTTTTTGAAAAGAAATAAAAAAAAAAAACTAATTAAAAACTAAAACTAAGAAGTTTTATTTTTTTATTTTTTAATTGTAAATATAAATATATTGTATTTTTAATATTATATTTATCTATAAAACCTCTTTGTAAATTTGTTAAAGCTTTTAAAATAAAAGACATTTTTAACTCGCTTTTTCTTTTGTAAAGAAAAATCAGAGGTAAAATTAGCACAGATATAAAATGGGAAAATCCTGAAAACAATCGGCCTGTCACACCAACTGGTGCTTTTAATAATAAAATCCTGAAACCAATACGTTTATCAATACCTACTGGTGCTTTTACTGATTTTACCATAATCCTAAAAACAATAAGGTCTTCAACACCCACTGGTAACGTAGAAAGCACAAATATTGTGAAAGTATATTCAGTTTTAAAAAACACTTGATATTGCATTTAGTTTTATTTATTTCAATATTTTTTCTACCAATTATTAAAAGATTACTGACAAAATGATTACATACTGACAGAACCATTACATACTGACAGAATCATTACATACTGACAGAATTATTACATACTGACAGAATCATTACATACTGACAGAATCATTACATACTGACAGAATCATTACATACTGACAGAATCATTACATACTGACAGAATCATTACATACTGACAGAATCATTACATACTGACAGAATCATTACATACTGACAGAATCATTACATACTGACAGAATCATTCAGCAATATTTAGATTTTAAAATAGTTATAATAATCAAAACAATCTAGAAAAAGTTAAGACCTCTAACTTGAAGTACTTTTTTTTTTGCTGTTGATACTTTTGTTGTTTAATTTTTGTTATAGTTGATAAACTATTTTAATTTAAGATTTTAAATAACAACCTCAAATTAAAACAATCAAACAGCAAAATCCAAAAAATATTTTTTTTGTAATTTTGGCTTTGTATTACTTAAGATATTAAAATTCTAGTTTTTTTTTACATTAAACTTTTGTAACATATCACATGCATAATTTTCAGTTGTAAATAGTATAAAAATAAAAAGTAGGTTATCGAGCTATAGTTATGTTGTTTAATAGAGCTTAAATAAATTTTATTAAAAAAACATGATTTTCAAGCAAAAATTACTTTATCGTAATTTGCTATTAGCAGTGCACTCTAAACTGTGATTTTATTGTTTAAAAAAATGGTTTTGCTAAATTTTGTTTTCTTAAACTTTTTTTGCTTTCTTTTTCTGTTTATAGAATTATTTCCAATTAAAAATTCAGTAGCTTACATTGGTCTTATACATCAACAAAAATTCGTTTTTATCATTAAAAAAAAAAAACAGGTGTAAAACCGGTTACCTGGTTACTAGGTTTTACAATTAAAAAAAAAACAAAAACCGGCTTTTTGAAATTTTTTTGGTTTTTGCCAAGCCTATTTCCAACTAATATAATTATATAATTAATACAAGAGACTTGTGTTAACCTTTTCGAAACAAGTGACACATTCATATCCCTGAAAAGAAGGTCATTTTTGCCGTTACTTTAGGATATTATATCTTAACACACAAATATTTTACAAATAGTCTACAGTTCTAATTTCAGTATACAATATCAGTAGGTTACATTGGATTTAAACAACAATAATAAAAGTTTGTATTTATAATTAAAAAATTGGGTAACCTATTTTACATGTATACAAAACCAGGTTACCGGTTTAAAATTAAAAAAACAAACGAAAACCTGTTTTGGAAAATTTTCCGGTTTTTGCCGAGCCTATTTCCAACTAATATAGTATATAAATAATACAGGAGACTGTTGTTAGCCTTTTCAAAACAAGTGACACAATCATACCCCTGAGAAGAAAGTCATTTTTGCCGCTACTTTAGGATTTTTGATCTTACCACACAAATATTTTTCATATTTCCATTTTCTAATCCGTCTTTTTTTCTCCTTTTCATATGCGCATTTTTTGTTGTTAATTCTAGTTCGAGCAACGCAGGTTTTCTGCACCACAAATAAAAAAGTTGTTCTTTGTTTACCGCATTGTTACCACAAGAACGCGAACGTATCAATAACAAATTATCTTGCTTTTTTACCCAAAGTTGTTGTTACAAAAAGAAAAAATGCTAAGTCGTAAAACTATAAAACTTTTATTATTTTTTAAACTAATAATAAAAAAATATTATTATTATCTTTATTTATAAAAACCTTTTTATAGATTAAATAAAAGTTACAAATAAAACTCAATTTTTTGTTAACAAGCAGCTTTTTGGTGTTTAAAATATGTAATTTTCAGATATGTAACAAACTTCACTTTTAGATATCTTTTATTGTAGTGATTAGAGTCTGGGAACAAACAACCCAAAACTTGTGCCCTTCCTCCGCTTTCACTTTTCCCAAACTCTAAGGTGTGAGTAATAATTTACTAAGTTTTATACTATTACTATTCTAAATTTATATTCATTGATTGAATTCAAATTTCATTTTATAATATTTTATTATTTAAAAGCTAGGACCATAAAGTTTACAACCCCCTTATTATTTAAAAGCTAGGACCATAAAGTTTACAACCCCCTTATTATTTAAAAGTAGAAGTTTTACACAGACATTCCGCGCGAATATTTTCAGATAAATTATGAAAGTTATTCTTTTTATAACTATAATAGAAGTATAAGTTATAGCTTTTTTATTTTCTCAGGCTCCAATTACTGTAGTTTTTAAAAGTTTACTTCATGCCTGAATGTTATCTACCTCAGTCACTAAGAGAGGTTTTTGCGATTTTTGTGATGAACTAATGCATTGTTTAAATAATTAAGCATAAGTTTCTTTTTCAAACATTAAATTTTTTGTATTAATTATATATTACTGACAAAAAACTTCTATACAAACTTTGAACAAACCTTTATACAAACTTTTTAAACTATACAAGCGCTTTAAAATTACACTTAAAAAAATCTACTTAGGGCTCGTCCATAAATTACGTCACGCAATTTTTGACCATTTTTAACCTCTCTACCCCCTCCTCCTCCCCGTCACAAAATCATAACACTTAAGAAGCAAGTTTTGCAAGTGTTGTCACAAAATCACCAACCCCCATCCCCCCTTATAGCGTGACGTAATTTATAGACGTCTACTTAACTACTTTGAACTATGAAAATCTATTTATCTACTTTGCACAGATCTTTAAATTGGGGCTATAAAGTTTGGTTTGATTTTTCTATTCTAATTTCTATTCTAAATTGCGCTAGAAAAAATTTTTATTTCATTTTTCACTTTTAAAAAAAATTCTTTCATTAGATAATATATTGTGGTGTTATTAATAAAATAAAACTCATAAATATATCTTTGTTTACCTTGTTTGAATTTTTAGTGTTATTTTAGATATTTATCTAAATTTATATAAAATTTATGTTTATGTTAAATGTGCTTTATTGTTTTAGATGTATGTTATGTACTGAGAAGATTTTTTTTAGTTTTTTTTAGTTTTATTTTAGTTTTTTTTTAGTTAAATGTTTATATGCTAAGCAGTCGCTGAAACTTTTTAAAAGTTTATTGTATTTTATCATTTTTTTAATATTATGTTTTTTTAAAAGCTTGTCAACACTTATTAAGGTTCTGACGACAAGGTATTTGTAATCATATTCCAGATAACATGTTTGTATTGTTAACTTTTGTAAATGATTTTTCCAAAAAAAAGTTACTTCCTTTGATAAAATTTAAATGTGTATCAATATTTAAAGTTTGATCAAAAAATCATCTAGCGTTTAAAAGTTATAGCCATTTAAAGTTTAGAGCCCCCACAAAACGAGGGGTTTGTAAATTTAAACTGGATATAATTTCTAAACAAATTTCTAAAGATTTTTTTTTTTAATTTAAAATATCTTAACGATATTACCAACTAATTTAGGATATTAGAATTTATATTTAGAAAAACTGATTTCACCCCATTTGGGCAGGTGAGCTTACTTTTTAAGGTTTTTTTGTTCCCATGCTCTAATCAACGCAATTTTCGGCAAATCATCCTTAAATGACTAAAGTATAAAAATACAAAAATTTCGAGTTTAGAGCCCCCGAGATAAGAACTTACCTGGAAGTTATATAACTCAAATACCAAAAAATCCTGGATCTGCTCCTCTATCCACCCCTAATAATATGCATATTATAGTTAAAAAAAAAAGTTACATAAAAAATAGACTTAAAAAGTTTGAACATTGTGCCTGTTAAAAATTTTATTGAAATATTTTACTCCCATTGATTTTTACATTCCAACTTATTTAAGGATTTAGACTACTTGCAATGTTTAAATATAGCCTCTGTTTTTTATTTGAGTACTTTTGAGATTTTTAATGAAGGCGTATGTTCTTTTCCCCTTCCCTGTACCCCTTTTTTTCTTAATTCAGATTATAATACAAACTTTATTAAAAGCAATAAAAAAAACATCATTACACCGTCATATCTAGTAACGCAAATAACGAAATAGGCAGAAAAGCTCATTAGTTAACATCCCAGTTTATTTGCATTTATGCTATTGTTATAGCCATTTTCATTATCGTTTTTTTCTTTTTTATGATCTAAGCAAACATTTTCATGTACTTGCAAGTTTAAAAAACAAAATTAAATTTTCATAGACAGAAGATGATTTCACGGAACCTGTCAAGAAAATTGAGAGTTCGGAGAGTGTTTTAACATATGAAGAACCCATAAATATGCCTGAACTAATGGTAAATTTACATTACAAAGATTTAACGGGAAGGCTGTATGTGGAAATTATCAAGGGAGCAAACTTTAAAACAAGTACCATGGTTGTAAATCCATGTTAGTCGTTTGTGTAATACTTTTGTATTTAATGCTTAAATATTTTAATTAAAGTTATTTATAATGGCGATTATATTTATGATGGCGATTATATTTATAATGGCGATTATATTTATGATGGCGATTATATTTATAATGGCGAATATAAGTGATATTATTAAAATAAGTTTATATAAATTTTAAACATTCTTTTTTATTTTTGTTTATCTTCTTTTCTTATAACTTTTTTTGTTAATTATCTTCTTTTTTTTAGTATACTATAGGTGTAACGTAGATAACCTATGCTTATGTAAACATTTTGTTTATTTTTTTCTCAGTAAAAAATCTTGTTTGTTAGTTATTTTCTTTGCCATTTATTCTTTTTATAAGTAAGCTTTTGGTAATATTATTATTTGTTATATTTTTATGTTTAACAAACTTTTTAGCTGTGTTTATAAAAATTAAATGTGTTGCTGGTGATGGAAAGCAGATAGGAAAGAGTAAAACAATAATACACCCTCCAGCAAGCGATCCTGAATTTAACGAAACATTTGTGTACCCAATGTCAACGATAGACTTAAAAGAAGCAACTATGATGTTTACTGTTTTAGATGCAAGAAAAAAGAAAAGAGGTGAAATTATTGGGTGGTTTGCTTTTGGAAAAAATACCTCGGGAACCAACGAGTCTCTGCACTGGAATGAAATGGTTAAAAATCCTGATAACGATGCTTGTCGTTGGCAAATGTTGCTAATGCCTTAGTATCTTTTTTGTGACCTGGCTAAAATATCGGGTTTCTCAATTTTTCAAAACAACAAAAGGTATTATTGTTTTGAATAAAGCAGAATTTCTAAAATTGTTTAATTTTTTTTATTTTTTATTAAATTTAGTTTCTATTATCTGTCTAATTTTAATATATTTAACAACAAATTTTTATCAGATAATTTTTATCAAATTTTTATATTTAACAATAAATTTTTATTGCCTAATTTCAATATATTTATCAAAAAATTTGTATGTCTTTGAACAAAAATTATGCGAAAAGTTTCTTCTGTTTTTAGAACAATGCTGGAGCTCATCTTTGTTAAATTCCACGTCATTTCGTTTTGGCAACCCTGCTTTGCAATTCTATTAATTTAATTAAAATTTAACGCGATAACATTTCTTATAAACAATGAACAATTTGTAAATATAATTTGATACATTTTTTTACTTTTATATAATTTTGCTTGTATCATTTATTATTTTTTAATTTTGTATTACGATTTATTTCTGTCTTGTATAATATTTTCATCAATGCTTTTTATTATAATTATCATCAAATAAATTCATTTTTGATAATTAAAAGCTGTTTGTTTAATTTAATGCTTCTTTAATGATCATTTACTTTTTAGGGAGTCTTATTGAACTTCCAAAACAACTAATTTAAAACTTGAATACAAATGGAATATTTTGAAACCCTTTTGATTATTTTGAACCCTTTTTTTATTTTGAAACAGACTCAGATTAGGAAGAGACACAACCTGATACTCTGATTTGAGAATTGTGCACGCGTTTGTTAAAAATTAAAAAGTATCAAAAAGCAAACTGAATAATAAGTGAATCGGAATAGCTCTTCATATAATCAAATAATAATACAAAAACGTTATGATTTTTCCATCGACATTTGTATATATAAGTATTTTATATTCTTTATAATCAACAAGTGGGTATAAAAATACCAACAACGTGTTTGCAACAGCCCTTGTAACATTTTAACTATTATACTTTGTATAAAGTACTTCACCAGTAAGGCCACGCGGTTAACCGAACCGAACCGTTCTTTCGGTGAAAACCAAACATTAAAAATTGAATCAAACCGAACCGGTCTACTTATTAAAAAAAAATTAAAAAACCAAACCAAAACGAAAAGACCGATATAGAATTTTTAAATAACCATAAAGTTATTTAAAGTTAACTTTTAAGTACCTATTACTTTTTGGCTTTTTAAAAATAAACTAAAAAACTTTATTTTTTCATTAGATAATATACTGAGTTATTAATAGTAGTAAAAGTTAAAAATATGTTTTTGTTTACTTTTTTATTGTTTATAATACATGTCTACGTTTATAGAAGTTTATTCCTACTTATTTTATTTATTGTTCTTATACTTTTTACTTATTAATTTATATGTTGGTTTACGCCAGTATAAAATTCTGATGAAAAGATCCTCTTGATCTTTTTTCAGATAGATAAATTATTTACCTTCAAATTTCGTAGAAGTTTATTAATTTTTCGTTTATCTTATGCTTGTTAAATGCTTACTTAAGGATTCGACAAGATCCGCGTGACCTTCTTTCAGATACCTTGTTTATACTTGTTATATTTTCTACGATTGTGAGTTTATTTTATTATTTTTATTATTGGTTATATAAAGTTGTAAAACGAACACCAAATGTATACCAAAAAAGAAAAAAAGAAGACAAAAACTCTTTTTTAACTAAAATATTTGTTAGTTATTTAGTTTGAGAATTTTCAAAGAACGGAAAAGCAATGTGGTCGGCGTTGCTGTAAAATTATGAACATATGTTGACTCAACATATTCTCAAATTCTTTAATGTGCAGACTCAAAACACTAACTTTGCTCTGGTCCTCAAAATTGTTGATATATATATATATATATATATATATATATATATATATATATATATATATATATATATATATATTTTTTTTTTTCTGGTCCTCATCATTGTTGAGGACCAGAACGGAGTTAGGTTTTATAAAATATGAGTTAGATAAAAGCTTTTTTAAATTATTATTAAGGTGCTCAAAGAAGATACCTTACATTCTTATCATAGAGCACCGCGGAGGAACTTTTGACTAGAAAGTTTACGTGCTCAGATACTGTTTTTTTGTTGCGGAAAAACAACAAAAACAAGAAGGAGAAAAAAAAAGAAAGTATTTTAGAGTTTAGAGGAAAGTAATGAAGTTGAAGTATTTATTTCTATTTAACTATCCACGGACATACGTATATGTAAATCAGCAACTTTTGCAATTTCAGAAAAGGTTTTTATTACTGCCGGTTATGTCGTCACTGCCAGAAAAAATAGGCTGGGTGTTAAAACATTAAATATATATATATATATATATATATATATATATATATATATATATATATATATATATATATATATATATATATTTTTTTTTTTTTGTAGTGGTTTTTAAAATCTGTCATTCTAAATTTATGAAATAATTACTCTCCAAAACAATTTTTTTGTTTTTAACCGGAACCAAACCGAAACAATCAAATAAAATTTCAAATCGAACCGGAAAAAAACTGAACCGTTAGTTTTAAATTTTAATATCAAATCGAAAAATACTGAACCAAAAAAAACTTTAACCACCTTAAAACTATAACCTTTAATATAAATTTTTTATTGAGTAAGCTTCATAGACTAGCGGCATTACAATTTACGAGAAACATAGATTTACAGATTTACTTTTCAAGTTTACTTTAACATATACATTATTTTCTTCCGTTTCTTTATATTATCAATAGATAAAATTTCATAACCAAGACAGACATTATTAAAGTTTTAAGATTTTTGAGAGCAAACATTGTTTTATACAAGTAGATTTTTGTACCTTTCACATACTTTGAAAAGTACTAAAATAAAATGAGTTTCCTGTGTTGATATAAACAAAAGTACTACTTTATCTATTTCAAAAATTGGCTTTGATTTTTATTTGAATTTTTTTCATGCGCACATGCCTCATTTAAAACTAGCAAATCAGACTGCGCATCAGTTGGATTCGCTGCAATCAGTGCTTGTTCTGAACCTGTGTAGGGTTTTAAAGTATGCTTACACGGTGCTGGTGGTGGTGCTGGGGTTTGGGATGAGATAAAACTTTAAAAAATTTGGATAGGCATAATGTGTACTTTTTGAAATAATTTTTATATACACAGAGGCTTTTTATATTTAAAAAGAAGCTGTCTTCAAACTTTGGAGAAAAAGCGTAGCAAACTCAAAATCCTATGATGTTTCGCAACAATAAATCTTTTCAACTAGCTAATATACTTTAAGTTTATAATTAATTGGTATATAAGTTATAATAATATTATTAATAATATTTAAAAATTGTTTGCTTTTTAAAGGTAGGAAGTTCAAATTCAGAATATCTCTGAAAGTATTTTTCTCAACTTGTTTCTGTTTTCTGCGCAGTAGTCTCAACTTGTTTCTGTTTTCTGCGCAGTAGTCTCAACTTGTTTCTGTTTTCTGCACAGTAGTCTAAACTTGTTTCTGTTTTCTGCGCAGTAGTCTCAACTTGTTTCTGTTTTCTGCGCAGTAGTCTCAACTTGTTTCTGTTTTCTGCGCAGTAGTCTCAACTTGTTTCTGTTTTCTGCGCAGTAGTCTCAACTTGTTTCTGTTTTCTGCGCAGTAGTCTCAACTTGTTTCTGTTTTCTGCGCAGTAGTCTCAACTTGTCTCTGTTTTCTGCGCAGTAGTCTCAACTTGTTTCTGTTTTCTGCGCAGTAGTCTCAACTTGTTTCTGTTTTCTGCGCAGTAGCCTTTTTTATTCAAACTTCGTATAACAACAAATAAAAAAAAGAGAAAAAAGTGTGTGCGCTTTATATAAAATGCCTCCTAGGGTTCGCGGTAATAATTTCAATATATTTTAAATGTATATATTTTTATAATGAATCTAAAAATATATTTTTATATATTTAAAGTATATATTTTGTGTCAATTTTTATATATTTATTAAGTTTAATTATATGAAATAGGAAATACCTAAAATTGTTAAGTTATAATAAAAATTTTCATTTTAAATAGTCAAATACTAATGCCCTAAGCCATTAGAGACTTTGGCATTTTTCTGAAATTTGGAATTTTTCTACATATGTGTTCTTTTTCAACATTTTTAAATAAAGTTATTTTTATTTCTGAAATTTTGAAACAAATCTTTACAAAAAATCTTTTTCATTTTTTAACCTTTTTCTAAAACTGTAAAACGTTCAAAAAATGTGAGAGTTCTAAATATTATCGTATGGTCATACTCTTGGAGCTCTAAAATATATTTAAAATCTAATTATAGATTTTGATCCAAATTAAATTGAATGTTTATTTTAAAAAGTAGTTTTCTTTACCAGGTGGTTACGGGGGAGTTTCTTGAGAGTATTCTTGTTCATCTTCTTGAATCACGTTTGAGTCTCAAGTTAATGTTTTTTTTTATTTAGAGGCTTATTACATGTAATCAGAACGAAGACGTCAAAATTCAGACTATTTGGTCCCAAAAAAATAAGTCAATTTTCTGATAATTTATTTTAATTGAAACTTATTAGAATATTGATTTAGTTATAATAATCTAATATAGAAAATAAAATAAAAAAATTTTGAAAAAACAAAGGTTTTGTTTTCAAAGACATTTTTTCAGAAAACATAAAATGGTTTCTGAAAAAATGTGTTGCTATTTGCAAGACATTTTTTCATTGTAGCTGTTTCTGTTCTGTTGATAGTCACAAAAAAATGTTTGTCTCATGAATAAATTATTTATTTAACAAATTAAAAAGTTTTTGGATTCATTTTCAAAATAAATTCACATTAATGAATTTTCTAAACCCTTGAATCACGGGTGGTGTTCTTAAATCTTAAAAAAAATAAAAATGTTTATTTAACAAGTTTCTTAAAAAAAGCTTCTTTAAAATAAAACTAATTATAAAAGTTATAAACGGCTATTTAAATCAATTTTTAAGCGCTCAAAAAAATGTTAATATTCTGAACAATTAATAAAACACGAAAATGATTAAAAAACAAAACAAAAAACGTACCATATTATTTAACTGTAATTTCGGTGTAAATAAGAAAAATATTTACACCGAAATTTACTTTCTGAAAATGTTAAAATTAATAAAAATTGTATTGTAAATAAGTTAGTGGGTAAAAAACTTAATTGAAAAACCCTTAACGGCTAAAAAACTTAATCAGTTTTTTGTAAATATAGGTCCTACTCTATCATCAAATAAAACAACTACTAAAGTACACTTTGATTTGTACTTAAGAATACCCTAGGTGTTTTCATTAATTTATATAAAGCTTTTGACGCAATCACGTCTAATCAAATAAAGCTTTTGACGCAATCACCTAGTCTAATCAAATCCTTCTATTCAGACTCATAAGTTATGGTATAATAAATACAAATTTGTTCTGGTTTGAGAGTTACGTTAAAGAAATTTTACAACCTACGTTAATTTACAAATAAGATTAATAATTCAATATTTGTGTGTAATAAACATAAATTTGATTTAATTTTAAACTGATTAAGTGAAATATTCTTCTCAGTAACAATGTTTGGAAAACTTTTCTACAAAAAAAAATTTCCCCATGATTCTGAATTGAATAAGAAATCAGTTTTGAATAAGATTTAGGTACAACTAAAGTTGTTTATGGAAATCTTTTAGAATACTTATGGTGTATTTCTTCAAAATAAGTTTTAAAATTTTTTGGAGACAGTCCACATTTTGTTTTATACATAAACTGTAAAAATAGATAGATGTTATGTTTGAGAATATTTAAGGCACCAAGTCTACGTTAAAGAGGTTCACAAGGAATAACTTTACCAGCTCCAAATATTATTCTAACAGCATGTTTTTGCTTGCTCACAGTTTTCTTAACTTTGTGTGATTTGTACTAGCCCATACGATATTTCCGTAAGTTATATAACTAAAAGAAAAATATAAGTTTTTCAAGGACCTAAAATTTAAAAATGTCTTTGCTCTATAGATTATGCCAATGTTTTAATGGAGTTTATATATTGTTTCCATGATATATTTTCATTGAAATTCACTCCTGTGAGTTTTATTAATTTGGAGATTGGGTAAAAAAAGAGGTATTTCTTTTGATTTGCTTTGGTTTGTGAAAAAGGGAAAATTTTTTTTTAACATTTAAAGACAGTTTGTCGCATATAAACCATGCATATACTGTATTTAGTTCTTTATTGACTACTTTAAAAAATGTTTCAACATTTTCATGAGATTAAAAAAGATTAGAGTCATCAGCAAATGAAATAAAATTTAATAAGTTTGATGTTGAAGATAAATCATTAATATATAGTAAGAAAAGTAACGGTCCTAATATAGAACTCTGTGGAACTCCACAAATTATCGCATTTTCGGGTGTTTCTATATTATCACAACGTACGTATTGTTTTCTGTTAAACAAATAGTTTTCAAACCAGTATAAGTTTAAATCTTTTATTAAAATAAAGTTCCATTTTTTGATTAAAATGGAATGATTTACGGTGTCAAAAGCTTTGAACAGATCAATGAAAACTCCTAATGTGAAACAATCTTCTTTAAACGCATTAAATAAATGGTTAACTAATTCTACTACTGAGTGATCAGCCAAATGTTGTTTTTTTAAACCAGTCTCTCATTTATATATATTTTTTGAAATCATTTCTCATTTATATAAACGATATAAATAAATATTTTCAACATTTTGAACTCAATTTTGTTTGTGGATAATACCAATTAGTTTTATTCTAGTAAAAATATAAGATATCTTGTTTATACTTATAATTTTCTTTAATTCATTAATACTTTAATTATGCAAACGTTGCTTGGGCAGTACTAACGCAACGAAAGTAAAGAAGCTGCCTTAAGGGTCCCCAACCGGACCCTTACAATAATTGTTGAGGACCCAGGAAAAAAAGTTCTCTAGAACTTTATATAAACTTTTGAAACATAAGGCCTATAGAAACTCTATAGAATTTCTATAGAATGTCTACTAATTTCTATTGAAATTTCTATAAAACTTTTTTTCTATAAAAAAAAAATTTTATAGAAATTTTTATGTAAATAGAAATATTTTATTTTTTATGTAAATAGAAATTTTTAAAAAAGTTAACAGACATTTTATAGAAGTTCAATAGAATTCTTTAGAATTTTTATAAACCATAATATTCAAAAGTTTATAGAAAATTCTATAGAACTTTTTTTCCTGGGGATACACTTTCTGGGGATACATTTTCTTTACAATTGTCACAACTCAGTCTATCTGCTGATTTTATTGCACGTTTGCATTGTGAAAGCCATCACCAGATATACATAAATATAACAAGATAACAAGTTATATTATTAGCTTTATAGTTTAACCAGAAAATGAATTCCCAAAATGAATTGCCATACAGTAAAAAACTTTGACACAGTTGGGTCAATCTAATTCACCACATTTTAAAAAAATACAATAAAATCCATTAAAAGTTTAACAAGCTATTAAAGAGCAAATAGGAAATAATAAAAGAATACGTTAAAAAGATACACAGTGTATATATATATATAAAGTAATAGCCAAACAGAAAATGTCATTTGGGCATGGTCAACCTGTTTCTCAGGACACGTATATTTGAACATTACAAGAGGGATTAGAAATCTCATGTTTATAGATGAAAATCTTCATGCTTATGTAAATTGTTTCATGTAATTAAATGATAAGTGCTGCGAACGTTTAATGAACGTTCAGACGTTTAGGATGTTCAGGATCGTCTTGGGCGCGTTCAAAATAAATGCTAGTTTAGATGCTCAACTACGCACAGTGTATCATTTTAACAACCTAGGAGGAAAAAAATAATTTTTAAAATTATCTCAAAGTTGTTTTATATTGTGATAGCAGATAGGTCATAATGTTTTAGAGATCAAAAAATAGACCCTAAATTTTTTTATTTTAAACCAATGCATCAGCTAAATAATTCTTTAAGTATGTGCGAATATTTAATTTTGTGGAACAGATATGAAAACAATAATTTGACACCTTTAGTAATTGTGCACATGACGCGTCTCATTCTAAATTATTTTAATTTGAAATAAGAAACACTTTTCTTTTATTTTTATTGTTTTTAATTTTTATCATATATTTTTTTATTGACTTCTAGAACTCAATCAAAAAGTGAGTACTTTTATATTAAATCATAAAGTTATGAGACCAGTTTTAAGTAATTTTTAACAAATAATATCACCGAATTTTTTTGCATGATTATATGGAAATTAAATTTTATTCCAATAAGTTATTAAAACAAAAATAACATTCTGCGCATGTTTGCGCAACAACTACATTTTTTCTTTTTTACAGAATGGCTCCTTCGATTTCCCGGATGATTTTTTGTTGATTTACAAGTGCAAACCCCAAGAAATTTTAAGTTCGATGCAATAACAAGTTACGTAATTAAAAAAATAGACGCCGTTGGGTTGTCTGATGCTGCTTTAAAGTGTTTAAATTTAAAACGACAAGATTTTATCAAACAACTGAGAAAAAAAAAGACAAAAAGACATCGGCAGCCATCAACTCTACTTGGATAAGTAAAAACTTTAAATTTACTGATCCTATATTTCAAAGTTTGCTAAATAACTCCCAGCAAAATATTATAAAAATCTGACCTGGCCGGCCAACAAAATCTATCAGCGCTTGCTGAAATTTTAAGCTTTAAAATACAAAGTGCAACATCTCTTAGAGTCAAGTAGCTAAAAGATAAGTATGGACACGGTAATGAAACTGAGAAAAGAAGGAAAAAAGGGAGTCAGCATCCTTTGTTAAAAATGTTTCAAAATCATTTCGAAGTCAACCACACAGTGAGCACGGGACGTAATAAAAGCGTCTTTAAAAGTCTTATGAACGTTTTGAATGTCTTTTAATAATATAATAGTGCTAAACACTTCAAGAGTGATGAGTCCAAACTACGTAGTTTGTAACACAGCTGTAACACACAAACCTACAAACATAATGAAGTTTAGTAATTAAAATGTTTATCCAATTGGTTTTTGATTAATAGATGCAGTCAGTATCAACCAGTTTAAAAACAAATTGTATAAACATTTTAGAAATAATTATTTCTAGAAATAATTATTTCTTGGTCAATATTGTTTCAGTCGTTTACCTCTTTGTTGGAGAAAAAAATTATATCGTTTTATATTTCCTGTGTACTGCCTTCTCAGTTTACTATTGTGGCCTTTGTTATCTAGCATTTCAGGTTTCGTGAAAAAATTTACCATATCATTTAAAATATTTAAACATTTATATCAGATCACCACTTCTTCTTCTTTCTCCAACAATAGTAAACCCAACTTGTATAATCTCTCTTTATAGCTGCATCCTTTCAAACTTATAATTCTAGAAGCTCTTTGTTGGACACTCTCTAGCTTATTTTTATCATACTGCTTATGAGGATTCCTGATGGGCGCAGCGTATTCCAAATTTGGATGTACTAAGGCTATAAACAAGAGTTTCGTCACTTTTTCTTCTAAACATTTAAAAGTGTGTTTCACCAGACCTAGTTTTTGAGTTACTTTATTTACTGCTTTTTTACATTGTTTATTTTTTTATATTTATATTGTTATAATTATATTGTTTCTATACCAAATCATCTGAAACGTACACTCCTAAATCCTTTTCCATGATTGTGTAGACTAAATCTGTATTATTTATTAAAAACTTGCGCTGGTTATTTTCTATTATCGTAACATTACATTTTTGCTGGTTGAATTTCTTCAACCACTCATTCGACTATTCCATTAATAAAATTATACCCTTATACCATAACTTCCTAGGGCTATTATTGGGAAATTAATGGCTACTATATTGAGTTGGTATTAGCCAAAAACATTTGGAAAATATAGGGAAGCGCAAATTGAACCTTTATTAGGCAAATACCGGCAAATTACTGAATAAATCATGGTTCCAATATTGGGCCTACTAATTGAAAAAACTGATTTAAAATTAAAACAAAAATAATTAATAAAATATGAATAAAAATTATGTTAAGCTACCTGGAAGTGTGTTTTAATTGCATATTTATGGCAAATTTTTGTTAATTAGCTTTGATTCTAACCACAGTTACTGTTTTGCGCCCACGAATTTTTAAACGCGAGTATATGTTTACACCCACTCACTTTGAGTTTATGTGTGATATGGGATATCAAAACTATAAAAAGCCAATTTAAAAATTTTCAAACTAATAGTCATTATTTTATTTTTATGTGTCAAGAAATATTATTTTAAAAAAATAACATTTGCGTAAAAGGTATGCAAACTATGAATTTGCTATTTAATCATGGCAATATCATCAAGAACAAGAAAAAGTAGTGGATCAAAGCTTTTCTTGTATTACAGTTACAAACGCTAAGAGATCTTAGATATGGTCTGTTTTACAAGAAAGAAACAATAAAAATAAAAGAAATTTATCTGATAAAATACATAATCAACGATATTTAGTTAATGTTACTTAAACTTACATAAAGTTGATTGGTAAATAATTTCATGCAATTGCTTTATTTGTGTATTCTGTATGGAACATTATATTACTGGGAGATTGGTAAATGATTGGAATGCAACCAAACTATTTGCTAGGTTGCTATAGTAATTGGAAAACTATTACTTGTCAAGAGAAAAACTGTTTGTCAGAATTTAACGATGAAGCCCACATTAATAACACGTGTGATAAGAAAAAAAAGACTCCAAAAAAGAGCTTAAATAGAGACTAACGGTACACATCAAATCGGATAAGCAGACTTAAAAGAAAACAAAAAGCTATATAAAATTGGAGAAAATAGATCGAAGGAAGAAGTAAGATTTTTTTAATTAGTTATGTTTTCATTTAACTATTACTTAACAAATACAAGTTAATTAATTTTAGTTATATTACAAATATCTGCATATTTCGACTTAAAGCTAAAAAAATCTAATTAAACTCAAGTAAACTTTTGCCATTCAACTATCTATATTTTACTTACGTTAAGACATAACAGTTAAAAAATAATTAAAACTACTTGTGCTTAAAGTATTTTAGAAAACATTACTTAATGAAAATTCAATTTAACTAAATTCAATTTCTTTATAGTAAAAAAAAAAAAGCGTCTGAATAACTGCAACAAACAACTAGAAGTCAGGAAGAAAGGATAAATTTTGAATTTAGCAAAACAGAGGAACTATTTAGTAATGAAAGTTGCATAACAAACAGCAATAACTCAATCTAATGTGTCAACAAAATGAAGTCCAGGAACGTTTACGGGGACAAAAGAATTATGAAAGTATTTTCAACACAGCTTAGGCAAGCATACAATATGGTACAGGCTTACAGGAAACAGCTTACATTGCGACGGCAACTTGGATGGATGCAGAAATAGTTAAAGAAGACAAAACCAAGTTATTTATTAATTAAAACAAAGCCAAGTGAGCTCAAGCAAAAATTATGCAATCTCTTTTTAGAGTTTGACACTCAATGCAGAACAAGCATTATTGATTATGTTTTTTTTTGCTGGGAGAATTGATAATACAAAAGTTCGATTAATAGTTAAAGGTTCGACTAAATATTACCCTGCTACAATCAAAGAGGAACATGATACTGTATGTCAAGAGCTCTGCGGTAGGTATCTTTTCCATTTCACACCTGAAAAAGTTCAAAAGCATTCGAAACACGTTGAAGTAATTGCTCAGAATATATATGTTTTTTGAAAAATAATGGTGCCGATAAAAGCTTAAAGCTGCTAGGTGGTGATTCTACTTGTGTTAAGGCAGAGTGGTCAGGCGGAGATATGGGCTGGAAGTGAAATTAGAAAGAAAGCTAATCTGGCTGGTTTGCGCGCTCTATACAAATGAAAGTCCTCTGCGTCATCTGATGGCAACTCTTGATAGAATGACTTTGAGCAGCAACAATTGGAGAGGCAGTTTTGGAATGTTGTTAACTGACGTAACTGGTCTGAAAATTAATCCATTTAAAAAAATGTAACTTTTACTTTGTTAAAAAATTATAGTAAAAAAATTCTTATTTTAATTGATAGACAACTAAATAATAGGTAAATGATTATAATTAAAAACTGTTATAAAAGTTTTAATAATAATAGATAATTTAAAAAAAAGTTTAAGCCGTCAAAAATATACAGCCAGAAGCAAAAAATTGCGAATTTAAATTAATGCTAAACCACAATTCCCAGTAGCTTAATTATTTCGGATTTTTTAACCTAAGCTTTTTTTAGTAATATTATATAAAAATACAAGTTTTTAAAATACAGGGTTTTTATTCCGGAAGAAAAAAATAGTATGATACATCCTTGTGTTTATTTTACTTTTTATTTAGTATTTTGTACTTTGAATGGTTTATATCAAATTATTTTAGCTATATAAGTTTATAATTGTTCATGAATCAATGTATGTAGAAAGCAGAAAAAATTATTATTATTATTATTTTTTGCTATAATCAAACTAGATTTATTTCTTAATTTATCTTAATCAACCTAGAGTTATTTCTTAATTTATTTATTATTTTTGTTTTAGGTGCCCCAATAAGTCCTTAAGGTTTTTTCACAGAGCGGAAGAGCATTTGGAAAGAAGTGCGCCTTTTTCCTTACTGATGTTATAAAACTTTTCCAAAGGCGGCGTTGAACCACGGATCTCTAATTTCTGAGGCAAGCGGAGCTACAGCTGTTCTAATCTATCACCACAAAAGTTATGTTTACTGAAAAAGTAATTGCCTAATCTGCCTCAGTCGTTTAAAGCTGCAAGAAAAACATCCTCTTATAGAGCAAACCACCATTGCGAAAGAACTAAAATATACGTTGCAGCACATGCCTCTGCCCTTTAAGAAAAAGTTTGCCCCACCAATAATCTTAAATAAAGTTCAGCGAAAACTTTCAATCTTTAGCAGCAAAAGATGCCAAAGCAGCGGAACAAATTGCATCTCGAGTTATTTCCAATAAAGAATAATCTCCTGATGGAACTATTTGACTAGCTTATGCATCTGGCGGGCCTCCACTTACAATTACCCCGGGTAAATATTTATACTTAATCAATTAGCAGCCGTGGCGCAGTGGTAGCGCACTTGCCTCAGAAACAAAGGATCCGCACCTCTAGTTCTAAAGTAAACGAAAATTTCAAAAAGTGTTACTTAATAATAACTGGTGCAAGCGTAACATCCAAAACTCACGCCGTATTCTACCACATCAAAGATTTCATCAGTCGCAAAGAATCCTTCTTGGGACCCTATAGTCTTTTTGATAGTTTGTTCATATATATATATATATATATATATATATATATATATATATATATATATATATATATATATATATATATATATATATATATATATATATATATATATATATATATATACGCTGCGTAACTGCTACCATAATTCGGTTTATTAGATTAGGTAACAGAAAATCATAGCTTATGATTCATAATAAACATTTTAACCATTTTAATCATTAAACTGTTGTTAGTCATTATTAATTTTAATATTGCATGTAAAAATATTGAAGAGTATTTGACTAAAAGAGTATCCCGGTGGGAAATGAGCGATTAACGAGCTTTATAGCAATTTTCAAGCGATTTTTTTTTTCTTATTTTATTTTTTACTAATGTATTTAACATATTTAAAAATTCGATTTTTAGTGTTGAGTCTATTATAATTATGAGAATAACTGAACTTAAACATTGCGATTTTATAGCAATGTGTCGCTAGCTACATATCGTAGCTTTGTAGCTAGCTACAAAATATCAACAAATCTATGGCTGGTTGAAAGCTACATACCAAAATGTTTTAGACAGCAATTTTATTACAATATGACGCCAGCTACAACACCCAGTGAGTCTTTAGCTTATTAAGCAAGCTGCCCTTGTAGCCAAATTGCTGTCTTATCTTTACAAATATTGGTAGCTTTTTGCCAACTTAAAAAAGCTAGCGATATCTATGTAGTCAAATCGCTGTCTTTATCAATACGATTTACTTTATTATAGCTAGCTATTCGCTAGCCGATTTCCCACCGGGGTATTAGGCTACTTTGAATAAATTTCTTGGGGAGAAAATCAAAGATCGTGTCTTACAATTTAATCAGATGATACTTGACGGGAATGTAATGTAAAAAAATAGGGTTTATGTAGTGATTTTTTAAAATCATTTTGAAAGTCGGTGTATTTTAGAAGGTTTCAAGGGCTAATAATTTTTTTTTTAGCAGAACCATTTTTTTTTTGTTTTACCAATTTATAGTTATTTTTCCAGGTTTTGCACTTTTTTTTACATTTTGGCAATAGTTTATACTTTAGAAATGTTGAGATCACTGATCTCAAAATATAACTGGATAGCGGATTCTATTGTTTTTTCCGAAAAAAGTTGAAGCCAAAATTGGCCTCCCAAGATGGCGGCGATTTTAGTTCCTAGCGGTAAAACCGATATATATTATATTTTACTTTATCAAAATACAAAAAAAAAAAAAAAAAAATTAAACTTTTGTAAACTTGTAAGAAACAGAAGAAAATAATGAATTTTATAATTAATAATAAAAAAAAAAAAAATTATCTTTTTTTATAATTGAATTTATTATTAAATGGCATTAGTAAAATTTACAATTTTAGTTTTATGTATAATTTATGTACCTTTTAGTTCTTAGTTACCCAATGCTGTATGCTAGAAAGTTAATAACATAACAGCATGTTAAGCAGCAATCATGTCTACCTATAATTTTATATTCTCTATTTTTTGTAACAAGATACCAATTTGTAAAAATGCTGCATGAACTATTAATTGAGAATTGTGAGTACACAGAATATATATATATATATATATATATATATATATATATATATATATATATATATATATAATATATATATATATATATATATATATATATATATATATACAAACATATGTGTGTGTAGTGATTTTAGAAGAATACAACCAAATAAAAAATAATGTACAAATAATTACATATAAAAAAATTCTAGAAGGAACCCCTGAGTTGTGTATACTCACAGAGCTCAGCTAATAGTTCATGCAGCATTTGTAAATTTATAATATCTATTTAAAAAACTAATTAAAAGTTTATTTTAAAAAGATATTCAGCTGCCTACCATGCAGTTATGTTATTAACCTTCTAGCACACAGCATTGGGTAGTTAAGAACTAAAAGGTACATAAATTGTATAAAAAGCAATATTAAACAATTAATTTATGGTAAAACTAAATAAATGTTATAGTATACCATTTATTTACTTTTCATTTTAGTTTTACCATAAATAAACTTTTTATCTGTATATCATATAAAAATAAAAAATGATTAAAATGATTTCAGTCTTTCACATTTCAAACATTTATTTTAGTTGTCTAGAAATTGTTAATAACTACTAGAGTCTTATTTTAATTCCACTAATAGGTTATAACTAGTTATAACTAATAACTAATAGGTTATAACTAGTAATAAGCTATTAATAATAGGTTATCACTAGTTATATAGAGTAAACTAGTAGTTTATCTACTAGGTTTTAGGTACTATTTTTTTGTGTGCTCTTTACTAATGTTAAAATAAACTAGTTTATAATTAATTTAACTAAAAATTTTTATCCTATTTAATTAAATTTTTTACAAAAAAAAAAGATTTAATGACAAACAAACTTACTGTTTAGAAATTACTTACTGTTTAGAAATTAAATAAAATAAACTTACTGACAAACTTACTGTTTAGAGTATGTTTTGTTAAACAAAATATTATAAATATTTTAGAAATTTACGTAAATATGTAATAATGTTGCTATGTAAAACCAAAAATTATATTTGTATTTGAGACTTGTACATTTATTTTTATATAAAAAAAGATATAAAAGTTCGTTACAAAAATTTCTAAATTTGTAATAAACAAATACGCCGCCATCTTGGGAGGCCAAAACTGGCTTCAAAAAATTTGCCGTATACGCTATCCAGTTATATTTTGAGATCAGTGGTTGAGATATTTACGCTATGCGTAAACCAATTCAAATTACGCTTCAAATAGCAAATCAATATTTTTGTCTATAGAATGAAAATGCTACATGTACATGTAAATGTTACATGTAGCAATAAAACAATTATAATAAAAGTTGTTTAACAATTTTTATTATAACTGTTTTTATTATAATATCAATGATATTACTTAGTAAAACACTCGTGCAATTTTTATTTTGAAAATAGTGATCAATTATCACAGTAATTATAATGTTTTGAAGTACAAGTAGCAAAAAACTAACAAAATAAAAACTAAAACTGTC
Source organism: Hydra vulgaris (assembly GCF_022113875.1). NCBI lineage: Eukaryota > Metazoa > Cnidaria > Hydrozoa > Anthoathecata > Hydridae > Hydra > Hydra vulgaris. Next base: position 53,314,710 of record NC_061160.1, on the reverse strand, counting down.
ATAAATTCTAAACAAGAAAACCAATCCGACTGAAATTTTATCCAGAGGTTGATGTGACCATATGTTTCACTTGCACCGATCTTTATCAAATTATAGTTGTGGTTCTCATTCTACAGGTGTTTTTATTGTCGCCCCATAAAGTCAAAACTTAACTTGGACATTTAAATTAAATTGTTTAAATTAAATATTTTCTGTCAAAATTTTTAATTTTTCCTGCGGACAAAAATAAAAGATTTCAAAATTTGCATCACAGGGTACCTTGATGTGTACCCTGTGATGCAAATCACAGGGTACCTTGATGTGTACCACCTTTCACACCAGCGTTCTTGGGTCAGCTAAGTTGGCATTATCAGGATCCGTGCTAACCTTATAAAACTTAAATCAAGTTTAAGAAATTGGCCTAGAGACAAATTTTGAGGAACGCCAGGGGGGGGGGGGAGTAGTTAAGGCTCTGAGAAAAAAAGAATAAAAAACAACGAAAAACGTGTAATGGCTGAAACGTGGTTAATACAAGTGTAAAAAGGTTTGCGAGTTTTATGATTTTTTAAATCTTATTGGAAACTATAAAATACGGTAACGCGACTCTAAAGAGTATATAATTCGTGTGATGAGATTTTACATCATTAAAATTAATAAACAGCAAACGCATTCAAATAAAAGACTGTTAATCTGTCCTAAAAAAAAAATTAAAAAAATGAACAGCATTTAAGTAAAGATTAGACGGAGTGATGGCGAATGTACTTGCTTTTTGAAAAATAAAATGAAACTTTGTATTCATAGAAGTTAGTTGACTTTTAAAGTGTTAAATTTTAACGATTACTATTGATAGAATAAATAAATAAAAAATAAAAAAATTTCAAAAGATAACAGATGTACAAATTTTCTTGTTATTAATTGAATAAAACAAAGATACTATTTTTATCTACTCAATCTGTTTTCGCCTATTATTATTGCTCAACTTGACAATTATAACGTTTTTTATGTTTACAGAGTATGTTATGTAATAAACAAATACTAATGTATAAAAATGAGGCCAGATAGATTTCGCCACAAAATTGAATTAATTAAAAATGTTAAAAGATTTGCATAATTTGTTTTACAGAAGATAAACTTTGGAGTTATATACTGTTATATTGCTTAGAGAAAAAGAAAATTTTTTTGTTTGTTTTTCTAACCCCACCAGCATTGAATTTATTTCAAACGATAATTTTGGTTTTTTCCTGTCTTTCAAAACGGTAACGTCAAGTATACAAAAATACAACAAAGCAATAAGTTGGTTGCAAAAATATGCTCCAATTCCGGTTTTTAATCTTTTTATTTTTAATCCAGGTTTCTGCAACAGCACTTATCCTTGTTAAGATAATATCTTAACAAGGTTAAGTGTTATGGATTATTTGTCTTAGTAATAAGGAAAAGACTAAAAATAAAACTTTTTATTTCTCTTAACTAAAACAACAACAACAAAACATTATTATAACCATTTGATAGCTTTCCTTTCTAGCTGTGTTGCTTAGAATTGCATCTGCTTTATATAAATGATAGGTCTTGTATGTCTAAATCCATTTTAGCTTCAGTTATTATTGGTTTTAATTCCCCTTCATCTTCTTCATTGTCAGCTTAGAGATTTTCATTTGATTGATCAAAAATTAATATGATTAGGATTTTTTGCCTCCCAAGTAAAAGTTAGTCAAATATTAGGATATGTTTACATTAAAAAGCATTTTATAGTAAATTTTTAATGATGTAAGTCTTTTTACAAATATAAAAAATTAATTTTGGGGTTTTAATTGCCTCTTGAGTTAATTTAAGTTTATCAACATGATATATCAGTTACTAACTCTGTAGTTTATTTTACCAAAATATAATTCACTTTATCAAAAAATCGCTTTTCAAGATACATAATTATCTTTGTTCTAGTAATATATAGCAGTAATGTATTTAATTGATTTATTTCAGTAATATGTTCCAATAATTTTTCCCTAGTTTTATTTAGTAATACATTTCTAGTAATTCGTTAATGTAGTTTTTGGGAGTAGTACGTTGTAATTTGTTCCAGTAGTATCTTGTAATTTGTTCCAGTAATTTGAAGCAGAGAATTTCTGTTGACCAACCTTTTTCATCTATTAGTCAAAGATGTAAATCTGTTATCAGAAGACTGATGTTATGTTATTTTCTAGAATTAAAATTGCTGGATCTTCTTGACTCTACTCATGGAGTCTTTGTATTGATGACTATTATCTTTGGTTTGCACAAAGAATGCAATAGTCACATGATTAGCAAAGATTGACAAAATAAATTTCATTAATAGCAATCATTTTTTTATCTTTGTTATAAGTTGATGCTAAAAAGTTGTAGAACCTTTAGAAAATCTTTTAAAAAAATTAGTGACAAACATTACCAATCCATCTCTCATACATGGATCTGATCTTATTACCTCTTCTAATGATAAGGAAAACTATTTGCAGTAAACTTTATTTTCAAATCATATCATTTCATAACATTTCAAATCATAACATTTCAATCATAACATTTCAAATCAAATTTTTTGACTACATTCTTTCTGTCATCCCAGAAAAACAGATTGATTGTTAGCCATCCCAATCATCTTAGCTACCATTGCTAATTTTTTTTTGCTTTTACTCCTCTACATCTTATGGATTATACAACATTCCTCTCACAGTCTTACAAAAGTATTTTTCAATACTTTTTAATTTTCTCAACAAGTGCTTAACTAATTCTTGTTATTCTTAATATAACTTTTTTATTAACAGTCATGGAGTCTTTAGTTAACAAACTTCTGATATCTCATCTCGAATCCTCTTGCTCTACTGCTGATTTCTTAACCATTACAACAGTTGTAATGAGTATTAGATATTATTAACAGTTGTAATGAGTATTAGATATAAGCAGGTATTTGCTAGAGCAAGGCAAGGAAAAAAGGATTAGATAGAAATGAAGTAGGAGAAAAAGCTAATGCTTTGATCATATTAAAAACGAAATAAAACCACAAAAAAACTCAGTTGGTTATTGGTGATAATTATCACTGATTATCTTATATTAGTAAATGATCACCCTCTATGTCCACTACTTTACATCTTTATTGATTATTTTTCTTTGTATTTGATCATCTTTTTAATCTGTTATTTTGTAGCTACCTATTTTTCTTAAGTATAACTTGCAAAAAAGTTTTAATTGGTTTTAACTGTATTTTTTTCTGAGATTAGTTTGCTTACATATAATTCCATTATATATTGTTTTTTAATTTAAAACAAAGCATGTTTTTATAAATGATTTATTGCCAAAAGCGATTAAATTTTTTCATTGTTATAAAAAATAAAGTAAAGAAAATGTTTTTTTAATTCTACAACTGTTATAAAATTAACCCTCAATCCACTAGAGGTAGTTTCATATAAATGAAATCCACTAGAGGTAGATTCAATCCACTAGAGGTAGTTTCATATAAATGAAATCCACTAGAGGTAGTTTCAGCCAGAGGAGTATTAATCCTTCTAAGTAAAATAGTAGCATAATTAAATAAGTTTTTATGTTATTTTAAATGTTTTATTGTATAAATAAATAGTTCTTTTCCATAAAGTATGTAGAAATATTTTACAGTAGCATTTATAAAAAAATATCTAAATAAAAGTAGCAATGCTTTCTGTCTTTGTAGGAATTTTTTTAAGTATTCAGTAAAGAAATATCACTAGCATCAAGGAAAATAAATGTTAAACTATTACTTCTTAAAAATTTAATTGTTTTTGCAGTAGAAATTTTTTTCACTTGACCAATATAGTATTATACACACTGTTTAATATTGATTATAAAAATCTTTTAATACCTCAGGTTTACCTGAGATATCAAAAGTAATTTGATTTCTTATTTGTGAGTTATTTTAGTTCTTATTTGTGCTATATCTTCATTCTTTATATCTTCTGACAATGTATTCCCGAAGTTTTTTTTTTAAGATGAAAAATCTTGGAAACAATTTTTTTCTTATTAAGTAGTTTTCTCTAAACTATTTTTTTTCGAATTGTTAACTTTTTCTCTTTTTAATTTAAAAAAAGAAAAAGTTAACAATTTGAAAAAGAATTAATTTAAAGAAAACTCCTCAGTTGTTTCCTTTTTTCAGGAGTCCTTGACTTCCCAGGTTTTCTTTTTTGTTTTGTTTGGTTTTTAGGAAGCATTAAGCAAAGGTTGCACATGTTCTGGAGTTAGTTTTTTATTATCTGAGTTATTCATGAGGTTGCAAAGAAAAGCATTTCATGGGGAAATAAAAGTAGTCGATTTTTTGTGATGGTGTACTTTTTTTTTCTTCAAACAAAGCTGCAAGCAAACACTGTTAGATTAGGAGTTATTAGAAAACAAAGTATAGAGTTAAAGAGCATAACAGTTGATAAAAGACTTTAAAAGTTCTAGGTTGTATGGCTCAGGAAAACATGACTCAGGAAAAACGAAGATAGAAGAGATTTCCAAAGGGTTGAAGAGCGGTGAAGAAAACTAGACAAATGTTTTTAGAGAATGTAGGTACAAATACCAGAGATTATCTTTTTCCAGATATTTTGAGTAGCGACCATGATAGTGTTGTAGAAAATAGAAAGTGATGCAACTTTAATAAGAGATTTGTAGAGGTAGAGAATGGAATTTAGAGTAAGGTAATGGTAAGCATGATAAAGAGAAGCAATCTTATCAGATGTTAATTTAGCAGTTAATTGTATATAGTCTAATATTATTTTATTAATATTTAAGTATATTGCTAATAATCTTTTTAAATAATCTTGTTTATTAAATGTTTTCTTAGTATTCGTTACACTACTTTCCAGTGTAACAAATACAAGAAAATTTTATCTTTTTGCATTAAAAGATTGAACGGCTTGTCTTTCAATTATTAAAAATGTAAATTTTCTTTTTGTTACATTTTTGTTTATTTTATTTGCAACACTCCCTTGTAGCAGCAGGCTATAAGATAGTCGATGTAGTAACACTCCCTTGTAGCAGCATACTATAAGACTATATATAAATAATAATAATAATGATAACTAAATTTTAACTTGTTTTATTGTTAACTTTGATTATTTTGCTCTATAGTTTTATTGAAAATGGTTAAGAAACTTGGATGTGTTAATCAAAAAATAATGCACATTTGAAAGCTTGTAATAGTCTTACTGATACATCATTATCAAAGACTTTATGATTGTTAATGAGCTTTTATGCTATGTTTTCAACAAAGTTGATGTTTTGCCCTTTAAAGTTATGGTTAAGATCGTCTCTTGCTTCTTTACTGACAAAGAAATTTAAAACTTGCAACCCATTAGAACTTTTGTCATGAAATAATCTTGTTAAAAAGATTACTAAATCCAAGCGTTTGTCAAAACATAAAGCTCCTGATAAAAAATTAAAGATGTCCAAGATATCTGTAGACTGATGCTTGACATTACTTCTTCAAACGAATCTATCCATATAAAATGCCCTGAATTTCATGCTAAAGATTTGTTGCATCTTCCCTTTGTGGACACTGATTACATGGATGTCACTACAATATTGCAGCAGATACACTGCATGCAGGCTGACATTCTCAACCTTTGTGCCACAAGTAAACCAATTAATGTAAATCACAACTTAAATTCAACTAGTTCTCACTCTGTTGAGTTTGATATAAATGCTTCGTACCTGACTGAGCTGGTTAATAATATGGCTATTGAGCTAAAATCTTTTCGAATCAATTCATGGTGTTGATCAGTGAAAGGTTACATAATTTATTCACGGATTTTGGGAAACCTGTTAAATCTATTAACAAAAAACAAAAACAGACCCAACTTCTTATTTATGTTGAGCAGGCCCAACTTCCTACTAATGACTGGTTGTTTCTTCCGACTACTTATATAAAATCAATCATCTCTACCCTCAAACTCACGTCAATTCTCCATCTAATTCAACTAAAAAAATTGAGTTAAATTCAATATCAAATGATTCTATTACTGATGCACACTTATTTGCTGATCATGATAATGATTATAGTAATGTTTTTCACTTATCTTGTCATTCTTTATCTAATGATACCTCTCAACCAGTATTGGATCTTATTGATTTCCAAACTGTTACTCATCTGAAGAAAAAGGGAAAGCAAAAAGTGCTTATTGGTTCTGGAAAAATTCCAAACAATTTATCTTCGTTGAAACCACTTCATTCGTATGATTGCTCTAAAACAGCTTCTCTATTTGTTTCTTGTTTATAACTGCCTCTGTTAAAGAATTAGCTGAATTTGTCAACACAACATTCAAAGCTAAAGCCACTTGTCTCAAAGTTGTTACAAGTAAGTATCACTCTTCCTTTTAAGTATCTGTCTCTGCTAGAGATTCTGTCAGGCTCTACGATGGTAGCAAATGGCCAGAGAATGGCCTTGTGCGTTGTTTCTTTGAAAATGACAGTAAGAATTTGTAGCTTTAATTCTTGTGGTGTACAAAGTTCTACACAGGAACTACTATTCTTGTCTGCAACATATGATATCATATACCTGGGTTTTTTGGCTTTGGAGTGTCTCCAACTGATTCTTCAGCAGGTTTCGTTTGTGGTAGACTGTTTGGTGGTGTTGCTATCTTGTGCTGTGATTCTGTCTTCTGCAGGACTCGAGTAGTTACTACTGATAATTCATGATCTGTTACTATCCAACTTGTAAATAACCTTTCTGATAAGTTCACAATTATTAATATCTACATACCTTGTGATTCATATAAGAATGATGATACGGATCTTGAATGCCTTGGTATTCTTTCAGCTCATTTCAGATTTAAATGTTAAATTTGTTATTACTGGTGACTTTAATTGTGATCCACGATTTTGGTCTCCATGTAGTAGTCTCCTAGTTGATTTTTGTACTGACGAAAATCTTGTTACAGCTGATATCTGTCATGCACATGATTCCTTTACCTTTGTTAATGAAGCATGTGGCACCTCTTCTTTGATCAATCACTGTCTTGTCTCCCAAAGTTCTCTATGCTGTGTTAATAACTTCAAAATAATTCAGTCAACTAGTTCATCTGATTATTTACCTCTAGCATGTGATATCTTGGCAAACAGTTTAGCAAATAAAAACTGTACTAGTTTCTGGTCTACTGTGACTTGTATTCGCAACAATATATGTAGTCTTCTGCCTTCTATTGACTCTGCATCAGGTCCTGATAATGTATGTCACATGTGGTATAATAGTTATTGCACCCTGTTTAAATAAGTCAAGCCAACATGCAATTTAAATGATACCTTTATAGTTAAACACTGTAATCTGCTTAAGGATGATGCCTATCTTGTCACTCCCAATGAAGTCCAATCTATCATAAATCATATGACCTATAGAAAAATAGCTAACCATTTTGGACTTCAGTTAGAGCATTATCTCTAATGCTAGCCCAAATTACTTTGATATTTAATCATTGTGCTTTTCCTCCATGTTTTGCCATGGACACATGCATATTGGTGCTTTGCACTCTGTTATTTCTTCTGTGGTTAAAGATAAGAATGATAACATCTCCGATTCTGCTAATTATTGTCCAATTGCTTTGGTTAAAATTTCTCCAAGATTTTGGAACATATTTTTGTCTCACACGGTAATGAATATTTTACTGGGACTCCCAATCAATTCCGATTCAAGAAAAACCATTGCACTTTTATGCTAGTTCTTATATTAAAAGATATTTTAAATTTTTACCTGTCTCATGACTCAAATATGCATATGGCGTTTATTGACACTAGTAAGGCCTTTGATAGAGTTCGATTTGACTTACTATTTATGAAACTATTTAAAATTATCTCTGGTGTAACTTTATGCTTACTCATTGTCTGGTATGCTGGTCAAACAACTTAGATCCTATGGAGTGGAATATTATCCAAAACATTTAGTATCAGTAATGAAGTGCGTCAAGGAGGTGTACTGTCTCCTCTTCTATTTAATATATATATATATTAACGAGTGCTCTACTCAATAAAACTACCATTGGCTGCTGCTTGGGTCCTTCTCTCCTTAACAATCTTCTTTATGCTGATGATATTGTCCTGTGTGCACCCTCACACAAAGGTCTCCAGATATTACTTTACTTATGCTCTACTTATGCTGTGAAGCATGATATAGTTTATTACAGTATTAAATCTCAAATAATGGTTTTAAAATTTATGAACCCCTTGTAAATAGCCCTCATTTCACCTTATCTAACATGATTCTCACATACACTTGTTAATATAAATACATGGGTCATTTGATCTCACACGATATGCAGGATGACAAATATATCTTAAAACACATCTGTTCTATGTATGCTAAAGCGAACCTCATCTGTAGAAAGCTCAGCTCTACACAAATACAAACAAAGATCATGTTATTTAATGCTTTTTGCAGCCCAATCTATGGATGTCAGTTATGGTATTTTTATAGAAGACTCATTTCATTATCTACATGTTGCATGTAATAATGCACTTTGCTTGGTATTGAACAAGCCACCATGGAACAGTGCTAGTGTGAAATATGGTGCCCATTCACTTAATGTTGTTATTCATAAGCAACAATACTCTTCATTGTTACTGCTGCAGAATAGTCAGAACCTTGTCATAAATGCTTTTGTTAACTTGGATATGTTCTTGCAGTCTCCATTGATGATTAAATGGAGAGTTGAGTTATATTTATCACAATTTAGTTTTTTTTTTTCCCCTGGGTTTTATATTTAAAAGCATTATTTTTTTATATCCACTTTATTTTACCAATTGTATATTTATTATATTGGGCTTTGAGCCTGTCAATAAATATGATATATATATATATATATATATATATATATATATATATATATATATATATATATATATATATATATATATATATATATATATATATATATATATATTTAACATAAAATGTAAACAACTCTTTGTATTTAAAAAAAATAAGTACAGCTTATGTCAAAACCATTAAATTTAATTTAGGAAACTAACTAAATTTATTGTTTTTAAAAACCACAAAATCAATCAATAGACTGAAATGTTTTTAAAAACATTTGATTTTTTTGGAAAAAAAAAATTCTGAATGTTTTTATTTTTATTCTTTTTACTGATTCCATACATCAACTGACAAATAGGTAGAACTTGCAAAAAGTGTTGCTACATTAACTGACAAACAGATAAAACATGGGAGGAATGCTGCTACATTGAATGACAAATAGGTTAACATGCGAGGAGTGCTGCTACATTAACTGAGGGTTTTGGTTTGGGTAGGCAATCTATCAATTAAAACAATAGATTATCTAATAGATGTATTCATAAATATGTATATATATATATATATATATATATATATATATATATATATATATATATATATATATATATATATATATATAATATATATATATATGTATAATATATATATATATATATATATATATATATATATATATATATATATATATATATATATATATATATATATCAAATATATATATATACATATATATATATATATATATATATATATATATATATATATATATATATATATATATATATATATCAAATATATATATATACATATATATATATATATATATATATATATATATATATATATATATATATATATATATATATATATATATATATATACATACATATATACATATATATATATATATATATACATACATATATATATATATACTTATATATATATATCATATATATATATATATATATATATATATATATATATATATATATATATATATATATATATATATACATATATATATATGTATAATATATATATATATATATATATATATATATATATATATATATATATCAAATATATATATATATCAAATATATATATATATATATATCAAATATATATATATATATCAAATATATATATATACATATATATATATATATATATATATATATATATATATATATATATATATATATATATATATATATATATATATTAGATAAAATTTATATATTTTTGTATCTATTAGATAAAAATTATAACAAAAAAAAAATATATGTATATTAGATAAAAATGGACCAATTAAAAGAGTCTTTAAAAAAAAGAATAATGATTTTGGATGGAGGGATGGGAACAATGATTCAAAAGTACAAGCTTGAAGAAGATGAATTTAAAGGTTAATAATTAATCAACTTTTAAGTTATAAAATAAGTTTTTTTAAGTTTTATAAGTTATTTATAAAGTATTAAGTAAATGAATTTTTTAGGATTTTCATCAGGTTTTTTTTATTGTTACTTATAAATGTATAATTTTATTTTCTTAATATGCATTATTATTTGCATAAATGTATAATATTTTTGTTATATATATAAATGAATAATTTCATTGTTACATATTATTGTATAATATAATTGTTTTTAAGGTGAAGAGTTCAAAAATCATTCTTTTAACCTAAAAGGAAACAATGATTTTTTATGTTTAACTCAACCTCATATAATTTATGAAATACACAAGGTATGTGTAAAGTTTTTTTAGCAAATTTAATTTTTTTTTATAGAAATAATATTCTTAGTTAATGAAATTTTAAATTAGGCTTATTTTGAGGCTGGAGCTGATTTTGTTGAAACAAATACATTCAGTGGAACAGCAATAGCTCAAGCAGATTATGGAACAGAGAAATTAGTAATTTATTTTAATTTTGTGTATATATAAATTGTATGTCATCATCATTGTCATCATCATCATCATCATCATCATCATCATCATCATCATCATCATCATCATCATCATCATCATCATCATCAGTATATGGTTCTTTGTTCGTTATTGCAACAAGGTCATCGGCTCACAGGATTTTAGATTATTGCCGTGTCGCTCAGTATTTTAAAAATTTTTTTTAGTATTACCAATAAGAAAGATCTAAACTTTTTAGATATGTTATTTTTGAAAAAAAATTTTGAGCAAAAACTTTAAATATAAGAGCTGTTCTAAAAAATGCGTTGCATTACCGAATGCATCGAAAAAGAGGGTTTATGCATGAGATCATAAAAATGACATTCTGGTATGTTTTTTTTATTCATTTTCTTCAAATCAAGCTATAAACTAAATAAATCCACATTTCTAAATTTTGACATTTTTCATATCATTGTGGCGTTTTTAAGTTTTTGAGTTCAAGTAAACTTTATATAATATATTAGTTAACAAATCTCGTACTTGGGTTTTCAAAAAAAAACTTTTAACAAAATTTTTTTATATACGTTTTTAAGAAAATTTTTTTAGCTGGATGTAATATTTAAATGTAAGTCGAATGTCTAAAAAGTATAAACTTTGCTTTTGAAACGAAAAAGATTTTTTGGAAGTTTGGTTTTAACTGTGAGGTGTTGCATTACCGAAACTACACAGGTTGCATTATCGAACTTTCTGGTTTTTGCTTATAAATGAATTTGAAAGGTCTATTTTGCAATGATTTTTAAGCTATTATTTTAAGATAAAACTTATTTACTATTTTTTATCCAAAAAATAAAATTGATGCAAATAATAATTGTAAAATTGAACGGAAATTATTCAAAGTCTCAGAGGCGTGTTATAGGACTTTCAGGGTAAAGAAACGGACAATCAATTTAAACAGGGGAAATTTTTTATTACAGAATTTAAAACTATATATTGAACGTTTATGAAAATAAATTTTAAATAAATAAATAAAGTTTTTAATACAAAGTTTATAGTTAACAAATCCGCTTATTTTGAATACACAAATAACACTATTTTTGATTATTTTAAAATAAAAACTTAACAACAATTTTATGACATCTTTTTTTAAATCAAAGTAATAAATTTTTCAAGTATTTTTAAACTAATTTTTACTTTATGAAAAAAATACACACAGCAAATTGTTATTTTAAACAACCTTCCCAGCAAACATTTTACAGCGGAATTTTAGTAGACTTTTATAGGCATTTTGAGAGTTTCCTATTTTTTTTCCACTGTGAAAAGGCTCATTGGTTACATAGTGGACCACAATTGGCAATCGTCATAATGGCTAGCCAACAACTAGCTTTTATATTACATGTTGAAGAGTTATTGGCTAGCCATGTTTAACGAGTCCCTTAAAAAGCCTATGAGCAAAACTCTAATTAACTGCTCAAAATGCTTATATAAGTCACTGATATTTTATATTTAAAAGCATTATTTTTTTATATCCACTTTATTTTATAATAACTATGATTTTGCATAGATGCTTTGAATGCAAAATTACCATTCTAATGTGGTCTTGTCGACGACACGCTCTAACACAATTTTTTGAAAACTTTACTTTGCAGCAATTTAATTGATTATAACTAAATTTTTAGAAAAATTCTGATAACATTTTTTTATTGCAGAATTTATATAAATTGAACAGAAGAGAATGGACACTAGATTTCGTAAGGTACAAACTTATAAAGGAATAAACACACCATTACATAGAAAAAGAAAGTTACCTAAATCTTTGATCAATTCTATGCAGATCTTCTTTAGCCTAGCAATAAGAAACAATCTATTATATCTATTATCAATTTATATGCTATAAAAAAAGCTGTTTAGGCGGGTTTTTTCGTTGTACAGATTTTGACGACAAGGAATGTCAACACCGTATTTGCCCAAGAGACACTGAGACTTGATGCAAATATCATTTAGAGAAAGTTCTTGGTGAAAATACTTATGTAGAGCAAGTAAATATTTTTGGTTTAGTCTTCAACATTTTGAAACCAACCTTTACTGATTTATTTTCAGATGATTTACTAAAACACCAACAAGACACTGAACCAGATTATTTGGAGACGCTGCCCAAAACGTATTTTTGTGGGTAGAGGGGTCTTTGAATCTGCAGTTAATTTGTCTGAGATTGAATTTTATGAAGGTCCTAATGGAATCTTATTTGTACTTAATAAATTTTAACTAACAGGATATGTAACGTCTATGAAACTTAATGAAAAGAATAAAGAAGCTATAAAGTGGTCCTTCAATAGTCCATTGAACGTGTCAATAAGAGAGAAAAATAGCTAAAATCAATTAAAAAGGCTTAGTTAAACAAAGATAATAAAGAAAAGGCTTAGTTAGCAAAGGTAATAAAGAAATTAATAAAGAAAAAACTCAAAATATATTCCTGGAGGGTTTTAATATGTTTATATGAACTTTTTATTATGGTTTTATTCTTTTGTTTTATATATTTGTCGTTTCCATAGAACTAAAATTTGCCTCGAATACAAATCTTTGAAATATGATAACTTTAAACTCGTTTAAGCTTTGATCTAATTTTTTTTTGCAATTTTTTACATAATTAAAAAAGATCCAAACGAGAGAAGGATATTTAAAGCCACTTGACTGGGCTGGCTTGGTTTAGTTCAGAGACAAATCTTTTACGCTGGTTACTAACAATACAAGACTCTACTGAACGACATAAACAGCACAGACTTACACATTACACCTATACACCCTTATGCACATACAGCCTGTTTACATCTTTTGCATGCTTTTTGTTCTTTCATAGATAAACTATCTTTGTTTGAACTCATCCTTATTTAGATAATTTTAAAAACCATTAGGGTTTTATCATACCCTAAATCAAATCCTTATTGTTGAGTGATGGAGATGAAGAGATGGCTTTCAATTAGAAAATAAATGTATTTAATAATCCACCAAAACATTAAAATATGATCACAATAGTTAATACAAAATGAGTCTAAAAAAATTTGATGAAACACATTTTTCTTAAAACATGAAATAAAAATAACTGAAATAGTGAAAGATTATTTTTTAGAAAATAATCTTTCAGAAAAGTTTTCTCTACGGTCCGAACTAAAAGAAACTTTGAAACCATATCTAAATCGAAATTTCCGAAAAGTAAAGTTTTCTCTACGGTCCGAATTAAAAGTAACTTTGAGACCATATCTAAATCGAAATTTCCAAAAAATAAAGGTACTTTTTAATTAAAAAAATAACTGTTTTTTTAATTAAAAAAAAAAAGCAATTTTTCTGTTTGTTTCAAATGTTGTAACCTTTTATATACTATAAATAATAAAAATGCTTCACTTATCTGGATTAATATACATCATTAGTATATAACCAATTTTTAGCTTGATATGATAAATATTTTGATTGCTAGCTTGTCACAAAAATTGCTAGTTTTTTCACTCTTATTTTAAATAACTGGGTAATCGAGACATTTTTTTTTAAGTTGATTTCTTAAAATAGTTTATAAAACCAGATTTTTGGTGAAAATAAAAATCAAAAAAGTTTTTCTATCAAAAGTTTGCCTTTCTGTGGAGGACCATCTTAAGCTTAAGAAATAATTTAAAATTTATTTAAAATCCATACTTCAAAACAACAATTTTTACCAATAAAATTTTTTAAAATAAAAGCTGTTTATTTGCAGTTTTAACAATTGAATAATGTTATTTAGAATTAAGTAGTATTATTTGGAAAAAGTGCCTTAAAAGTGTAATTGTGTCAAAGAAAGTATTAGAACTAAGTGTATTTTTATCCATAAAGAAATTTAATAATAGATTTATTAGAATGGAATCTTTTTTTGGGCACCCCATATAATTTTGACCTACAAGATCCAGTATAAACAGGGTTTTACTAGATTACTATTTAATGATCTTATCATCTTGAAACAAACGTTTTTTGTTTTTATAAAAGTTGATGCGCTTTTCTTTATATATTAAACATTAAAACGGCGCTATCTGGAAATTTGAATTGATTACAAAATATTTATGCACCTTCAACGGCCATCTCACCAAATCCAAAAAATCAAAAGAATATCCATAGTTTTTATAGATAGGGAAAGACAAAGCAAGATATCAAACGTTTTAAAAATCTTGATTTATTGTAAATCTTAGCCCAATGAAGCAGTAATATTTTGTCAGTATTCTTGTTTTATCATAATGATTCATTGCTTCCGTAAGTTTCAGGAATTATCTTTTTCCGGATATTTCCGGAATTCCGGATATTTTTAAAATTTTTTTATATTTTCCGGATAATTAAATAATTTTCGAAAATACATTTTATAAAATTTTTTCTGTTTATTACTGTCATCAAATGAAACAGTAACAAGTATATATAAACTGTAAATTTGTTGTCCATAAATTACGGAACGCTGTATTTAGTTAACAAACAAAGTCAAAAAAAGATTAAAAGATTTCCCTCGCAGAGTAAACCAAAAATGAATAAGCATTTTAATTAAAGTTTAAGAAAAATCCCAGCGCAAAAGAGCGAATGATCTCCTACTTTTAAAATAAAATTAGCGATGCGTGTCAAACTCTTCTCCTCAAAAATATTGTAAATTTACATTTTTTAACAAGCTCTTTTAGCTATTATCAAAGAGATTTCTTTTTTTATTGTTAAAAACTTTCTTTTTTCAAGTAAATCACTTCGCTTATGGACTGAAACTTTTTTCAGTTTGTTTGTCGGTGGTTCAAAATTTACTGCATCATTATTTCGTTTTCTGTCCAGTCGTACCATTGCAAGTCTCTTTTTGTACACACTTCTTGAAAGTATCATTTTTTCGCATAATTTCTTATTAATTGGAGACTTTAAAAAGTTTTGACGATGGTAGAATGGTACTCGTTTAGAAATCAGTTTTTAATTTCCATCAAATATGAGAAATATCGTTAAATTTAAACTCTTTTGAGATTAGTAAAATCTAATTCTATAGAGCAGTGAAACAAATAGTTCGATCTAAGAATAAAAAATTTGGTATGACCTTCAACTAGTAGAAACTTCTATTAATCTTAAAGTTACTATAATACCGTGGTGTAACATTATGGTCATGCGGTACAACTTGTTTTCGTAAAGGGTGAAAAAAACTTATAAAAAAAATTTATTATTACTGACTAAGATTAATTACTTTGTTAGTAATAAGTTATTTCATACAAATAAGTGTTATATAATAAAACTATATTCTAAACTATAAGGATTTTATTTTATGTAATTATTTTAAAGAAATCTAAACATATGCACTTAGACTAAAGATCAAGTGAATCAAATTGCTTTTAAATGCCATTACTAGGTTTTTAAAAACATCGCATTTCGAGGCACGTTTTCTTTTCAATTCAAAAAGCGCCTGTTAAAATTAATTATATTTTCTTTAAAAAAATCACTTTTTTAAAAAGATTTAAAAATATGTTTTTTTTTTTTTAATTTAAAAGATTTTAAAAAAATCATTTTTTTAAATCTTTTAAATTTTGAATCATATGAATGAGCACGTGAATCATTAATAATGCCTCGCCTTTTGTTTATCATAGTTAAAATAAACTTAAAATTTAAACTATATATCTAACGAACGTTTAAACTTTTTTAGTTTTTGAACGTGGAGATTTTTTTATAAAAGAAGACTTTGTAAATTAAGTTTAAAACATTTTAAACTCTGAGTGGAAGAACTAATTGTAGAAAACTAACTGATTACAGAAAAATAATTCAATATCTTTTTATTTATTTATTTTCTTTTTTAACATATTTATTACAAAAGATTTCTAATTTTTTGTATTTTAGAAGTCTGGTGTTTATTATTATTATTAGTTCCTTTTTTTTTACTGCAATTGAAGTATGCTCCGAAAATAGTTAAAAAAATATTCATTTATATTTTCCAAAAGTTGGTGTTTTACAGGTAATAAAATGTTTACTGAAAGAAGTTGGCAAGCAAAAGTCTCGGATATATGTCGGTTTATTTTGTAAAATTACTACAAAAAACCAAAACGCTCAAATAACGTCTATGGGATTTCAGTTATGGTGGTGCCTCTGATCTCTAACAACGCGTTAAACGTTTATCTATTTGTATATCTTTGGGGAATTGAAGCAATATTTCATTATCCATTATGTATTTAAATGTATAAGTGCATGTCTAAAATAGTTTCCGCATTGTTTAACAGCATTTAAATATAGTCAAGGCCGGCGCGATAGGGGTGTGTGGGCAAATGTCGTTATGGCAGTCGGTATATTTTAAAAAACGAGTCTTTGACTTTATCTTCTTCTTATTATTATTATTGTTAAAATTTTATCATTATTATTATTCTTTTTTTGATGAAAAAATTATGTAGTTTTTTATTTATCTAAACGGTGAATAAGGATACTCTTACACTGGCGTAATATTATAGTAATATAAAAGAATGGAGGAGAGCATGCCCCCTCCCTCCCTCTTTGTAAACTCCAGATTTTTTCCAGATATTACAAAAAAATTTTCCGGATTTTTTCCGGATATTTAAGAAAAAAAAATTTCCGGATTTTTATAATATAGCCAGGATAATCTATGAAGTTTTGAGTTTGTAATTAAAAAAATTGTAAAAAAAATTTGCCATTAGTCATCGGAGGATGATAATAGAGCAAAATAAATTTGCATATAAAAAAACTACAAAATTATACCCATAAAATACCACTCATTGCCATTTACCCTAACCACAATTTTATCTTTTAAAAACAAAAAAAAAAAACAAAAACTTAGGAGTGTATAAAAACTTAAAACAATATTTAAAAAAACAAAAACTTGTATTTTAAAACACAAGCTATATATACAGATTTGTTTCCACTCAATTTTAATTTCTACACCCATTTCGTCATATTCTTGTTTTTTTTCAAATTTATTTGTTGTATAACTGACAGATTTTTAACGTTACCATACCTAATGATACGAAGCATATTACAAGAATCTTTTGTATGCTTCCAAGTAAATTTGATTTAGTCTCTAAAATTCCTGGACCTAATAATAGAGCAATTTTTTTAAATGTTAATCATTTTCTAAGTCAAAGGCCAATTTTTTTAAAAAAATTTTGTTTTATTAGGATGTTCTCAAAAGTCCTAACCCTCTTATGATCAGAAGTCTTTAGCATCGTTAAGGACTTCTGATGATAAGACAGTTAAAAGGTTAGTTAAAAAGTTTTTACTATCAATATTAAACAAAACTAAAAAAGAAAGAAAAACTCTAAAGATTAATCAATTAAGTGATAATGATTGCTAATTAATTCCGCTCTACTCTATGTATATATATATATATATATATATATATATATATATATATATATATATATATATTTTTTTTTTTTTTTTTAAAAAACATAATTTTTGATGCAACTAACATTCAACTTTGTCAAATTGCATTTGCATGCACTTACTTAAATATTCTAATTTAAAAAAGTTTATTATATATTAGCTAGATTACTGATTTAAAACAAAGTTGGTTGATTTTTTTAATTGAATTTTTTTTTACAATATAAAAAATTCAATTAAGTGTAAGGAACTATTAAAACTTATCAAAATATTAAATTGAAATTTCTCATGCAATCTACAATAGGGTACAGTGAATTTCATATGTTTTTGAAAAAAATAAAATTAAAGCTTAGGAAAAGGTGTATTCTTATGTAAAATTAAATTTTAAGGTAGGTTTGCTATCGACAACTTTTTGATTAGAAAACGTTTTGATACCCAAATTTTCATATTTAGACATTATTAAAATGAAATATACTTTAATTATTATTAAGTAAATTTAATCCGGTTTTATGTTTAGTTTCTCATAATAAGCGCAGTGCCAAATCAATTTTTAAAGAAATTCTTAGCTCTCCACCGTAAAAAACATCTAAACAAGATCGTAGTCTGTAAATATTTTATTTGTTATATTATCAATTTATTCATAAATGTCGAAAGTTAAAACTAGATATTCATCCACCACTAGAATTTCTGAGTTTGTTGGACCAGGAAAAGATTTTATTCCTAGTGAGCTGCCTACAAACAGAGCAGTTATCCAAAAAGGAGTTTTATTAAAAGAACAAAAAAGCATAACATGCAATTTACACCAAAATAAATATTCTAACAAAGATCTTGCTAGCGATCTAATTCCATTTGTTCTTACTCAATGGAAAAAAGCAAGTATTTTATTTCAACAACCAGTTATTATTGGGGAGAAATCGCTTTATTTTAGAATAAAAACACTTTGGGAGAAAGTAGAAAACGTTGCATGGGGAAGAACTAAGGTAAAAGTAAAAGAAGAGCTAATATTGAAGTTAGATAAACTAATGGACCTCATAACGTGTCCTCACACAATACTTCTATGCGAGCATGATCTGTCTGGGTGTTCTTCCCCCAAAAATTGTAAAAATAAAGCACATATAAATTGCACCTGTATTTATTCTAAAAAAATTCCAACTATGGAGCTCAGGTGGTTATACAGTCAAAGAAATAAGACAGGTGAAAAGTCTGACATGCAGATGGGACATGCTGATAAGATTGAGACAATGAAACTAAGAAAAAAGTATAAGAGAAAAGTCAGCGATGAAGAAGCTTACAAGAAAAGAATTTAAAAAATAGAGGAGGAACAAGCATTCTTCGAGGTAAATATAATTTCTTAATAATAAGTATTTTCTTTTTTCATATAATAATTATAATAACAATAATATATATATATATATATATATATATATATATATATATATATATATATATATATATATATATACATATACATATATATATATATATATATATATATATATATATATATATATATATATATATATATATATATATATATATATATATATATATATATATATGTATATATATATATATATATATATATATATATATATATATATATATATATATATATATATATATATATATATATATATATGTATTTTGGTTTTAATTTGATTTTAGGTCGCAGAAGAAGAAGATATAGAATTAGATAAAGAACATCAAAAAAATATTTTTCCTGGCTTTCTCGATGAAAACTATATATATCTAGATAATGTTAACTTAACTTTAAAACAAGACAATGAAATTAAGATTTTGGTTAAAAGGCTGCTAAAGGAAAAGTTAGGTGTCTATGCTTTCCTTGTAACACGGTTTTTAGAAAAGAAGTCAAGATATAACACAATGTCAATAAAAAACACAGCTATGGCTAGTATAAGGTAATTATATTGACTTTAGTTTTGTTGAGCAGCAACATGAGTTAATAGAAATAAATATAAACCATTCTTATTTTATAGGTTTGGGACTTCACCTGCCGCAACTGCAGCAATTGCTACAAGTTATCTTCAAGATTTAATTGAAGCAGGATTTCTCACCCCTGAGTCCTCTTACCTTGCTTGTGATCCTTCTAAGTTGACGAGAGAGAGAAAAAAGGTGATGGTAGTTGCGAAAAAAAATGATAATTTAAAACTTCTGAAAGCAGATAATATTGCCATTTTCTTTGACGGAAGGAAAGATTCAACAAGAGCAATGATAAATGATTCAAATGGACAGCTACATCCTATTATTATCAAAGAGCAGCACATTACTGTGACTATAGAACCTGGTGGTCGATATCTTGGCCATTTTACCCCAAATGCACCTAATCATCTAGATAAGCCAGCTAAAAAGATTGCTGAAGGTGTTTATAATTTGCTGCAACAATATAATCTTATGAGTCATGTTTAGTACTTGGAGCTGACAGTACTTCAATTAACACAGGCTGGAAAGGTGGTGCTATAACGCATCTTGAAAAGCTGTTAGGTCACAAGTGCCACTGGGCTATATGCATGCTTCATTCGAATGAATTATTTTTGCGTCACCTTATAGAAGGCATTGATGGACCAACATCATGTAGTACTGGATTTGTAGGTCCTGTGGGAAAATTTCTTCCTGATGTTAATAAAATGGAGTATAATCCTCAATTTAAAGCTCTTCCAAATGGAGAGAGCTTTGTCGACATTCCAGAAACAATATTAAAAAATATTTCAACAGATCAGAAACAATGTTACAAGCTATGTAAAGCAGTTAAGATTGGTTTATTGCCACCTAATCTTAGAGAAATTCAATGTGGCCCCTTAAGTCATGCCAGATGGCTCACTACTGGCACGAGAATAGTCTTTATGTGGACAAGGAAACACAACTTAAATGATCAAAATTCGCAAAATCTAGAAATACTTGTAATATTTTGTTTACAATTTTACTTTAAACTTTTTTTTGACATAAAGGTCAAAAACAGACTTGAAGATGCTTCTTATCACATTCTGTCTCAATTGAGAATTCTTAGAATGCAACCTGATAGAGTAAAAGAAATTGTGTTTCCCTACATCCAGTTAGGGGCTTGGTATGCGAACCATGAAAGTATACTAATCTCTTTATTATCTAGTAATAATGCAGAAGATCGCAATTTTGCAGTTAATCAAATTTTGAAACTAAGGGGTAATGATATCCTTGGAGATATGCGAATCAGACCAAGAAAAACACCTAAACTTAACTTTGCAGCAACTACTCTTCAAGAGCTAGTTAAATGGGAAAATGTTGTTGTAGAAGAACCTGTTTTTACTTGTTCGCTCACCAGAGATAAGTTGTTATTACTTAGATTGATACCTTTAATAACTCCTTCGATTAAAATTCATACTCAAAGTACTGAACGTGCTGTAAAACAAGTGACAGTAGCATCCATGTCAGTAGTTGGACCATATGCAAGAGATGGTTATATTAGAGCTAGAGCTCAGCATAGAGAGTTGCTACCTGTTTTTAAAACAAAGAAAGAAATTTTATTAAATTTTTAACTTCAATAGATTTTTATTTTATTTGTTTTTTAATAGTGTTTTAGTAGTTCTATCAAAATATTATTGGGGTAAGATAGGGGGATAAACCACCTATTTTTTGGTGAAAGTATAAAGAACTGTTATGATCAAATTTTTTAATCATTAGAACCTCATAAAAAATTGAATACCCCCTCCTCCTCCCTCTAAAAAATGCAGAATCTGCACTGCAGATAGAATCCATGCAAGATAATGATTTTAAAAAGTATCTAAAAAACTTTCAATAATCTTAAAATATTATTTGCATTTAATATTTTATCGCAATGAAAATGAAAATATAAAATACAATGAAGGACATGATTTTACTAATTTTTGCTATTTCTAAAAGTCCATATTTGGGTATCAAAACTTTTTCCGATCAAAATTTTTTTTTAAGAAACCCTCTTAAAAATTTGATTTTACATAAAAGTACACCTTTTCCTAAGCTTTTAGAAAAAAAAAAAAAAATTCGCTGTACCCTAATCTACAATTGTAGGATTGTCAGCATTAGAAAAATTTAAATAAGCACTTTTAAATTTTTTTGAGAAATGACACATTTTAATTGTATTCAAATGCACATTTTTACACGTGATGTAATATTGAGTTAGATTTCAAGTCTTTTTTTAAAATTCTGCATACTATTTTTTGTTTGATTGTGCGATAACAAAATTTTCACTACAATAAAATTATAGTTGCTGTAAGTATCGTAATTTTAACTAACTTTTAGGACAAGTCTAAAAACTAATAAATAATTTAAAAGCTAGATAAAATAATCGCGTTTTCCATGAACTTCTAAAATTAAAAAATAGAAAAAGAAAAAATTAAAAAATTAGTAAATTTTTTTGGTTTAAAAGTGGAATTGAATAGGGATTGTCCATAAATTATGCAACGCTAAATTTCACTAATAAACAAAACATAAGAAGTCAAAAGTTTTTTCTAAAAGTTTTGTCATGTAAAAGAGTTAAATATTATCTACTTCTTTTTTTAAAATAAACTTTGCATTGCAAAATATATAGACAATCCCTAATTGAATGTTTAAATACTTGTGCAAACTGCTTTGAAAAAGATATGAAATATATTACAAGAATAACAACATTTATCTTATTCATCAGGTTTTGAAAGTTACTCTTGAAATTATATAAATAAAGAAAAAAAAAAAGTTGCTTTAACATTCGAAACTTAGCTGAGATGCACATTTGTTTGAAATTAATTCAGCGGTCAGGAAGATATTTGAGAAACTTAAGTTTTAAACTAACTTTAATAGATAGTTTTTTTTTTTAACTTGCCATATAAATTGACTTCAGTAACATTTAAACTAAACTATTGTAAATATGGTAAAAGTATTTAATGTCTTTTAATTGTAAAAAAGGCATCATTATCTTTTAAAGAAACAAAAGATAATAATGTTGGAGTATGATTAAAAGTCAGATATATTACTTAAATACACATAATAATACAAGATTGTCAGATATATTACTTAAATACACATAATAATACTTAAATACACATAATAATACATCTTTTTGTCAGATATAATACTTAATAATACATCTTTTTGTCAGATATATTACTTAAATACACAAAATAATACTTAAATACACATAATAATACATCTTTTTTTTTTTTTTTCTTTAAAACAGCCATCTCTAGATTAAATTTTGTCTTGAGTAAAAAGGACAAAATCTAATATAGATATAATCTTTATGAATAAAATTTTTTAGTATTGAAAACAAATACTAAACAATCATATACTTAAGAAATAAAAATTATAACTTTTATGCCAACTTAAAAGTGACTTAAACCACTCTATTATTTACAATATTATTATAAGCATATGGTATATTATTAGCAACATTATTATAAGCATATAGAATATTATTAATAATTTTATCATAAGCATATAGTATATTATTAATAACATTATTATAAGCTGGTTAAATTTGTAATGTTTTAGGTGAAATTTTAAGTAGAAGTTTACTTACACAACTTAGATTCTAGCTATCTAGTATCAGAGTGGTTTAAATAAACTTTTACTCAATTGTTGAGTAGAAATCGATATAAATCACTTTGATTCAAGCCAGCTTATTCCCTTTAGGTATATCACAAATTGATTTGTAAAGTTGGATAAACTTCAAAATTGATTGTACTCAAAAATATATATACACTTTTAAGTTAATTGCTTATTTTGTATAAATTTTGTAAACAAAAATTAAATAAAAGAATTTTAAAACTTTAAACATATGTGTAATTGTATAGGCTACTGATATATATTAGATTTTCATAAATTTACTCCCTAAAAATACAATTTTGTTTTAATATCAATATTTTACTTCACTCACCAAACAAATTTTTGTCTGCCCAACGAAAATTATTTTGAGCCAGCTGACGACATAACAACTTCAAATTATTCAAGTTACAAAACCAAACACGGAGTTGCGAACAAAAAAGTTGCAATAACGAACAAGAGATGCTTTACCGAACAAGTGCGTTGCGATACAGAACATTTTAGTTGCATTACCGCACATCCATATGATGATGATGATGATGATCATCATCATCATCATCATCATCATCATCATCATCATCATCATCATCATTGTCATCATCATGTTCATTATTAATTGCTATCATTATCAATATAATTTATTTTTTTACTTTTAAAAACTTTTTGTTTAGTAGAGCATATCCAAAGTTAATTTTGTTAAAAATTAATTGTCAAAAATCCAAAGTTAATTGTCAAAAAATTAAAATATCTTAAAAATGACTAAAGTGGTATCCAACCTCATAGGCAGAAATGCAGAATGCAAAAAAAACTTTTTATACTAGGTACTTGCCCAGTATATGCACATAAAACATCATTGATGATTTCATTTTAAAAAAGGGTAGGCAGAGCTTTATTGATACACTGACTGAGCGTTAAGCTTTTAGCTGCCAGTATCCACATATGAAATCAACATTTAGGTTTTATGTGTATCAGAGTATCCAGTATACATCTATAAACTATATTAACTAAATTATAACAAAATATTATTTAAGGTTTACAGGATGAACAAAACTGCAGCAGGTATAGCAAGAAAGGCAGCTAATGATGTTTTCAGTACTACAGGTTAACTTTTCATGTGCTATTTTCTCATTTAAGATTTTTTTTTGCACCATAATTTATTTGTGATTGTTATTATTATTAAATTTGTAATAGATTCATTATTGTTATTAAATTCATAATTAAATTATTATTAGGTTCAAATAAAAAACCATTTAAACTAAAATTTTAAAAAAGCAAATACATAAAAAAAAAAAATACTTGACTGTAAAAAATAAAATGCTATTTTTAATTATTAGACTGTAAAGCATATTTACTGATTTAACAAATTGTTTTAAAATTCAGTGGTCAAATGAATCATTTTGAATTTCCAGAACAGAGCTAAACAATAGCTTGTGTCATATTGTAACAAAAGTATAAATCTAGGAACACTTTACTTTGCATCTTTTGTCATTTACCTCAAATAGATCATGTTTAAAGTTTCAGCCCATAAGGTCATGTGTTACATTGCAAAAAAGTATTAAAGGTTTATTAGCCTGGAAAAAATATTTGTTTTTTTTTGCTAATAAATGTTTTTTTTGCTAATAAATATTTAAATTATGACAATTAAAAGAGTTACACATTTTCTCCAATTTAAAACTTTTTTTGTTGAATTTTCTCAGATTTTTTATTTTTTTTCCAGATTTTTTCATTGCAACTACCTTTTTTTTGGTAACATTAGCTGGTATTGTTTTTGGTCTTCAAATTAACTTGCAAAGAAATCTTGAATAAAGAGATTATTTTTCTTGGCGCTGTCATTTGTTGCTTAAATGTTTTTTATGAACTAGACGAACTTTCTCAGCTTCTTAATCTATTGATTAACATCTACCGCAGGAAACACCAACAATGTCGAAAAAGAATTCAGCTTTCCAAACCAAAAAAGTTAGGAAGTGTCAAATTACTGTCCAAATTAAAAATTTTTGTGGGAGAATAGCATCTAAATATCATAAGATTGATGAGCATATTTTTAATCATTTCTACCTTTGTAAAATCAGGCAGATCTTTACCTGCTAATGCAAGAACAACTATTTGTTCATCTAAATGTTAAATTTAAACTTTTTATTAGAGCGTTTCTAAAATTTTAATACTTCCTAGATCAAATAAATTTCTCCAGCTTATAAGAATCTTTTAACGCGGACAAGTTGCATCTTGGAGCAAAGGCTACTATTCTATTTTTTAGGAACCATGGACATGCATAATAGTTATAAAAAAGTCAATTGGTAAACATTTCCTCCTTGTCCACTGTTAATATCTTGTGTTAAACTTTAATCACCTGAATTGGTAAAATATATTTTGTATCAGCCATATATTTTGCATCATTGCACCAGGCTTCAGGAATCTAAAGTTCTAAATAACTTTGCCAAGAAAGAATTCGCTTTGCTTGTTTGCAAGGAAGAATTGCTTTGCTTGACTTAATCATATCTAGTAAAAGTTTTATTAAAAAGTAAAAGTCAAGTAGGTTTAGTCTTCTTTGGCTTTTGCATAAAATATGAATCAGTAGCTATAATGCTTCAATCAAAAATAGATACATCATCAAGCTTATTTACCTCATTAAACATCTCTGCCCAGACCTTTTTAAATTTAATTTAAAGTGATTTTTGTGAACCTCTAGTACCTTCAAACAAAACTTCTCAGAAATGTGAAATGTGGACTTTTTTTTTTTCAAAATGAACGCATTACTTCAGCAATTTTTTTTTCAAATAATTAAGCGATTGATAGTTTTTTATTTTTTATAAGAAACACATAATTGCAATAAAAAACAATTAATTACAAAAATTTTAAACACATTTTCAAAGACTTTTAAAAAAACCATGCTAAAAATACTTTCTTCAATGGGGCAAAGAAAGTAATTATGTTCGAGCATGGTTTTTGCATGCGTTTACAAAAGCATTCAAAATTTTATTTATAATTACTGCATTTGCAATTACTTTAAAATAAAACCATGCTTAAACTAAACTAATTGTTTTCTTCAATAGCGTGCTTTCTTTTTTTCTTATTTTCCTCAAAGTGAAGTAATGTTTGTTTGCATATTAAAAAAACTTTTCAAAGTTTTAATAGTAATTTTAAAGTTTTTGTAAAAAATATCTAACAGAATTATTATGTTTGTTATAGTTTTTAAGTTTTTATTGTGCATTTAACAGCACCAATAATATTATATTTTTATTATTAGCGTAATAAATATTTAATATATTATTATTTTTTAATTTTTTTAAAAAACATCAAAACAACTAAGCATCTTTTTAATGTTAAAGTAAGATGGTACAGTGGAGTGTATCATTTTAAGTAAGATGGTACGGTGGAGTGTATCATTAAATGCAAAGGAGAAGAAGAGAAAGAAATTAAGCACATGAAAAAAAAGTGCAAAGACTTGGATCGTGCTATGACTTTGGGAAAATTGGATATATGGCCAAAAGATATTGAATTTATGTTTTTGAACACCATAAATGGAGAATAACCAAGAAGAACTGAACAGACTTTTTCGGATATCCTATTTGGTTGTTAAAGAGAATCTTACATTTAAATTTCCTCAGCTGTGCGAGCTACAAAAGCTAAAATGGAATTAAGTTAAGAACTACTTTAGTGACAAAGCTTGCAAAAACTTTGTTTCGTCAATTTTGTCTGACTTAAAACACTAGTCATTTAGACTTGTTTAAATGCGTTTAGACATCAAATGCTCATTTTGTTGCAATTTTATCTGACGGTTCTAATGATAATTAGTGAATACTACTGAGTATTAGTGAACAAGAAACAGTTTTTTAAGATTAGTTAAAAATAGTAATTCAATAACTTTATTTGCTGGTATTAACTCACCACTGACAGTTGATGCCGATGGTATATTAAATACAATAAAATTTGATTTAAAAAGTTAACAACAGACAAAATGAATCAAAATTTATATTTAAACAATATCTATGCAAAACTGTAAATGTTAAATTTGATGGTGCATCTGTAATTTCTGGCAATAAAGCTAGTGTTCAAACAAAATTGCGAAATAAAACCCCCAGTATAGTATGTAACCATTGCGTTGCGCATAGATAAGAACTTTCTATGTTAGACTCAATAAAGTTTGATATTTATTTAAAGAAATTTGATGATAACATTAAAAGTTTGTTTCATTTTTACTATTATTCGTTACAACTAAGAAAAAAACTTAAAGAAATAGCTTCTTTTTTAGATAAAGAGTTTAAACAGCTTGG
This sequence comes from Hydra vulgaris, assembly GCF_022113875.1. NCBI lineage: Eukaryota > Metazoa > Cnidaria > Hydrozoa > Anthoathecata > Hydridae > Hydra > Hydra vulgaris. The sequence goes on along the minus strand of NC_061160.1, from coordinate 53,286,882 downwards.
GAGATTAAAAAATATTTGTTGGTTAGCTAGCCAGGAAAGAGCGTTAAGATTGCTTAAAACTGACTATTAAAGTTATTATTTATGATTTAGAAAGGATTTTTGTGTTTTATAAAAAACCCACTTTTTTTGTTTTATTTACATTTTATTCAAGATATTGTTAAATCTTTAACAAAATTGTCATTGGATTTGCAAAAAGAAGAAATTTTAATTTGTGAGATTTCGCGCAAAGTTGATCAAAGAATTGCTGTACTAGATACGTTATCAGTTAATCCAGGCTCGAATATTGGAGATTTATTAGATAATTTAGAAGTAAAAGAAGATCAGTTAATCCACAAAGGTTTAACAGCATTAAAAAAAGTAATTTAAAGTTTGTTAGACAACAACCAAATGATTATTTTGATTGTTATAATAAAAAATATTTTTTTAAAATTATTAACAAAGCAAAAGAGTATATAGACAAACAATTCTGCTGCGATTTTAAAACCATTAAAATCTTTAACCACAATCTTTGATTGTCGAAACTGGCCAAAATCCTTTACAGGTTCAAAAGAAACAAAAAAATGCGGGTTTAATGAAATAAATATAAATATCTTTGATATATCCAATAACTTATTAACTAGAATAAAATTTTTTTTGAAAATAAAACTCCCTTATTTGACATGTCTCTCTTAAATTAGCTGCTTGTCAATAATTAAAGATACGAACATCAACATCCATATAAAAAAACAATTTGTCATGCCCCCATATATATATTTATATATATTCATATACATATAAATATATATTTATATATATTTATATATATTTATATATATAAATATATATATATATATATATATATATATATATATATATATATATATATATATATATATATATATATATATATATATATATATATATATGTTTGCAACTTTTATGAGCATAATAATATGATAAGCAGAGAATACAACTCATGTGAATTGCTCATAAGTTGTATTCTCTTTTTTTTCTTTATTCAGGGAGAGAAAGTCTCTAAACTAAGGACAAATTCACTGTTGAACATTTATAGAGATATCTTGCTGGAAAATGAACCTGAATTTGCAAATATCAATGTTTTGTTAGAAATTATGCTAACTTTCAGCGCATCAACAGCAAGTTGTGAACACAGTTTTTCCTGCATGAACTTACAAAAAAATATTTCTCGAACTTCATTAAATGACAACACTTCAGAAAATATTATGCATATAAAGTTAATTGAAGACTTTTTGCCCCAAAAGCATGTGAAAAATTGGATTGATGCAGCGGTTGGTATTACACATTTGGAAGGCCATAAATCAAAAAGTTCTAGCAATTCTTAAATCCTTTTATATAAATATAAAAGATAATATATAAATATTAATGTGACATCAGTTTTTGCAATTTATATTTCTTTAGTTCCTTTTATTTTAATTTCTTCACATTTATACGTGTATTTTATGAGTAAATAAATTTAACAAACTAAATTGAAAAAAATAAGTTTTGTATCATTACATTACAATCATTGCATATTATTAATTAATAATTCGCACACACTTTGCAAATGCGTGAAAAATTGTTTTAAAAATATGATAATTGATTAAATTCAATAAGCATCTTTGATATATCCAATAACTTATTAACTAGAATAAAAAATTTTTTGAAAATAAAACTCCCTTATTTGACATGTCTCTCTTAAATAGCCGCTCGTCAATAATTAAAGATACGAACATCAACATCCATATAAAAAAAACAATTTGTCGTGCCCTGATATATATATTTATATATATTTATATACATATAAATATATATAAATATATATTTATATATATAAATATATATATAAATATATATATATATGTATATATATATATATATATATATATATATATATATATATATATATATATATATATATATATATATATATATATATATATATATATGTATATATATATATATATATGTATATATATATATATATATATATATATATATATATATATATATATATATATATATATATATATATATTGCCTAGAGATGACCTAGAGGATGGTAGAGTCAATAATATTGGTAAGAGTTGCCTGAACATTTCACTTTGATTTTTTTAATTATGTGAACATCTAACACGTCTGATACACTTAATGTCAGTCTATCATTAATAACAGAGATTTTCTTCTGTTAGTTTAGTGTCTTAAGTTTAGTGTCAATATGCATCACTAATTTTTTACTTTTCAACTTATCTGTGATTTAATTTCTAATAAGATCACCCTTTTGTCTGATTTCAGATATAATTAGTTCCTGGCATACCTAAAGTAATAATATTTTGAGAGTTTAAATTTAATTTTTAGTTACATTAATCAAAGTTAAAGAGTTTGAAAATTTGCCTAGTTAAGTTTTCAAACGTAATATATTCTAAATATCAGATTGTTTCTAATTCTTAATGGGAAGCTCTTTATCTGGTAGATCATTGATAGAGTATTTCTGGAGATATGTTCTCCTTGGATTGGTAAAACAACAATTTTTCTTTCAGCTTTTTTTATTTTAGTCAATATATTTTTACTTATCTGCAAAAATAAAATTTGTCTATTTTTATTCAACTTAAAATTTGCAGTGAATTAGGCAGTAAAATAGAATTCTGCATTGATTAATTTTGTGATGCGTTCAGTGAAGAAACGCATGAGATATATCTTTCTGAGATATATCTCTAGCCATTTCTTTACTGAAAATATCTCTCTGAGATATATCTTTCTGAGATATATCTCCAGCCATTTCTTTTTCTGAAAATATCTCTCGGAGATATTTTATTCAGATGTTGTAAATGCTTTATAAATTTTATTCCAAAAAAGTAAAAAGAAATTTTTTATTATGATACAATTTAAAAAAATTTCTTGTTTTTCACATAAATTGTAAAAAAGCAACATTAACGTAATCCAGTTAGACTTGTCCTACAGTTCTAAAACTTTAAATATAGTCTTTTTGGATCAAATTGATTGGAGAGTATAGTGTTTTTTTTGTTTTTTTTTTGTTTTGACTCAGACTACTAAACAATTTTGCTGTTGTTTTTTGTTGTTGAATATTAATTTTGTCTCAATATGCACTTAAAAATATCAGTTAAATTTAACATAGATTTTTAATTACAGTTGTGTACACTGGACTTTTAGATGTTTGAGTTTACCTACACAAATTTTGCAAACTCCAAACTTTTGTATGTTTATGCTTATGTCAAATGAGAATGTTTTGTAAAAAATTGTGGTGATTGGAGCTTGGGGACAAAAAAACCCCAATTTTTGGGCCCACCCAGTCCTTAACGTGGGAGCAACAAGTTGATAAAATAATTTTTTTAATATTTTTATCTAAGTTTATAATCATCAACAAATTTCAAATTTCATCCAATAATTTCTTATTTTTCGAAAATTATGACCATATAAAGTTTTAACCCCCCTCAATTTGAGGGGGCTGTAAACTTTGTAGGGTCATAAAAACTAAAAACTAAGAGGTTATTGCATGAAATTTGAAATTCGTTGATGAATATAAACTTAGATAAAAATACTAAAGAAATTATTTTATCAACTTATTGCTCCCATGTTAAGGACTGGGTGGGCCTGAAATTTGGGGATTTTTTGTCCCCAAGCTCCAATTGCCACAATCTTTTGCAAAACATTCTCATTTGACATAAGTATGAACATACAAAAGTTTGAAGTTTGCAAAATGTGTGTAAGTGTCAAAACTCAAACATCTAAAAATCCAGTGTACACCACTGAATTTTTTATATAATTGATATGGTTTATATTATTTATACATTATTATAATTTATATTTTATTTATAACCAGCAAAATTTATTTAACAAGAATATCAGCAACAATTTATTAGTGTTGAGAATATTCTTAAGAGCATTTACATAATAAATCTTTAAATTAAACAGATTAAACCTGATTCATGTTATTAGTAAAGTTTACATTTCTTTAAGAGATTCATTAAAAAAAATAATTATGCATGCTTTTGAAAATAGGTATTAGATTATTTAAGTTTTGTGTTTGTTTTTGATTTATGTTCATGTCGGTTTGAATTTTATTTTAGTACTTGAGTGTGCTTTAATGTTTATTTGCCTATATTTTTGCTTTGCCAAGTTAAAGTATAAGAATTATAGCATTGTAGCATTTAGATGCGAGTCTGTGTTCATTTAGATGTGAGTCAGTGTTCATTTAGATGTGAGTCAGTGTTTATTTAGATGCGAGTCAATGTTTATTTAGATGCGAGTCAGTGTTCATTTAGATGTGAAATAGAATTGAAACGGAAATAGAATTGAATGTCATCACTAGAGCACCAGAAACAAAAATAAGATTAAAATTATGAGTAATTACTAAACAAAAGCTACTGAATATAAATAAACAAATTTAATATAATGATTTTTTTAAACAATTTTTGCATACTTTTTTTATTATTGGCGTAAATGTCTAACCAAAGATGCTCTCTGATTTGTTTGCCATGTTTTGCAATCACTTGTTAAGTCATCTTTCAATAAAAAGTTAAACTTGTGCACATTTAGCAAGAAATGTTGTAGCCGTACTCCAAGATGATAATGATTAAATAAGATTTTAATGAATTTTAGTTATTAACTATGTAATCATTCACCCATGTCATGTGTTTAAGTGTGTTGCCAGCATGTTATTTTGTATTTATAAGTATTTACTTATAATAGTTTTGAGAGGTTCAATTAACTATTTCAAATTTGGAATTTTTTTTTTATTTGAGAAGAAAGAAAAGAGGTTTAGATTTTTTTAATTTGTTAACAATTATCAGTTAATCAGTTAAATACAATATTAATGCATAAAATTTCTTGAGAATTTATTACTGTATGCATTGTTGTTGATTATAAGAACTAATTGAAAGCAATTGTAAAGTGTGATCAATATAATAAATGATAAATATAAAATTTATCTATTATCAAAATATAGATGACAGATAATATTTACTAAAACGATTTAAAAACTGAAAAAATTTTAACAGAAAAATGTTTAGAATGGCTTAAATTATTTAGGTAAATACAAGTATGTTGCTGGTGCCATTGGACCTACCAACAGAACACTGTCTATATCTCCATCTGTTGAAAATCCTGCTCATAGAAATATTAGTAAGTTTATAATCTAGTATAAATGATTTTTTTTTTTTTGCAATTTTTTATTGTTTCTGCTTTTTAATACATGGGGCTATTTATTAATTATGCCAATAATTTTTTAACAATTTTTACCTCCACCTTATACTATATTTCCACTTTATATTATATTTACCCTCCTTCACCTTAACAACAATTTGTCAAACTTCCAGAGACCTCCCCTATAAAATTTTGTCAATTTTCCATTACCCCTCCCCCACTACTTTCTTTCTAAAAATCAAGTTTAAATGGAAAAAAAAACATAACAAATTTTAAATAGACTAGTTTATCACTAAAACAAAGTAAAATGTTTAGAAAAAAAAACTATTCAAATTTTAAAACCATTTTATATTACAAATGCTTGCTCTGAACAAAAGGCAAATAAAAGTAAAAGGTATAGAAAAAAAAATTTCAGTTGTTTAAGCCAGGGGTCAGCAACTTTTCGAGGTGGAAGAGCCAAAAGTTTATAATTTACAAATTTTTCAGTTTTAAAAGAGCTACCAACATCTTTATTTCACTATTATATTAATATTTGTGCATGGAGCCTAGGAGCCGTGCTTTAACATTGAAAATCACATTGAGAACCACATGAGACTCTCGAACCCCAGGTTGCCGACCCCTGATATAAATGTTTTAGTAATATTATAAAGACCATGTACTTGCATAACTCTTTTTTGTTTGCACAGCAGACTAACCAACAACTTTGAAAAAATAATAGTGTTACAAATAAACATCAATTTTTAGTTCTGTATGTGTTGGGTCTTTTTAAAGCACAAACCGATATTTAAAAAGTAGGAATATAAACAGCTTTGTTAAAAACACTGAAGTTTGAGTGACTATGTAACACAAGACTGCAAATGCTGCCTAATTTTCAAAAATTTTAAATCATAAATTTAAGTAATTAAGTTTATTAAAAAAGTAACATTGTTTACGCCAACTTGTCTTGACCTTCCCCCTTGTCAACAATTTTCAAAAAAATTTAGACCCCCTCCCCCTTATATATGTATATATATATATATATATATATATATATATATATATATATATATATATATATATATATATATGTATATATATATATATATATATATATATATATATATATATATATATGTATATATATATATATATATATATATATATATATATATATATATATATATATATATATATATATCAATGTCAATGTATAAAATGTATATGTTTATTTAACCATTCTGGACTGTATTGAATGATGTTTTAACATAAACACTGGTCTGAAACTGTAAGACTAAATATATATTTAAAAAAAATAATAAACTTTTATGCACATAAATAGATTACTTTATAATAGTTACCTAATATTTGGTGAAAAAAAGTATGTCCTTAAGTTTTTAGAAAGTAGATTTTAGTAATATAGCAAAATAAATAATAAAACAAATAAAAATAATACAAGTATATTTACTTTTATTTTGCATAGTTGGTTGATGGTATCATTTGTTTAAATGGTTTTAAACAAAAAAGAGTGCTTAGGAGTAAACATCAAAAACTTTAGTCTGCTGCTAATGTCTTTTATTTTTGAAATATATCTCTTTGTGACTATGGTATGACTATGGATAATACATTATACAGTGTATAAAAATTGTTACATTCTAATTCACTCCCAACAAGACTGTAAATAGCCACTATTAATGAGTGACTAGAAAGCAGAGAGTAGAGTTATCGAGCAAGGAAACAGTTGACAGAAAACCAGAAAAGATATAGGTTGTATGAGTTAGGAAAATGTGAAGATGGGAGAGAGTTTCAAAGGCTTGAAGTGCAGGGAATAAAACTAGACAAATCAAAGTTTTGTAGAGCATGCAGAGACAGGATTTGATTTTGCTGAATGACGAGTCAAGTGAGAATGAGTTTTGGTTGATGGAATTAGACATGATAACTCTTTGAGCATAATAGTTCTTTTGAGCAGCAACCATAATATTTTCCATTAAAGTTTAGTAGTAGTGATGTACTGATTAATCGGCATTGGCTTAATTGGCCACTTTTTTCACAATCGGAATCGGCATTGGCCTTTTTTACTGATTTTCCAACCAATGGCATTTTAATATTTTTATTCTGCATTATTATAATAATAAAATAATAAATAAACTAAACTTAGTGCATTACTTAAAATTTTTTGGATAAATTTTTATTTTGACTTTGTTTACAGGCAAAAGCTTTAAAAGTAACCTATTGTTATCTATTGCATTGTTATCTGCATTGTTATCTTGCATTGTTATCTATATTTTTTTTAATTCTTTTTTACTCCCAATAAGGCTTCAAGCAACCACTATCAAGTTGGGAGTTGCTAGAAAAAAAAGGTAGAGTTATAGAACAATGAAACGGTTGACAGAAGACTTCAAAAGTTGAGGTTGTATGTGTCAGGAAAACGATATGATGGAAAATAATGGGACAGTGTTCCAAAGGGTTAAAGTGCGTGGAAATAAGCTGGACAAATAAAAGTTTTTGGAGCATAAAGAGACAAATACAGTTGAAGAATGAGACTTTGATGAATGACAAATCAAGTGAGAATGAGTTTTGGTTGATGGAACTAAAGATGAAACCTCCTTTGAGCAGCAACCATGATAGTATTTGTAGAAAAGAGAAAGAGATGCAACTTTACGACAATGGGAAAGAGGCTCAAGCTTAGCAGATAGACTAGGTCCAACTCTGTTTTCAATGCATTTTTGGACCTTATCTTAAAGAGAAAGAGTATCATTAGAAGAACCAGCCTAAATATGATAACAGTATTCCATACAGGGATGAATAAGAGATTTGTAGAGGTAGGGAATGGAATCAGGAGAGAGAATAGGGTGAGCACGATAAAAAGAAGCAACCTTAGCAGATGCTAATTTAGCAATCGATTGTATATATGGTTGCCATAAAAAGCCAGTAGTACATGATAATCCAAGAAGACTCAAAAACCTTGCTAATAACAGAAAGAAGACTGATTGGACAATAATCGGAGGGGTCAGTATGTTTACCAGAGTTTTTAAAAATTAGAACAACAGATGCCATTTTCCAGCAGGCAGGAAAACAAGATTCAGTCAAGCACTTATTAAATAGTTTAGAGAAAATTGAAGAGAGTTTTAGAGAACAATTTTGTAAGACTGTAACAGGAATGTTGTTTGGACCACAAGCCATAGAAGTGTTTAATCGAGATATGACTATGAACAATGAAAGCTGAAATAATTTAAATGTCTAACAATGGTTAACCTGTTTAATTAGAATGAAAGAGAATGGCCATAAGATTCGAGTCAGATTAGAAGACAATTTCTTTGAAAACAGTTCAGCCTTATTTCACTATTTAAGTATAGCCAACTTTAAAACTCAGAAACACAAACCTTGATGAGCAATGCCGCTGCGTGTAGAAACAAGTTAAGCGCTGTACTACCAGGAACGTGGTGGGGATCGAACATCACAAAACAAAATAATTCTAAAAACAATTTATTTACCTAAAAATAATTTGTCTAAACAACAAATGATTGTTGTTTAAATATCTAAATTACTAATAAATTAATAACGAATTCTAAGTAAACTGCATATGATTATTTTCTTTTTTTAAAATTAAAATAAAAAGCATTCCTCTAAAATTGTATTTATTTTTTTGAAAGTTTTCTTTTCATAGTAGAAAAAAAATTAAAATGTATATTTTTTTAACTGAGTTTTTCTAATATCCTTTAAAATAATTGTTTGGCTTTGATTTGGGTCCAAGTATTTGTTTACCAATACTGAATTAAAGTTGTATTGTTTTATATTTTTAATAATTAGTAAATTCATTGGTATCGGCATCGGTATCGGCCTTTTCCCATCCATCGGTATCTGCATCGACTAAAAAAGTGATATCGGTACATCACTAGTCAGTAGTGAATAATAATCCATGATGATGTAGAGGACTCAGTGAGAGGGTTGCTATTCATTGAAATAGAAATGTTGACAGTATTATGATAGTTGTTTGCAGTAAATTAACAAAGTTTTGTTGGAGTTAAAATTCAGAAGCCACTGCGAACCCCAAGCTGTTATAGAACTGAGATCAGATTCAAGATTAGCTGCCTGTTCTGAGCGATTGAAAGGAGAAGATTTTTTATTATAAGTAAAAAGTTCCGCAAAAAGCTTTAATTTAGATAGAGATTTATTTTTTAATATATAAAGCGTTATTCAAGTTATAAAATATAATTTTTAAAAATTAGAACCACAAATATAATTTTCCAGCTGGCAGGAAAACCAGATTCAGTCAAGCACTTGTTAAATAGTTTAAAGAGAATTGAAGAGAGTTCATAAAATTCTAGAGAACACTTTTGTAAGACTGCGACCAAAATGTTGTTTGGACTACAAGCCATAGAAAAGTTTAATTGAGAAATGACTTTAGCAACAGAAGCTGGAGTCATTTAGATGTTTAACAATGGGTAACTGTTTAACTAAAATGGCAGGAAGTATTTTTAGCCATTTGATTCTATTAGAATTAGAGTAAAAAATTTTTGCAAATAGTTCTGCCTTATCTTTAAGGTAATAAGATTAGAATTAGAGAATGTTCAACTTACCTTTGTTTTTGAGAATGTTGAAGATTTTCTGAAAGTCTCTAGAGCCTAACTTCCCTGATAAGCTTCAAGATTTAGTAAACTGGAAATAGTTGAGCTTAGCATCAGACAATATTAGACTTTTTACATTGATATCTTGCAATAACAAAGTTGTTCTTTTGAAAAAGATAAATAAAAATGATTACAGTTATATATAGCAACTGCTCAAGAAAATAAAAAACAATAAAGCAGAATGAGGATTGACTTAAGAAAAGAAAGAATAGAAGCTTCCATATCTGCCTGAATCCACGAGATTATGTAGGAGGCCCATTTATCAGCAGAAAGAGGGAAAAACATTAGCCCAAGGACCGTTTCAAATAAAATCACACAAAGAATTAGCTTAGAATAAGCTAATTCTTAAGCTAGAATTAGAATAAGCTAATTCTTAAGCTAGAATTAGAATAAGCTTTCAAATAAAATCACACAAAGAATTAGCAGTTAGCTTTAGGGTAGTAGAAGTTAGCGATAAGGTGATTCTGAAGAAGTACAAGATGAAAGATTTATAGAGATCATTGCATGGCCAGAACCACCTAAAGGAGAACAAGGAGAAGCTGAACACGAGGGTTAGAGACAAGTTATAAAAGGTGAATGTAAGTGATTAGGGAATGGGCATGGTCAGTTTGAATCAGAAATAACAATAAAAAGAGTGTATTCTTGAGAAAAAAGAGAACAATAATGAACAAAGTGAAATGTAATGAGGTGCTGATTAGAATGACAAAGAGAAATGTAAAGAGGTGCTGATTAGAATCGCAAAAAAGAATGGTCATATGATTCAGCTATGCAGTCGTCTCAGTCCTGCTAATTAGCCAAAACCATAATTTAGGCCTCTTTATGAGGCTTTTAAAATGCACGCCAAAAGCATTAATTATTTATTAATAATTGTTAAATAAGTAGCTGATTAAATAGTAAACCAAAGAAAACTATTTATTCGTTATTTAAAATCTCCCTAAGACACAGGTTCTAATTCATTTAAAGTGGACACTCATGTTTTTAGTATTATATATGTGTATAATTTTTATGGAATGTTATATATGTGATGGGTTTCAAATATTTCAAATGTCCTTTATTACTACAAATATGAAAAAAGTATAACTGAAATAATTAAAACAGTTTTTAATTTACGTATTAAAAAAAAAGGTGTTCAAATATTTTTTATTTATTTATTTTTACAAAATATTTTTCTTACAGCTTTTGATGAGCTAGTTGCTGCTTATACTGAACAAGCTATTGGTTTGCTTGATGGTGGTGTCGATGTATTACTTGTTGAAACTATATTTGATACTGCTAATGCTAAGGTAAATTTTCAAATAAAATTTAGTTTCTCATCAAAATTTCAACATTTTTTTTAGTAATTATTTGTGTGTTTGTGTGTGTGTATATATGTATATATACATATATATGTATATATATGTATATATATATAAATATATAAATATGTATATATATATATATATATATATATATATATATATATATATATATATATATATATATATATATATTTATATATATATATATATATATTTCACAATTCTTATAGTTAGCTATAAGGATTGTAGGTCTGTATAACCATAAAAAAAGAGTCCAATCAATAGTAGTAAATAGAAGTTGTTGTGTTCTTGCAAAAGAGGATGTAATCTGAAAAAGGAAAGAGGAATGAAAGAATCTGAAAAAGGAAAGTAGAATGCAAAAAAGTTATGAAAACAAGTTAAACATTGAATCAATTCCTTGCAACTAGTTGCAATACTACTTGCAATATTTTTGCAAGTAGTGTTGTAACAATGTCGTATTGCACAACATTGTAACACTTAAGTAACAAGTCCCATATAAGTCATCACAAAACCATTAACCCTCCTCCTTCTCCTATCCCTCCTAGAGCGTGAGGTAATTAATGGATGACCTCTAACTACTCAATCATTGCAAATTGTATTTTAGTGTATAATAATTTTTCACCTGAAAAAATGATTATTTCCCAAAGTTTTGAATTTGTTATATATTGATTTTAATAATTCTATGGTTAAACTATTCAGTGTTTATGAACTTTTATTATTTACTTAATTTGTGATGTGCATAGAATATCCTGCATTTTTAATCATTACTGCACATCTTTTAGCCATTGAATCTACAGCTTGAATATAATTTTAACAGGAATAGATTACTATGTGTCCCTACCCATTTTCCATCATCTTTATTTGTCTTTGATAATCTTTTATTGGTTTTTTTATTAAATTTAAATCCAGTGCTTATGATGCCTGTGGTAATTATGGGAGTACGTCAATAAAGTTATTACTTTTTCCAGATTAATATTTTTTCCAGTTTATATTTGCTAGGGTTAATATAATATGTGGTTGCTAACAATTTAGGTATCCATAGCAACCCAAAATTAAAACTAATGTCACCATTGAAACTGCAACCCTCAAATTAGTAAACAGTGCAAAAATGGTTTATCTTTTTTATATGAGGAGTTATAAATTTTGTCCAGTAAAAGTGAATTCTGCCCACTATGCAATAGGATTATCTAACATTAATGAATAACTACTGTTACTGTGGTGTGCAAAATTGGTTAAACAACATAAGATTATTTTTATATGGTAGCCAAACAAACTTAAATGATTTTTCCAATATGTCTGCTTTGTATTAGTTAGAAGCAAGATTAAAACTTCTAAAATTGTTAGAATCAGATGAAGGTAATTGGATGTGAAAAAGTCAAGAAAGGATTTATATTTTAGATAATCAACAGTTTATTTTACCATTATGTTCTTTTATTATATTTCAAGATGTCACGATTTGAATAAATTTGATAAAATTATCTCTTTCTTCAATTTAAACTGTAAGACTTTATTCATGATTGAAAATTGTTAAATCTTTAACCATGGTTATCAAAAAGGTTTAACCTTGATTAAAATGATTACAAAAATCTTTAATTGTGGTTGTAAATTATTTTTAGTGCTTAATGCTTGTAAAGGAAGTGTGATATTTTTTAATTTTTTAAAGATTTTAAATAACATTAATTTCAGGATCATTTTAACAATTGATTCTAACAGTTGCTTTGGTTTTTGTGCCATTTGGTGTGAAGATTTTGCATCATTTAAAAAAAAAAAGTTACAACATTGTCATGACATCTAATTCTCTTTGCACAATACAATAAATATTTGAAAATATGCACATTATGAACAAGATTATTCTTACCATACGATGATGTGCATGTATGTATGTATGTATGTATGTATGTATGTATGTATGTATGTATGTATGTATGTATGTATGTATGTATGTATGTATGTATGTATGTATGTATGTAATGTATGTATGTATGTATGTATGTATATATGTATGTATATATAGACCCTTGCAAGGTTTTCAGAATGTTTTTTCATATTTTGTTGACATAAAAAAAAAATTTAAATGCAAGACCAGAAAATTTTTTCTTTTTTTTTCTTTAATTATTTGATAGACTGCTTGCTTAACCAAACCCTCAGTTGATATAGCAGCACTCCATTGCGAGTCAAGCTATTTGTCAGTTGATATAGCAGCACTCTGTTGCGAGTCAGGCTATAAGGTAGTCGATGTAGCAACACTCCCACATGGTTTACAGTATAAAAAAAAATTAAAATAAAAACATTTTATTTAAAAAAAAAAAAAAATCCTTTTTTCATTTTTAAAAACATTCTGGTCAATTAAATTTGCATTTTTGCGGTTTTTTAAAAAAATGATTAGTTTGCAATTAAATTAATGGTTTTAACTTTATGACAACACAGAAATTTTGTATAAAAATCAAAAGTAATTAAAAGTAACCTATTTGTTGTTAAAAGAATCATATTTTACCTTCCATACTCTCAAAGCCAACAATTTATAGAAGATATATATATATATATATATATATATATATATATATATATATATATATATATATATATATATATATATATATATATATATATATATATATATATATATATATATATATATGTGTATGTATGTATGTATGTATGTATGTATGTATGTATGTATGTATGTATGTATGTATGTATGTATGTATGTATGTATGTATGTATGTATGTATGTATGTATGTATGTATGTATGTATGTATATAGACCCTTGCAAGGTTTTCAGAATGTTTTTTCCCATATATATAGACCCTTGCAAGGTTTTCAGAATGTTTTTTCATATTTTGTATATATATATATAGTTCTATAAATTGTTGGCTTTGAGAGTACGGAAGGTAAAATATGATTCTTTTAACAACAAACAGGTTACTTTTAATTACTTTTGATTTTTATACTAAATTTCTGTGTTGTAATAAAGTAAAATTCAAATTTAGATAAATATAATTGTCATAAAATAATTTCAAATTTAGATTAATATAAAAATTAAAGATAAAACCAAATTATAATAACAAGTAAATAATTTTTTGTTTTATATCCATAAATAATTTGTGAGCGGTCTTAAGATCGTCTTTAAACAAATGCACTTGAAAATTCATACAAAAGTCATATGGAAAGGAAAATTCATACAAAAGGAAGGGAAGAAAAAAAAAGAAAAAAAAAAAAGAAAAAGAACTTCAAAAAAAAAAAAGAAAAAGAACTTTGTTTTCTTTAATTCTCCAAAAACCAAGCTTTTACACACTTTTGCTGGATTTGCTGCTTTGAATCAATAACTGCTGGAAATTCTAAACTAGTTGCATTACTTTCTCAGCATATGATAACATTACGTTCTTTGGTATCTCTTGATATCTAAACTGATTAATAATTTTTTCTAATCTGTTAACAGGACGAATTGCATACTGTAAAAAGTAACCCCATATCATAATATTCCTGCCACTGAGTTTAACACTGTTAGTTGTGTACCTAGGATTATTTTTTCTGTTTTTTTGGTCTGACATTATATTAGCAGTTATATTTGTATTTTATTTTTTTTTTGTGAACATCTCTTTGAGGTGATTTTTTTCTACAAATTTTACATAGAAAAGTGTAATGTGATCGTGGTGAAGTCTGTTTTAATTGAGTGGGAAATATTCTGGTTTTAATTGAGTGGGAAATATTCTGTTTTTAATTGATTGGGAAATATTCTGGTTTTCAATGATTGCTGGTTTTGCTTTTAAAAATTATAATGATGATAAGAATAATTTAAAAACTGAAAGGTCATTAAACAATATATGACAGAATATTCATAGTTTTTTTTTTTTTTAAATTTAAAAAAAAATGGTGTTCCTATTCTTTTGATCACCTATGTAATTAAAAAAGTTGATATAATTTTGTATTTTATTCACTTTTTAGTTGTATATTATTTTACTCTGTTATTACTTGTTGTAATTTATTTTTAAATGACACATGATAAAATGTCACATAATAATATAACTAAAAAGTAAAAAAAAATATAATTTTAATTAAAGTTGCCAATAATAAAAAAATTTTGTCATTTATTTTGTATTTAAGGAATCTTCAATCAAAAAAATCCATTTTAGTAATATTTATATATTCTGTGTCTGAGTTATTGCCATTAAATTTGATCTAGTATTATGTGTTTTGTAGTTATTACCATTAAATTTAAACTAGTATTACTCAGTGTAGTTAAGGAGAGATCGGAACGATTTGCATTTCTTAAAAACAAAAATTTACATTTTTAAACTTCAATTTTTTGTGTTTTCCACTTATTTTAGGCTGTTACTGTTATATATTTATATATTAATATATGTTATATATTAATAATTATTTTTACTATTATATATTTTGAAAAAGTTTAAAATTTTTAAAAAGTTTAAGTTCTCCTTATATAGTCTATTATTTTTTTATAAATCTTTTAAAATATAGTTTATAAACCTAAGTATAAAACAAAATAAAACTACCACTAAAATACATAAAACGCATCAGGGCAGCCTCATGAAAACAGTTGAAACAGGTGTGTTAAGTATTTACATTTCAAAAACTTCTCTTTTATTTGTAAGTAAAAAATCTCCTTGTTTACAGCATTAAATTGCTATGAGTGAAGACATTAGTCTTCACTCATAGCAATTTACTTCCATAATCTCTTTATGGTTGTTGGAATAAATTACCAAAAAAAAACGTTTCAGCTTTTATATAACTTCTTCCCCATAGTATTAAGTTAAAACTTGAAACTCCTAGATAATAAAATCAACAAATATTTGTAAATAAAATAATACAATGAGCTTCAAGATTTAAAAAAAATAATAAACCAATCAGAATGCATGCAAAATAAAACAGCATTTTTTGAAAATGAAAAGGCCTAAACGCAATATTTTTCTTCAGATCTTTCCTTAACTCTGTTGAGTATGTGTTATGTAATTTTTACCTTTAAATTTAATCTAATATTAAAATTTTAGGCTGCTTTGTTTGCTATTGAAACTCTTTTTGAAGAAAAGTACAAAAGAATACCTGTCTTTGTAAGTTTTCTATTCTTAACAAAGGCGACAGCAACTATAATGATGATATAATTGTATTGTCTTTGTTTTATAATTACACCCTTTAGGTATCAGGCACTATAGTTGATAAAAGTGGGCGTACTCTATCTGGTCAGACTACTGAGGCTTTTGTGGTCAGCACTTGTCATGTTAACCCTATGTGGTATAAGTCATTTTATTTAAAAATTGTTGCATATATTTACAGGCAAATTTGCATAGTTTTTAAACTTGTTAGTTTCTGCACAAACATTTTTTTTTTTTTAGTTTTTCTTATTCTTTTTTTAATGATATTTTGTTTTTTATTTAGATTTTATTTTTTTGAGTTCTAATTTGAAATTCGATTGCGTGTCTAAGCTTTCTGATATGACAAATTTCTGATATAATAAATATGTTTAATAACTTTATAACAATAAGGTTATTTCATATTTATTACAATGTCATTAATTCATAACTAACAGAGCCATTTTCATAAATATGTAATATCTATGAAAATGTTTTTAAGTATTTTTATTAGCATCATGTTATTAAATTTTTTACTATTATAATTAGAAAAAAATGTTTTTGGCATAATTTTTTGTTTTACTATTTATGAATGTCAAGGAACAATACTTGTGTTTAATATTTTTCCTATTGCGATCTTTTTTGTGCTTTTTTTCTTTCTTTTATGATACTTAATTGCATGTGTTATACTTGCATGCAAATAATTTTGATTACTTGTGTAATATTAATTGTTTGCTTAAGTGTTATGTAAAAAAATTATCTTTATTTGTATAAAGTGAAGAGTTAGATTAATGGTGGTTGCAAAAAAAAAAAAAGTTATTATTATATGTAACATTTAATTTTAGTTTAGGTTTAAATTGCGCATTAGGAGCTGAAGATATACGACCATTTATTGAAAGAATTGGTTTGATGTTTGAGGGTTATGTCATATGCTACCCTAATGCTGGTAACTTGGCTCTCACAATAAATTTTATTAAATCAGCATCAGTATTTTACAGATACAGTAGCATGCAAAAGTAACCAGATAAGACCAAACAGTATTTTAAAGTCCAATTTATCTCAAATTTTTAATGGAATGTCAAAAGTTTGAACTTTTATTAAAAATAAATTTAAATCTAAACAATCAAATTTCAAAAGTTAATTTTTTAGCATGAAGGCAGCATAACATCCTTAATGATATACTGTATATATTTTTGCCATTAATCAAGTGGATAAGATCAACATAATCTTTACTGAAGCAAACCAAAGTTTTAGTGTTGATAACTGGTATTTAAGGTCTTTTCTCTTTTGGACAACAAAATGTTATCAGATCCAAGTAACTTAAACTTTCATCACTATAAAGTATTTTTGCCCTTTTTCTCTTGTGTAGTTTAAATATTCATCAGCAAATGTTGTGATTGCTTTTCAATTCTATATAGAAGCAAAAGGTTTTTTAACCAAATGTTTTTCAAATAGATTTGCAGACCTCAAACAATGCTTGTTTGCTAAAACACTTCATTTCAGTTCTTTTATTTTGGAATTTTACATTCTTGCATGTATCATTTTTCAAGGCACGTATTAAAATTTTAACTTATCTTTCGGATGTTATTTGCGGCCTTTCTGACTAGATGCTTGATTATTATTACTTTCCTAATATCTTTCATTTATATTCAGGGATTTTGATTCTGATTTCAAAATGAGCAGCTCTTTTTGTAGTTCTGTATTGTTAAATTGCATCCAATATCAGTTTTTATACAACTAAACTTGACTTTAAAACTAAATATTTTCACTTAAGCATTTTTAACATTTATTTAAAAATAATTGTTTGGTTCTAAAATATATAAATTTTTATTAATTTTTGTAATTAATAAAAATTTATATATTTAGAATCAAATAAGTTAGTTCTGACTGGATATTTTCGTAATTTGATATTTCAATAAAGTTAATTTTTAAGATTAGATTGTTTAGAAAGTTAGTAAAAGTTCATTTGTTATTAATAATCAAATCAGTTTTTTGGCATTTCAGTGAAAATTTGAGAAAAATTGGACTTTTCATTTTAAAATTTATTCTCTTATCTTATCCTTACATACTCAACCCTCAGAATTAGGGTCGACATTTGGCAATGCCAACCTAACTGTTAACCTCTTTTCTATGTTTTATGGTAACCTCCTTGTGTCAATTTTTTTTGTTGTTGAACTGATGCCGACCTCAAACAGTTTTTGGTTGGCAATTTATTACCAACCATAAACTGTGGTTATACTGATAAAGCTGTGATTTTTCCTTTGAGGGCTTTGTGTGGGGTACATACTACTGTATTAATGAAGTTTGACTTTTAGTCTTTTTTTTTTTCAATTGTCATTGATACATTTATACTTTTTTTTTATTCATATTAAAATTATTGTAAATCATTCACAAATTAGTGGTAAATCAATGTTGGTAGATTTTAAATTTTATTTTATTTTCAGGGTTACCCAATCATTTTGGTGAGTATGATGAAACTCCTGAAGCAATGGCCAAAAAGATTAGGGTATTTATTTTAATATGTTGGATACCATGCATGTTTTGTACGCATGGTGTCCCTTTTAGTGCTTTCGGCTGTAAAACACGATCCATTATCGCGAATAATTTCCTAGGGTGCGCCAAATTTGCTAATGAGTCTTCGCAACCCTCAAATACACGCAAAAGCTGAACAGTCAGGAACTAAATCTAAATGTATAAAATGTGTACTAGCACAAGAAGGTAAAAGTATCCAACACTTAAATAGTTCCCCTTCAGAATATATATTTTTCATATATAATGGTCCACAGTAATCAATTCCTGCGTACTTAAAAGCATAATCATTGTTTACTCTACTTAAAGGTAACATAGGAACATTAGGATAACTATAAGTTTTTCTTTAGTAATTTCGGCATAAATAACATTTTTGAATTAATTTTTGAATTAAATTTCTAACTTTTGGAATCCAAAATTCCATTCTTAATTGGTTTAGTGTTTCTTTAACGCCCTTGTGCTTAACAATTTCATGAAAATGTAAAATAATTGATTCAGTAAAAAGACTTTCTTTTGGAAGAAATATTGGAAATTTAATATTGTAACTAATTGGAGCATTTCCCAATTGCCCCCTACATCTTATTATTCCTTCGCTATCAAAGAAAAATCCTAAATCATTTGTTAGTTGTTTATAATTCTTAGAATTATATACATTTTGTTGGATAAATTTAATCCAAATTATTTTGGCATTCTTTAATTCAATAGAAGAAAGTAAAAGATTGTCTTTCGTACTTGGGTATTTTTTAAGCAAGATACGAATTTTAGAATATAAGCTGTTACTCTTATTAAGCGAGAATAGGAATTAAAATAAGTTATATCAATGAATTTTAAATCTATGAACAATTTATTAGTTACTAGTAATATTTTTGTTTCCTCTGGAAGGTTAATTAAGTTATTTTGATCAAAGAAGGGCCAAATCTCTGGAGTATAAAGAAATTTGGGTCCATTAAACCATAACTGATTATTAGTTAAACTTTCAATACTAGCACCTCGAGATATAATATCTGCAGGATTACAATCTGTTTCGACGTAATCCCAAAAAGAAAAGTCAAATAAATATCTAATTTTTTCAAGACGGTTTTGAACAAATGTTTCATAAATTTTATTAGTATTTTTTATCAAATGTAAGCAAATATAGGAATCTGAAAATAATTTTAGAAATAAGAATGATTGATGAAAGTTCCTTATCTACTATTGACATAAGAAATGCAAGCAGTAAGCAACCTTTTAATTCTAATCGAGGTATTGTACATTTACTTAGCAAGGTTATTCTAGATTGTGAAGTGACATGAGAGGAATACTGTTCGTTCTCATTAAAAATACATCTTAAATATATACAACACCCAAAGGCTTTTAAATTAGCATCATAAAAACCATAAAGTTCAAATCGCGTGCAACTCGCACTCGATTTCGAAAAAAAATAACATCTAGGTACATAAATTGACTGTACAGAACCTAAATCCTTATAAATATCTTGTCATATTTTTACCAAATCTTTATTAATTTTACAATCCATCCTATTTTAGATATAGAAATTAGAAATTTATTGAAATAAAATTTTTAAATGCACAATTACTGGGTTTATTAGTCCCAAGTGATCGAAAAACTTGCTGTAAAACTAAGCATTTTCTGTAATATATTAAATGATGATTACCGTACCCAAAAATATGAAACTAAAAGCCATCATTACCATTAAATTGTTACAATCTATTTTATGCAATTATGTGTAGTTTTTGAAGTAACTTTTCATCTGTTGAATTTTACCTCTTTCAAAGTTCACCAGAAATACTTGCTTTTTGTGAAACAAAGTGTTGGTAAATAAGATGACTGTTATCCTTTAAATATAAATAATATGTGAGCATTATAGTCAAGTTATTTGCCTGGCCTAAATTACATATTAAGTTATTTATATGCTGTCTATCTATACATCTATATATCTAAATTACATATTAAGTTATCTATATGCCTCACATATTAAGTTATCTATATGCTGTGAAATGAGATTTAAACCTCTAACATTTCTTTTATGTTATTTAATTTTACATTTCTTTGTTTTCACCACTTTGCTTAATCACTTTTCTTTTTATTCTTTATTTTTTTAATTCTTCTCAAGACTGCACTTTTCAATTTTGTTTCTGATTGAATTGACAAGCCTTTTTTTGATCAGCCAAAATTGTTGATATGGTGACTTAAATGTTCATCATACTTAATGGCTTGGCTTCAGTACCACTTTGTTTTTGCTGCCTCAAAAAACTAAAAAATTTTGTTTTTCTCAATTTCCTACTTAGTTAACTTTATGACTCATTTTCCAGATAATCATGTAACTCAATATCAATACACCTAACTTACAATAATCACTTAACTTCACTTCTTGATTTGCATCTTGTCTTGGTTCTAGCTTGTTCTCAGTTTCTGAGTGCTATGATTTCTTTATAACTTTTATCTTGCACTTCTGCATCAGATTAACCCAATCATTGCGTTTCTTACTACTGCCTTAAAGCTAACTAGGTTTCCTTTTTGATTTTTTTGTTCCTCAAGCTAATTTCTTTTGTGATAGTCCTCAAGCTAATTTTATTTGTGATAGTCCTCAAGTTAATTTTATTTGTGATAGTCCTCAAACTAATTTCTTTTGTGATAGTCCTCAAACTAATTTCTTTTGTGATAGTCCTCAAACTAATTTCTTTTGTTTGTCTGCTATTAATGATCTGATAACATTTTTGTCACATACAATTTTCCACTTTTTAAAATCTTTTTCATAAGGTTGGATAGCATTATAGAAAGCAGATTTATTTACTGACATGGCAGATAATTTCAATTCAACAGTGTGAGGGAGTATTTTGATAATACTAGGTGGATGGTTTGAATCAGAGTGAACATAATTCAGCTCATTGTTGCATTTATGGTATGGTTGAAGAAATGTTTTATTGAGATCATATGTCACATCGAGATAGTAAACTATTTTCATATTGTATAGGATGAAAATGATTAATGTTTTGTATTCAGTACTTATTAATAGGTGTTGTTTGGCAAAGTTGATTGCATTGTTAAGTATTTTTTCACTTATTGAAGGTTAAAAATCATTGATGTTGAAAAATAAAAATTTGTAGAGATGTTTTTCTTTAATTTTCAAAAACCAGTCAGTGACGTTTAAATTGCTTTGCCACTGGTTAACAAATAACTTACTTATGAGTTCATTATTAATTTTTGATAAAATAACTTTTCTTATTCTTCCTCTTTTTGCTGGATTCAAATGATGTACTGTAGAAATATTGACAAAATTTTCTTTGTAATCTTTTAAAGTAAAAAAACATTAAGAAGACCCGTTTATCTTGATTTTATCATAAACATCATGGTTTTGTAAAACATGCTTTTCTTCTTTATATATTTTATTTTTTAATTTTGGGCCAGCTTTCTTGCAGGTGGCAGTATTAGCATTTTTAAAAAGGTAGTTATACTTTTCTTTGGCTAACTTATACATATTTGATGTTTTGTTGGCTTTTATATATGTTTTGTTTGACATTTGTACTAATTTTATATCATTTTTTATATTATCTTGAAAATTGGTTTTTTCTGTTCAAGAGTTTTATATATATATATATATATATATATATATATATATATATATATATATATATATATATATATATAATGTTTATGTATTATATTATATTAAAATATTACAAAAGAACATAAAACAGTGCTTAATAGGACTTTTAAATTTGTCCTTCCTGGAAATTGGATTGGAAAAAAGTAACCAGTGACATTCCTCAAGGCGCAGTTCTTGGTCCTAAGCTTTTTACTGCTTTTATTAATGACTTACAAAACCAAATTAGTAGCAAAGACATTTTCAAAACGTATGCAGACAACACTGAAACACTTAATGTTGTCAACACTGCAGAACAAAAACTTTGTTTGCAATGTCTACAAGCTGACATATACTTTTGTTAATAGGGTCTAAAAATGGCTTATTAGTATAATAATATAAAAATTAATATAAAAAATGGTTAATGCATTTTCACTAAATCCATTCCACATCTTAACTTTTTTTACAACAATGAATCAAATGGCAATTTCAACAGAATTCATCTCATAAATACAGCATCAAACAAAACTCTAAAAGAATCAAAATCATTAGAGTGACCTTAGAATTCAATTTGCAATGATCCAAAACACCATGGTCAAACATCTATTGCCTTTGCTACTGCTAACAAAAATGATATCCTAAAGCACAGCTTTATAAACAGAAATTCAAAACTCTGGAAAAAGCTATATACAGTTTATACATATACACTTCTAGCTTGGTGTTCTTATTTAGAAATAGATATTTCTGCAATTGAAAGCATTTAACAATGTGCAACAAAAGTATGGCAAGAAATGTCTATTGATTATAAACTGAGATGTTTTAGATTAGGTCTCACTTCTCTATGTGAAAGAAGAAACAGATGGGAACTTATTCAAAAATTTAAATTAGGGGATAAAATCGATTTAATCAATTAGTATATTAATTCAATTAAAAATTCCCCCAGCTATAGGCATCTAATATCTTAGAGAAATCAATAAATTGCCTAGTCAGATATAACTTTTCTAACAACAGTGTGGTTAACACACAGAATTCCTTGCCAGACAATGTTGTCAATGCCAATTAAGTTAAAGTAAATTTAGACTCGCATCTAAAATAGCTACTAAAACACATCACTTTCAGTGGCTACTTCAATGCTGCATAAACTAGTTTTGCTAGTTAATAATGGAAAAACTCTTCTGGATATTTACACTTTTGAATTCTTATTGAACGATTGAACATCTACAGTAATTTTTTCAAGAACCAACACTCCCCTGTCTACCTGACTAGACAACTCTTTAGATTACTTGTATGCAATTATAGAGTTACAGAAACAAACAGTATAACAATACACATACAGATAGAGCAGTATAAAAACAGTGGTACAGATGATATATATATATGGTATAGATGTAACAACAACAATACAAAAATGTGGTAGTATACAATAAAAAAACCATTCAAATAAATATGAAATAACACAATTAAATACCAAATATTTTTAACTTATTCAATATTAAACTTTAATAATAAAAATGTTTAAAAGCTCAAGATTAATTAACAATTAAACAATTAAAAAATACCTTGATATAACCCTGTAAAAGTCTTCAATTTGTTCTGGTGTAGCATTTACAGCACCTGCTGCATTATGCGAAGGAAGAACAGATAAAGCATTTTTAAACCACAATGTAGTAGGCTACATATAAAATACACAATACACAGATGCAGCAGTATAATATATATATATATATATATATATATATATATATATATATATATATATATATATATATATATATATATATATATATATATATATATATATACTACTTATCTTTATAACATACAGCATTTTCAGAAAAAGAAAAAAAAAGAAGAATAAAGAAAGAAAAAATTGCTGCATAAGTACAAAATAAATTTTTAAATATTTTTAAATGTAACTGTCAAAAAACTTTGAAAAAAACCAGATGATCCCTAATGATAAAAAGTTTAAAAATTTTATCATTTATATTTTAAAATTTTTTATCATTTTCATTAAAAACACCTTTAGTTGTGTTTAAAAAAGAAAAAATGTATTTGCATATTAAGGTTACCCTTTGGCAAAACTGTAGCATTTCCCATAAAACATCAGCAGCTTCGGGTAACATATAAGACTGAACACCTCCAGCACAAGCATTTATCAAACCTAAATTCCAAATAAATAACACATTAGGAAGAGAAAACAAAAATTGTAAATTAATACTTTTATAATCATAAAGAACAAACAACAACCTTTAACAATTTCTTGGCCGTATTTTCCTAAAAGACTTTCAACAGCAGAGACTCTTTCTTGGACTTCATCAAAAAGTGGATTACTCTTAAAAGTAAATTTGATATATATATATATATAAATATATATATATATATATATATATATATATATATATATATATATATATATATATATATATATATATATATATATATATATATATATATATATATAAATACATATATATATATATATGTATTTATATATTTGGGTGTGTTGATTTTTATTTTTTTCCTAATTTCAAAAACGGCAAGGTTACTTTTGGTGAAGAATTTTATGGAGATTCTGAATCTGCAAAAAAAAGAAAGAAAAAGAAAGTTTTGCTGGATGGGTCAGCATTGTTTTGAACAGAAAAATGACTAAAATGTGACTAATTTCTTGATTAACTCAATAATTATGTTGAATTTTAAGAAAATTGATTATTTGGTTCAAAAAGTCAGAAAAATAAAAAGAAAAGGATTTTTCATGAAGGGTATTTTTACAAAAATCAGGCACTTTTTTCATATTTTAGACAAAGAATGATATGGTAAAGTGTTCTGTTTTTTTCCTGTTTTTATCAAGCTTAAAAAGTAAGGGGGGTTCATATATGTGGGGAATTTTATAGGGAATCTGAATCTGAAAAAATAAATAAAAATAAAACATGTCTTGTTGGGGGGAATGCTTAGTTTTCAACAAAAAAATGACTAAAGTATGAATAATTAAAGAGAAAAAATTATAAATCTATAAAATTATAAATTCTAAAAGCTACCTTCATAAAAGCTCCCATTATGTGTTTATTTTTTTGACTTTTCAACAAAATATGATAGTTTCATAAAGTTCAACATAGTTTATATAGAGTTTATCAAATAATTAAATTTTTTTTTTTTTTTTTTGATTTATAATTTTTTCTCCAATTGTTTTCAATAATTTCCCTTAATACTCTGTAAATATAACAAAAAGATTGTATTTTGTGTTAGATAGAAGTGGTGAGGATATGGGCCATCCATAAAGGACGTCATCCAAATAGGGGGGAGGGGGGAGGGGGTCGAGTTAAAAAGGACAAAAAAAGACAAGGAGAGGGGGGGAGGTTGTCAGAAAAGGACGTCACTTTATAGATTTTTTATTTTAGTTTAATTAACATGAAAAAATACGTAAACATGTGTTTTTAAGAAGATGATGTATGAGAATATTTTTAATTTTATTTTTCAAAGGTGTAGCAGCAGATTCAAACATCATTGCGAGATGAAATAAATTTTTTTGGAGTTAAAAATAGGGGGGATTATATGACGTCCTTTTCAAGGGGGGTATAGGGAAAAAGGACAACCGGTGACAAAGTAGGGGAGGGGGTCAAAAATTGGCTAAAAAATGGTGACGTCCTTTATGGATGGCCCCATAGACATTGTTCCTGACATAACAATGGCTTTCAATAGTCTTATATACTGGTTTTCTCTATAAGGTCTCTTCATTTGGTGTATCTGGTAAAGTTTTTGAATAGTTCTTTTCTAACTGTAATATTAAAGTTGTTTTTTATGGGCAACAGCCATCTTCATTTTCAGTAACTTCTGGGGTACCACAATGTTCTATACTTGGATGCGGATTCACAACTTTTGCGTAATTCTTGTGTAGCTGAGCAAAAGTTACAAAAAACTTACGCAAATTATTTTTTGCATAACTATTTGGTATTCACATCTTTTACGCAGCATTTGCGTAAAGTTAAGGTTGTGCATGAGTTACGCAAAACTTAGACAAAACTTACGCAAAATTTGAGGCAAATATTTTATAACTATTTGTATAAAGGGAGTAGTTGGTATTACTTAATCTTTTTTTTATTAAGAAATACAGAGCAAAGTGACCGAACAGTCAATGCAACTTTTTATAGAGCCTTTTTATAGAGAGAGAGGGCTCACATTTACTTAGACTTGAATTATTTTTTTGTTATTGCTGTATTTAAAAATATAGCAAAAGCATTTAGTGGCTATTTAAATAATATGTGACATTCTTAGATAGGTGATGGTGGTGTGGGGGGAGGGTGTTTGAGAGTGTCACCAAATATCATGTGGGAGAGGGGATGGTTAGCCACAGTGTGACATGACAAAATTTTTAAAATTTAAATTCTAATTATAGCAGATTATTAAACTTTAAGCAAAAAGTAACAAATTTAAAGATATATTTGTTTAAAAATGTCACATCATAAAGAGGAAGGGGAGGGATTGTTTAAAATGTCACATATACAATGGAAGGGGGGGGGGGTTTAAGTCTAAAAACAGCAAAAAAAGTCACTTAGTATTTGAATAGCCCCATATAGCATATACTGGCAATTACTTTTAAAAGTAATAGCATAAACTAGTAATATTATAATAATAATATTGCAATAGTAATAGTAATATTGCATAAACAGTCTTTCAATCTATTTTGAATATCTATTAGCAAAATAATCAATAATCGAAAAATAGAAATATTGACCAAATAAGAGTTGGTTGGTTTTTTAAATGAGATATTCATTATTAGCAAAATGCTTCACATCTATTATTGTAAATATAAACATTACAAGCACTCAATAAGAACTAATTGGGGCATATTTATCCAAACCCAAATAGGTAATATAAGTTGTATTATCCTGAGCTTATATAAGATAACTATTTGGCTTCCTGTATGATGCCAACAGTGAATGCTCATTGGTTTTATTTAATCATTCAAATAATTGTATACTAAAGTTGCTTTAATACAATAATTTTTGAATTGTTTATTTAATTATTTGAGTAGTTAAAAAATCAATTATTTTTAGCCTCTGCTTTTGCCTTTCTTAGTAGTGATGAACCTAGAGTTTATTTTTGAGATACCCTTTTGATGTGGTGAGTTATAAAACCCTAACCTTGCTGCGAACCTTATTTGTAAACATTACTGGCTAAATGAAGTAGCTGAAGTATACAGAAAACATTTGAAAGAACTTTTTTTTTTTTTAAGTATAAAAAGAAAATAACAAGAAATTAATATTTTTAGGCATTTTTTTGGAGCCCATACTGGTCCTATGGTACCAAAAAATTTTTGGGTTCACCCCTGCTCAGATCATGCAACTTGTCTAGCATAGCTTCAAGAAGTTAAAACTTTAGCATAAAATTTCACATTCATAAAATAATGGAAGTGCTAAACTAAAGTATTTTGTTTTAACTTCTTGTTTTAACATTCTCACTTCTCATACACTAGGGTATAAGAAAACATTATAATAATTGTCAAATTTTCTTTTCAGTGGTCTTGTTTTATCACATAATTGACTTGAATCAACAACACTTTTGTTTGCTATAGGGAATGACAGTTTCGTTAAATAATGAAATTGCTTCAATAAATTCAAGAAATACTATTAGTTGCATTCTAGTTTATTTATAAACAAAAATAAACTAAAACTCTTTATAAACAAAATTCAAATTTTCAGAAATATAAGGAACATAAACAAAAGTTCAACAACATTTCTATAACATATTATGAAAAATACATTAATGCTGGTTGACTATCTTGTCAATATAAATCTATATTTGTAACTTTTATGCGTACAGTTTCAGTTGTATCAACACAATTAAAAAGTTGAGTTTGAATTAAAATCCACTTGTTTTTTATTAGTTTTTTTCAGTGATATTTCAGATTGAGAATTTATGGTACCATTTTTGAACAAATAAAAACATTATTCTTATATTTGATGGATAAAGTAGAGTTAATTCTGTGAATCAGGCATGCGCAGTATAAAAAAGTTTGACACGTTGACAGAGCAAGTATTGATAACTACAACAAGGAGATTTTATATAATAAACTACAACAAGGAGATTTTATATAATAAACTACAACAAGGAGATTTTATATAATAAACTACAACAACAATAATAAACTACAACAAGGAGATTTTATATAAAAATAAAAAATATAAAAGATCTACCAAAACAATTTAAACTATTACAGAATATGTTTATTATTGACAAATAACAATATTAATTACCAAGAAATTAGCCTTTGAAAAACGATGCTCTTTTTTTTAAATAATTTAAATTATCCATAGATATTATTATCTTCTAATAATTGAAATAATTAACAACAGAGCAATATTATTCAAAATAATCTAATATTGTTAATACCTCTGGATAACTGAAACTATCAGAAAACATAGCATCATTATTCAAAGTAAGTTTAATATTTTGGTTATAATACTTTGTTACTTCAACAGCCTGATTACTCAGAGATAATTTTAACATTATTTTATTTTGAAATAGCCTTGTTCTCATTTATAAATATTATATAATATTTATAAATGAGAACAAGGTATTTAATAAATAATCTAAAATAATAGATTATTTAAAAACTAATGAATAAATTACATATTTATGTGAATATTGTATCTATATTGGCACACATATTTCCCCTCTCTTGTACACAGAAACTCTCTCTCGCTTTATGCTAGTTATGCAAGTTAAAGTATATGCTTCAATAATATTATTGTATATATTTTTGTATAGTATAGTATAGATAGTATAGTATAGATACAACCATGAGTTACATCATATAGTTTTAAAGTATGACAAAAACTAGTTATTAAGTTAATTAATAACTAATTAATAGTTATTTAATAAGATATTGGCATACTACAAAACTATATAGTATATCCATACTATGGTCACTCTCCTTGTTTTAGCTAGGCTATGAGAGAGTGAAACATCCATTATATAAATTGTATGTATATTTTTTTAACCTTAAATTTAAGTTGAAAACAATTTATATAAAACAAGTTTATGTAATCTATATTTTTGGTAAATATATTGCTATCGTTGTTGCTGTTAAAAAAAAAAGTATGATGAATAGTAACAATCTTACTGAGCCTTTAATGTCTTCTTGTTCTCTTCATTCACTACTGGCCTCTCAAAGAAACCTTATATACAATCTGCTAAATTGTTGTTGCTAAAGCTACAGAAAATATCTTCTTTGAAAAAACATCAGAAAATAGAAATAACTCTTGATTTGACTATAGAAATCTTTCACACTTAATTTTTTTGTTTGGATATAGAAAAAAAAAATTATTCTCACTAAAAAGTGGCTAAAATTGAATAAAATTAATGGGTTTAAATAATTTTATTTTTTGTTTTTTGTAAAAAAGTTATTTTAGCAAAAATATTGTTAAATAAATTGTTCTTTCTACACACACACAGATATATATATATATATATATATATATATATATATATATATATATATATATATATATATATATATATATATATATATATATATATATATATATATATTAGGGTGTCCCAAAAAAAAAAAATTTTTTTTTTCCTTTAGTTTTGTGTGTAGTTTTGTCCGTTAAAAGTGAAAATAAGAAGATTTTTGAAAAATTTTGAAGTTTGACCCCCCCGCCCTCCTTTTAAAGTTTTTACCCCCTCTGCCGCCCACTTTTTCAAAATTATTCACTTTTAAACTGATTTTAGGCTAAATATATAAATGTATTAAATATGTTTTGTATCAATATTGATCACTATTATAATTCTAAACTATGTATCATAGCTAATATTAGTAAACATAATTTGTTTCAATTCAACGATTCTCAAAAATTATTAAATATTATTATTCAATGCTTGAGATGAGAAAATTTTTTATGATGAATATTAATGTTACATACATTATTCAAATAATTTTATAATTTATAGCTACTTTTTTATCTATAGATATAATAGCATATATAAAAAATATTTGATCAGTTATGAGAAATAGTAAATTGAGGAAAAATGATGAGAAGTTTGATAATATTGTTGGTAAATTATTACCTACCCTTGAAGCAAAGATGTATAGTCAGCTACCAACAAATGGAGATGTTGTACGCCATTATCTTTATCTTACAAGATTTGAATTGAAATTAACTGGTAAAAAAGAAGTTGCATCTGTAGTTTGGGAAAAAGTTTATGTTTTTTGGAAAATGGCAGGAATTCCAATAAAACAGAAGAAAGATATTGTCAGAATGATACTACATCTGATTCATCTTAGAGAGAACTTGATTAAAAATGCAAAAAAAAAAAGTTATGCAGCTCAACTTCTGAGTTTTACTAATAAACTATCATTATTGTTTGATATTGCAGCATCAAATGCCGAAAATTTGATAAGAAAAGATACCTTGCGTAGTATCAATAGTCAGATCTCAGATATAGACTTTCTCTCAGATCAACGTCACTTAAAAAAGCAATTTTTGGGCCCATTAGACAAGAGTTATGCTATGAAAGTGAAAAGAATGGAGGAAAAAGAGAAAAATAAAATCAAGGCTATTGAAAAAGAGAAATCTAGAAAAGAAAACATAAAAGAAAAAAGCTTCAATGTATTGGCAGCATTTGATAATGAAGGCAAAACTCATAATAAAAATGAAGAAAGTACTATTGCTAGACAGAAAAAAAAAATCAAGATATTAGAAAACCCTAAAGTTTCCTTAATGGCTGATAGGTTGAATCTATCCAACAGAGAAAGATCTGGAATCATTTTAGCTGTAGCTGAAGCATTAGGTCACAATTTAGATGAAATATCTATCTCAAAAAGCACAGCGTACAGATCAGGTAAAAAAATTCGACAGCAAGTTTCAAATGATCTTAAGAAAACATTCATTTCACCCATGTACTCTTCCATTCACTGGGATTCAAAGCTGGTATCTGAGGTCGATGGTAAAGTGGAACGTTTGGCTATTGTTGTAACAGGAAAACCAAGTGCACCTGAAGGGAAATTGTTGTGTGTATCCAGGATTCCTGATACAACTGGGCGAAGTCAGGCAACAGCTACCATAGATGCTGTAAAGACATGGAAACTGGAAAAAACACTTGTGGCAATGATTTTTGACACAACTCCATCAAATTCAGGTTGGATAAATGGTTCTGCAAAGTTAATTGAAGAACACTTTAACAAAAAGTTACTTTGGTGCGCCTGCCGACACCATATTTTTGAAAGAGTTTTGTCATCTGTTTACTTCAAAGTTTTTGGAGAATGCAGATCTCCAAATTATGAGCCATTTAGACACTTTAAAAATGAGGTATGGCCTAAGCTTTCATTAACTTCAGATACTACTTTTAGAAAAATAAAGATCGAAGAACCAGTATTAAAGACCAAAAAAGCAGAAGTAATAATTTTTTTGTCTGGTTTACTTAACCGGAAATCTCGAAAAATATTAAGAGATGATTATCGAGAATGTTGTCAACTTGCTTTGCAATTACTCAATCCAAAACAAATAAATATACAGTGGCACAAACCTGGAGCCTTCCATCATGCTAGATGGATGTGTACAATCTTGTACACATCAAAGATGTTTGCTTTTGCTGACCTGGCAGAGTATGAAGAAAGTTTTATAGAGAAATTGTCAAGGTTTTGTAAATTTACTTTACTATTTTATGTGAAAATATGGCTTACGTGCACAAGCACAGTCGATGCTCCATTTAATGACCTGGAATTCTACAAAGAAATGCTTATTTATAAAAAAATTGACAATGATGTTGCTGTTGCTGCCCTGGAAACATTTAATCGGCATCTTTGGTATTTAACTGAAGAAATGTCCCCTCTTTCATTATTTTCTGATAAGGTATCTGATCGAGATAAAACTAAAATGGCTAAAATAATTCTGAAAAATATAAAAGAAAACTGTGAACATGATATAGGCTTTCCACAATTTCCTCTTCTGAAGCAGAGTACTTGTTTGACTGATTTAATTGGACCAAAATCAAGTAACATTCTAAATTTATTCGGATATTCAAATGAGGATGGCGGTTGGTTGGTAGAATCCCCAAAGTTTTGGAAAACTAACACAAATTTTAATCACATGTTTGAGCATATCAAATCACTGAAATCTGTAAACGATACAGCAGAACGAGCTGTAAAACTAATTCAAGACTATGCAACATCTATTACAAAAGATGATGAGCAGAAAGAATTTCTTTTACGTGCAGTAGAACACCACCGAAAAGTTCTTCCTCACATAAATAAACAAGCAATTCAAAAACTTAATTTTTGAAAATATGCTTTAAAAAATCTCTTTTTTATTATACCTTTAAAATATTGTTATTTTGTTGTTATAATTTAAAAAAAATGAGATTTTGAACTTCTTAGTACTTATTCCCATTGTGCTTTAATATTGTTAACTTATACCAATCATTTCTATCCTTCTTTGTTTAATAATTGAGTATTTATCAAATTTTTTGTTTTAATTAAAAATTATAATTTATAAAATTCCTTATTTAGGCAGAAAAAAATCATACGACAAAGGTAATATTAGAAAGGATGGGGGGGGGGGGGGGAGGGTCATAAACCAGGTGAAAATTTATTTTTAATAAATTTTCATTTTTATTTATTACAAAACTATTTGAAATTATAATAACAGTTAATTATATTGGATATAAATAATAGATATATAAAAGGAGTATATTAAGGATTGTTTTAGGGCAAAAACACATTAAAGGGGTTATGAGGGGGGAGGGGTCAAATATGAATTTTTTTTTGAAAATAACTATTGATTATGTTTTATCAAACAAAATTACACAAGAAAATTATATAAAATACGAACATAGTTGATTATCAAAAATAATTTTAGTCCTTTGTGTCATTTTTTTAGAAAAAAAACACAAAAAAAAGAGCGGCGGGGGGGTCAAATATGAAAATTTTTTGATTTTTTTTTTTTTTTTGCTTTTAGTAAATAAAAATACATATGAAACTGTTTGAAAATCTAGAAATAGTTAAAAACTAAAAAAATTCATGTCATTTTGGGACACCCTAATATATATATATACAGAAAAAAATAACTGTGGTGAGTTCATCTTTTAAATGTATTTTGTAAAATTTTAAAAGATTTTAAAAAAACTGGAAACTGAATTTAAAATGTATTTAAGGCAGCAACAGAATCAGGAAAATAATTTTTTCAATTGAAAATTTGTTTTATAATAAAACTATACTATATTTCTTTATTTTTTTTTTCTAACTATTATTGATGCATTTAATAATCTAGGTTGTGAATTATATATTTATATAGGAATTTGCATTAGATGGTTTGTTAAACATAGTGGGTGGTTGTTGTGGAACAACACCTGCTCACATCAAGTAAGTTATGTTTAGTTTTCTTTTCTATATAAAATTTTATTTAACTTATTACTGCTTGATTACATTGTTTAATTAATTTTACGGGTTTTTTTGTTTGTTTTTTTGCATTTACTCATTATTATTCTGTTGTTTTAAGCTAACTCTAATTTCATCCATTTTTGAACTTTTTTTTTTTTTTTTAATAGCTATATTAATAGATTTTTTTAATAATTTTAATTTTAATAAATTTTTTTTTTGTATTTGATAATTTTCAATTACAGTAAAATTCTGTTATCTCGAACTCTGGGTAACTCGAACTCCCAATAACTTTTGAGTTCCCTTTAAACCCTCACCACATAAAAGCTCGATAACTCAAACACCCATTAACTGGAATATTTGCTCAAATCATTTTATCTGTTTCGATAGCTGATATTTTTCTGATAACTCGAACTTTAGAGCAAAAGTATCATAAAAAAACTGCAATGAAGCCTTTGCATTGCAATGTTAGCATAATAATAGTTTAAGTTTATAGTTTAAGTTATACTAACGGGCGTTGCAATATTATAATAAAATTTGTTGTGCTTACATTTTATTATGACTACTGTCCCTTTAAAGAGAAAAATGAATACAAAATCAATTAAAGAAAAGTACGTTGCTTTAAAGGAAATCGGAAAAGGATTGTCAAAGTCTCAGGCTGCTATGAAATATGGCATTCCAAAAAATACGCTGTCAACATGGATCAAAATAAAGAAAAAATTTTCAAATGTATAAAGACACAATGGATCAAGTCAAAACGTATGAGAATTAAAGAAGGAACATTTTCAAATTTAGATAATCTTCTTTTTAAATGGCTTTTAAATGTAAGGAGCAAAAACTTGGCAGTATCAGCAACAACTTTTATTAACTTGAATTGTTTTTACTTATTGGCCAAAGTTCGTGTTATAGAATGTCCTGATAACTTGAACATTCACTAACTTCAATAAGAAAGTAAACAGTAATGTAAAAATGTCAAAAATGTCATGAAGGATAAAATAGTAAATAGAGAAAATATCTTTGATAATATTATTAAAAGTAGTAATCCTAATGTTAGTAAATGATTGTAGTTTTGTGTTATTTTGAATTTCTCAGATTTTTTATTTTAAAATGAAAAGAAGATTTTAAGCATTCAGAATAATGTTCTTAAAGTTTTAACAAAGCTACAGCGCTATAAAATTTTTGGGGGAATTTTCCACTGGATTTAATTATGTCCACAGGAGAAAATTGCATTTAAAGTTTTTGCCTAATTTGCACTAAAAAACTTAATTTTCAAATTGCGTTTCCACTGCTTTCACATTAAAAAAACCTTTTGTTTTGCTCAAATGTTGCAAACATCTCATAACAACATTGTATTAACATTGTATTGGCACCAAATTTTTGCCGCTGAAATAATGTAAACAAATAAATTGTCATTTTTGTTAAAAGTTAATTTGTCTTTGTCAAAAAATGCCCAATTCAGCAAAAACTTATGGTGATTGCAGAAAATCTGTTTGCTTTTTGTATTTGAAAAAAAGTGGTCGCATATTAACTGATTTTTTGATTGAAAGATTGAAGAATATTTTTAAGAGTAATATTAATTTCAATGATGAGAAAATTCCAACTGGCATTTGCAATTCATGTAGAATTCATTTGCAATTCAAACTATAACAACTTGATACTGTTAGTATTATTAGACAGATACCAGACTTGTACAATTTCAATTCGATTATCATTAGGCCATCTACTAGATAATCTGGTGTATAATTTGTAAGGTGGCCAAATCAAAGCTCAAAGAAAATCTGCCACAGATTGAGCTTGATATATTGAATCCAAAAAAAAAATTCAAGCACTCTTACCTAGCTCTCGTAATTTCAGTTACTCCCAAAGTACATGCAATTATTCATCATATTAAGGAATTTGCTTAAAAAAATGAAACTGGGCTCAGAGTTTTCAGTGAGCAAACCACTGAATCAATGCATGTCAAATTCAAGATCCACTGGCAAAGGTTTAAAAGGCAACTTTCTCATCCTGAATATGGGGATAAACTTCTGAGTTGTGTTATTGATCTTAACAGCTAACACATTTGAAATTAAATTGTTGAGGATTAAAAACTCTCAGGAAATAAATCTCATTCAGAGTGTATTTTTGTGCGTGAAATTACTTTTTTTTTTCAGAAGATCTACAGTCTCAAACTTGTATTGGTTTAAGCTTTGTTATTCAGTGTATATATATTTAGAAATATATGCACATCTTTTTGATAAAAAGTTGTTTTAAATAATGCCATGCTTAAGAATAAAATTTTAAAATCAATTTCTTTTGATTTTAATTTTTTTAATTCTTGTATATTTTCTCATTTTTATGCGTTTTCTTTTTTAAAAGTTTATACAATTCTTGTTTAGTTTTTGAGGATTTAATATGAGCTAAGGACGTTAGAACGTCGGAGAGCGTCAGACGTTACGCCACGGAGTTAGAAGAGGCTTGGTTTTTATGACAATTTTTTTTTTCGGGAAATCTTTTGTATAGTTTGCAAAACTGTTTAAGAAATAAATCCTATGCATTATTAACCTCTTGCAACTCTAGAATAAGATCTAAATTGATATTAATTTTTAAAAGATTTTTTAATTTTTGTAAGGAATTTTCATTAATAGTTGCCTATATATTGTCTTTTTAGGCGGATGTCCGCTAAATATTATGTAATTAGAAGCTAAGAAAGAGGGAAAATGATCAGAGAGGTCACTCTCTGATCATTTTCCTTTCAATGATCAGAGAGGTCACCAGTATGAAGCTGTTCATCACAAAAGTTATTCAATATTATGTTATCATAAATAATCTAAAGCAAGAATTAAATATCATTTATAAATAAGTTTCAATGGAAACTTGCAACAATCTTGTAAAATCAATGCACAAGAGATGTGTAGCTTGCAAAAAAGAGGTGTAGCTTGCAAAAAAGATATGTAGCTTGCAAAAGAGATGTGTAGCTTGCAAAAGAGATGTTTAACTTGCAAAAGAGATGTGTAGCTTGCAAAAAAGCAAGAGCAATATTTTAAATAAAGTTTCAGATGTTTATTTTTGCATCAGTTATAATGCAGTTTTTTTTATTGAAAACTTTTATTATTATGTTTGATATTGTGTATGTTTTAGTATATTTGTTTAAAAAAATTTCCTTCTTGCAAATATATAAAAAAAGTAAATTGAATATCTTCTTTAGTTCTTTAGTTTATCTTCTTTATTATACTTTTTTTAGTTTATTTTCTTTATTATACTATTTTGTTATTATACTTTAAATAAGGAAACAGCAATTTTGCAATAATATAGTTTTTTTGAAAGCTCTGTATAAGTCATAATTAGTCTATTGAATGAAGAGTTACACAGGTTACTGAGATGGCAAGCTAAGTTTTTTTTTGCATTAAAAGGACATTTTTAACACTTATCAAAATGGTTAATGACTTCTAAAACATCTTAATTTAAAAAAAAAGTGTAGTTATGTGCTTCAGGTGCATCCTATCCCCCCTACAGTCAGAGGCGTTGTAGGAAAACAGGGTTTAACACTGTTGGTAAAGACTGCTCCTAATGTTTAACAAAGGAAAGCAAAATTACTTTTAAATCATGTTTCTCAAAATCTAAAACATGATTAAATTACAATATACTTTATTCATACTGACAATACAACACGTTATATTTTAGATGTGTGTTATGTTTTTAATGTTATAAACTGTATCAAGCAAGAATAAAACAACATGGCAACAGTTGTTATTAACACAAGCTTTTTATATTGACAAAGCAACCTTGCACTGTTGTTTTATTGCTTTATACAGCTAAAAATGTTAAACAAATATATTTTTTTTAAACATGATAGAGCTATTGCTGATGCAGTAAAAGATATACCTCCGCGCATTTTACCAGAATCATTACATCATGATGTATTACATCTGTCGGGTAATTTTATTTGTTTCAAAAATTTTTTTTGTCATAATATAGTTGTAAAAAATTGAGACAAGATGTTATAATATAGTTGTGATATGACAATTTATTACACATATTTAATTTGAAAAATTTGGTTTAACAAGGTTTGGAAATAAAGTCCATCATGTTTGATTCACTTTTCATAAACATTGGTGAAAGGTGTAATGTTGCTGGTTCTCGTGTGTTTTGTAATTTAATAAAGAATGGAAAGTTTGAGGTACCTTTTTTAAATTTTTTGTTTTTTTAATTTTTATTTATTGTATGCAGAAATTAATTTTTTTTAAGTATATTTTTGCTAAAAAATGGCTGGTAAAATTTTAAAAATATCATTGATATAGGAAGCTTTAGCTGTTGCTAAGACACAAGTCGAGAATGGTGCTCAAGTTCTTGACATTAACATGGATGATGGAATGTTGGATGGTGTAAATTGCATGACAACATTCTGTAATTTAATTTCTTCAGAGCCAGATATCTCAAAAGTATGTTGAAAATATTTATTTTGAGTAAAAAGTTGAGCTGTTACTGTTTTTTAAAAATATTTGTTTATAGTTGAAACTATTGAAACTTTTGTTTAGGTACCACTATGTATAGATTCATCTAAGTTTGAGGTTATAGAGGCAGGATTAAAATGTACACAAGGCAAGTGTATTGTTAACAGCATCAGTTTAAAAAACGGCGTAGATGATTTCTTGCAAAAAGCTAAACTTATTAAAAAATATGGTGCAGCAGTTGTTGTCATGGCTTTTGATGAAAAGGGACAAGTGCGTTTAACTTTTTATTTGTTTATATAATTTTTTTTTCTTTTATAAATATCATTTTTAAAATTTATATTTCATAAAAATTTTTATAAAATAATATAAATTTTTACTACTTTAATACCATTTAATCATTTTGTTTTTATATTTATTTGATACAGTTAAGGCTATTCATTTAATAGTTTTATTTTTTCTATTTTTTACCCTATAATTCCAAACATAAACCTTGCTACCTGACACATTTCCATCATGTTTAATCTCTTTACCTCTTCTCTACAACTGTACTACTGTTAGATTTACTAATTCAATAGAGCTATAACAATTACTTATTATATATTGTTAAAATTATAATATTAAACTTATATTATTTAAAAAAATTTCATTATTAAAAAGAGCCTTTTTATATGGTTTTGTGATATTTTCTTTCAATAGTTTAGCATGGTCTTTAAAGGAAAATTCATAAATATTGCTAGTTTTGGCCAACTGCCATTTTAGCGTGCAATTGTAAACTAAGTGAAATGGAGATCACAGAAAAACAAATAAAATTTATAAGTGCATTGCATCATTCTCTATAACATGACAAAACATATATAGGTTCAACAGAGGGAGTGTGGAAAATTAGATGGGTGAACCAAAAGCAATCGTTCAAAAATAAAAAACGTAAAAACACAACCACACTTTCAAAATACCTATAGGGTACAAAAGATAAGTTAAAAACAACACCAAATTTAACATGGTTCGTCATAAAAAGAACCCCTGTCTACAACAACATAAAAAATGCCTATTATATTTATACAAAAAACAAATAATGTTTTTGTATAAAAATCCCAACGAATTATCAAATAAAAAAAAGCAAACTAATATCCAAGTGTTGCCATGAGAACAAATTTTTGCTGGATAACCACAAACCAAAATGTTAAATCATAGTTAATAGACTTGAACTGGTTTGGAAACTCTGTAAAATTCATTGTTTAACTTATTGACACAAAAATAGAGCGTAAATCAAACGTGACCATGCACAAACAAACTTATTAAGGTTGTATAATGCTTATAACAATATCTGATTTTGGCATGAAGTTCATTAAATAAACTTTTGAAAATGAAAGTAAAATTTTTAGTATAGATTCTAAGCTATTTTTTAAAGATAGCAGTTTTAGAGATAATAAAATGATTAATGTATTGCGGATTGTGAGCATGAAACAAATACGTTTTCTGTTTTATTCGAGTATAAATTAGAAATTCATTTAGTTAGTTTACTCATTAAGATTAATGAGCAAATTAAATAACTGAATACTGTTTTATAAACTCGTTGGTAGTCTGGAGATGTACTTCAAGTCAGATTATATTTAAACAGGTGATTTACAAATATTTATGAAGAGAAAAGTACTTATTTTAGTTCATTGTATTCTACAAATATAAAATGCTTTACTATTGAGTATTACTACATAGTAACACAAGAGTTTGTTATATAACTGCAGTATAACAAACTGTGGTACTTCAAGACGAACAAAAGGTGTTGGAATATTTAAACTTCCTCATTCAAATTCTGCAGATCTTGCTCATCAAAAATGGCGATCTGAATGGTTAAATTCAATTACAAAAGGGCGTGTGATTGACCAACAATTTAAAATGCAAATCAATTCTGGGAAAGTCTTTGCTTGCGAAAAGCACTTTAAGCCAGATGATTTTGAAATATGTATATCACAAGTGTTTTTTTTAATTTATATATATATATATATATATATATATATATATATATATATATATATATATATATATATATATATATATATATATATATATATATATATATATATACCCTTATAGTGTAGTCGAAAGAGCGTTTTAATGTAAAAAAAGTCTCTTACGACTACAATTTTAATTACCTCGTCTCTTAAGCTGTTTTTGGTTGTCATCGAAATGTCAAAGCAATTAATTTATGCGGAAGTACATTAAATTTAATTGTTTTTTAAAAAAATTTTAAAAAACCGCAATTATAATGACTAGAAAGTTTTTTTTAATTAGTGGTGTTTTTGTTATTGATTTAATAAAAAACATTTTTAAAACATGCGTAAATGTTGCTACATCGACTATCTTATAGCCTGACTCGCAACTGAGTGCTGCTACATCGACTGACAAATAGCCTGACTCGCAACGGAGTGCTGCTACATCGACTGACAAATAGCCTGACTCGCAAGGGAGTGCTGCTACAACGACTGACCAGTAGCCTGACTCGCAAGAGAGTGCTGCTACATCGACTGAGGGTTTGGTTTGGCCAGGCAGTCTATCAATTAAAAAAAAAAATTTAATTTTTAAAACTTTTTCTGGTCTGGTTTATTAACGCGCTCTTTAAAACTACAGTTTATGGGAAACTTTTTTTGATGCTATGCAAGAGACATGCAAGAGTATATATATATATATATATATATATATATATATATATATATATATATATATATATATATATATATATATATATATATATATATATATATATATATATATATATATATATATATATAATATGATATATTTATTAACTAACTTTTTTCAAGACATTGGTGCAAAAATGACAAAAAAGATAATAAAAAATGGAGTTATCCCAAGTCTATTTCTTCCCATAAAAAGTTGTATCACTACTTTACCAAAAAAAAATGCCAAGGAAATCTATTGAACCTACAACTAAAATATCAACCAAATGTTATGATAAACTTAAAGACAGCATTTCAAATACGAAATTTGAAACTTTTGAATGGTTGGATAACAGATGTAAAAGAAAATGAAATAAGTGTTTTAAAAAGAAGTTCAAATCAGCTTGTTCTTCCAGAATTTGAAGTAATCATAGGTGATAGTTTAGGATATAGTTTGTCTGTATTTGTATTGTGGATGGATGCTTCCTGAAAGTCATACCATTTACAAAATTTACAAAAGAAGTATGCAAAATATTTCATTAAAAAATTTAATTACTTTACTTGAAAGTTATCAGTTATGTGATGGTGTACCAAATTATGAAAAGACATCAAGTACCATTCACCATTGTATACCTTTTAAAAACAACCCACATTATTGGGATACAGAAACATCTCCATTCCAATTTATGTCATATTACAGAAATATTAACTGTGACTTAAAGACTCAAGCAGATATAAAAAATGTATATTTACAAACAAATCAGTTGTTTATTTAAAAAAGAAAAAATTAAAGAGTCACAATGAGCCAGCCAAACTAAATGCCTCTATCTTTTTGACCTCACCATCAAGACTTAAATTAACAATTCAACAGCATCGTCTGAAATGTGCACAATTACATAATCATTTTCTTTCAATTATCTCTGATGCTAAACATAATTCTAGTGACTTTATGAATTTGTTTTGGCAAGAACAAAAAAAGTTGTTTAGAGTTTCCTCATCAGGAGTTAGATATCACCCAATGATAATAAGGTACTGTTTATCCATCACATCAAAATTACCTTCTGCATACCAAGAAATTAGAAATAGAAAAATACTTGTATTGCCAAGCCTGAGAACACTCAAAGATTATAAAAATTATATTCCACCGAAAGTTGGGTATCAGGATAGCATTGTTGAGAAATTAAGTGCGGTAGTGGTGTAGTGGTAAGAGCGCTTGCTTTGTAAGCGAGAGGTTCGGAGTTCGACTCCCACCATGTCCCTGGAAGTACCGCGCTCAACTTAATTTCTCTGCGCAGCAGCCTTGCTTGTTAAGTTTCGTGTTTCGGAGTTAAAGAGTTGAGAGAGGGTTGTACCACAATTTACAACAAAAAAAAAATGAGTAGCCTCCTCGACTGTAGTGGTCCCCTCGGGCCTTGGGGAGGTGAATAATTAATAAAAAAAAAGTAATAATAAAAAAAAAAAGTAGACAAACAAAACATTATACAAATATTGAAAGATATTTTGTGCTTCTTGTTAATGAGATGTCAATCAAATCTAATCTGGTTTTTGATAAGAAAAGTAATCAGCTGATTGGGTTTGTTAATTTGGGAGACCCAGACTTAAAATTTTGCTACACTACAAAAATGTGAACTTTCCTCTCATGCCCTTGTTTTCATGGTTCGTGGTAACACCTCTTAAGTTTTCGCTTGCATATTTTACTACCATCACTGCGACAACAGTACAGTTATTTAGTTTATTATGGGATTCAGTTTGCATTTTAGAGAAGAGATGTAATCTTTATTTAGTTTCTGTTGTAGCTGATGGCGCATCATCAAATAGAACAATGATTAAACTACACTGTTACATGTGTGGAGATATGATTACTCCTGTAATTTTTAAAACAATAAATTTATATGCCAAATCTAGATACTTCTATTTTGTTGCTGACCCACCACACTTGATTGAAACTTCCCAAAACTGTTTATTAAATTCTGGTGCCGGAAAATGTACGCACTACTTTTGGAATGACGGGAAGTATTTATTGTGGCAGCATATAACTCAGTTGTATTATGAAGATTTAGACAATGGTTTAAAACTTTAACCTAAATTAACTAATGAGCATATTCAAATAAATTCTTACTCTGCTATGACTGTCAAACTAGCTGCTCAAATTTTAAGTCCAACTGTATCGTCTGTCTTGAAAACATTTGGAACAGAAGAACATACAGAGACAGCTCGGTTTTGTTTTTTGTTTTATGTTTTTTGACTGTCTTAATCTAGAACAATTGAAGAACATAGAATGAAACCTTTCCTTAAAAAATTCACTGACCAAAAGGATCATCAGTTTAATTTCCTTTTAAATGATTTTTTGGAATACTTTAAAATTGGAAAAAATCTATTGATGAAAGAGTAGACAAAGCAGGTTGTCAATACTCTTATGAGGCTAAAGCGAAAATGTTTATTTCGCATCAGACACATGAAGGC
Source organism: Hydra vulgaris (assembly GCF_022113875.1). Lineage (NCBI taxonomy): Eukaryota > Metazoa > Cnidaria > Hydrozoa > Anthoathecata > Hydridae > Hydra > Hydra vulgaris. The sequence goes on along the minus strand of NC_061160.1, from coordinate 53,243,655 downwards.
TTAATGATGACATGTAATTCAATAGTAGAAGTTATAAAGTTTCTGCTAAGTGAGGGTATGCCTTATATACTTACAAGTAGATTTTGCCAAGATCCAGTTAAGGAATATTTTAGTGCTCAAAGGAAAATTGGGCGCTATTCAGATAAACCTGACGTAAAACAGTTTGGCTATAATGCTAATGCAATATGCATTCAAAAAAGTGTTTCGCTTAATACTGGAAATACTAGAGCTCAAAGATAAATATCTCTGAAGATTTAATTCCAAAAAAAAAAAACATGATTTTTTAACTATATATATATATATATATATATATCACATATATATATATATATATATATATATATATATATATATATATATATATATATATATATATATATATATATATATATATATATATATATATATATATATATATATATATATATATATATATATATATATATATATATATATATATTAAAAAAATTATAAAACAATAAAAAGATAAAAGAAATATAAATGAGCAAATAACACAAGTCTTTTTTTTGACTGCAAATATATAAAGTTAATTTTTACTTTTGTAAAATAAACTCTTTTTAGAATAGAAAAAACAAAAAACATTTATGTTTTTTTTAGGTTTTCTTTTAGTCTATATGATTGTTTCATGTTTTTGGGTAATCCTTTCTTTGATTGTTCTCCTGTTTTTGTTTTTTTCGCTTTATGCTTATTAACAATGTCCTTAGCAAACGAATGACATCGAACTTGAAAATATAAAGCTAGCATTAAAGGCAAAGTAGAGTTTTGACTATCTTTTTCAATTTTCAAATCACATTTTTCAATAATAGCCCTGTAATATTCATCCAAATCTTTATCACAGTGTGTTTTTTTAATTAAAAATCTATATTTTTAGTAAGCTTGGACTGTTCTGTATATAAAAGAAATGTTTTTTCTGCTATAAATAAAATTTGTTCAAACTCAATTGTAATGGCAGTAAGTCTACCACGATTAAGAGTGTTGACATGCTTTTAATCAGTTATATTTTTTGTTTCATTTTGACAGCTTTTTAATATAGACACTGTTTGTTGTAGTTGAGTATTATTAGTTCAAGAATTTTTAATTTTTTTTTAATTTTATGAATAACATAACCTCTAAGATATTATACATACTTATAATACTTTATAAGTATTATAAGTATGTATAATATCTTAGAGAATATGTGATAAGCAATACATACTTTTGCTTATCACATATTATAGGTGTAATTAACGTCTGATTGTTGTTAACAATAGATATATTTTTTTTATAATAAGCTGATATACTATCTGCAAGTTTACTTAATATTAATGTAGTAATCTTCATAATCATAACCACAGTTTAAAACTCGTTTAAACTTTTAGAACAAATTTTAGTGCAGCTTTCAATAATTCTATTAAACTGAATCTCATCTTTTACTAAATAAATCTGAAGAGTTTTAACTTGCTCAATATTTTGTTTGCCATAAAAGGAGCTTTCCATAATCTTGCAAAACACATTTTGTATTAATGAAAACAAAATCTCGATGTTAAAGTTTAATTCTGAATTAATAGCATTCCCAGCAGCTATATCGTTGTTAGGGTGTTTTTTAGATTTGTGCAATTTTAGCCCTCCTTTACTTTTACAAACTTTGACACAAACATCACATTGGTACGTTCCAGGGTTAAGCTAAAAACAATTTTAAAAACTGTATGAAAGATACAATATTCATTTATTTTATTCAAATTAAATTAATTATCCAACCAAACTAATACACTAAATACAATACAATAAATAAACAAAATTTTAACTCAAAGTAAAAAGCGTTAATAATATAACATAAATAAACAATATATAATAATATAACAATAAATAAACAAAATTTTAACTCAAAGTAAAAACTCTAGTGTATGTTAGGTAAGTAAATTGTTTATACTGTATAAGTATATACAAGTATTTAAGGTTTTTATGAGTTACACAAACAAAACTTTACACTTTTGAAAGTACTCACATCTTATAAAATAGTTTCAGTATAATTTTCAAGTTCATGATCTTTTTCAAAGGTTTCCAAAAGAATTATAAATTTACTATCACATATATTATCACAGTTTCCTCCTTCAACAGCCATTGTATATTTATATGTTGTGCACGGTCAATGTCAAGTGATTGCATTTTCAACTTAATATAGTTTTTGTTGTGCAAAGTTCTGTGTTTCCAAACCAGTTTAGGTCTATTAACTATGGTTAAATTTTTCTAACACATTTTTCTCTTGTACAGAATTATTTTTCCACAAGAAAAAATCATATTTTTTACACGATGATTGCATTTAGCATCAAACATATATATATGTGTGTATATATATATATATATAATATATATATATATATATATATATATATATATTAGTGATGTACCGATTTCACATTTTTGGCCGATGCCGATACCGATGCCGATGGATAGGAAAAGGCCGATACCGATGCCGATACCGATAGATTAACTAGCTATTATAATTTGAAAATATAAAAACCATATAACTTTAAATCGTTAAAATTTTTCATGGAATCAGAACTGATAAGTAAATACTTGGACCCAAATCAGAGTCAAACCTTTATTTTAAAAGATATTAGAAAAGCTTAATCAAATAAATATACATTTTTTACTTTTTTTTAACTATGAAAAGAAAACTTTCAAAAAATAAATACAATTTTAGAGGAACACTTTTTATTTCAATTTTAAAAAGAAAATGTTATTAAGGTAAGCAGTTTACTTAGAATTTTAGGCTCTTTATAAAAAAACAAATAAAAATAACCTTTATAACATGAAATATATACATTTTCTCAAAATAAAATAAGAGACTTCAAAATCAAATACAAAAGAAAATAATAGCATTAAGATTCTAAAGGAAGCACCAATAGCAGTTGTAACAATATTTAGTATTTAAAATCGTGTATACGAATATTGTAATGTAAAAACATAAGCATTTCTCCTGTTTCCGGAGCCAACCTACTTCGTCGTGGAGAATAAATTTGTCCTCCACAACTAAATAATCGTTCACTTTCAACAGAAGATGGAGGGCATGATAAATATTTCTGAGCTATTGGAGCTAATTGTTTGAAGTTATTTCTATTTGCTCCCCACCATACTATAGGACTATCTTGTTGCATGATTATGTCTTGACTCAAATACATTAAAACTTCATTTTTCAATTTTATATAATGTTTGCTTTCTGTTTCTTGCAGAACTTCAGATATAGATGTGTTTTCAATTAAAGTGTTTTTATTTTTAATAAAATTTTCAAAGCATTTTGAAAAATCGAAATCTAGATTTGTTGTACTTGATGAAGAACTGACCTCAGGTTGAAATTCAATATGATCATTTTGTTGAAAACTTTTTGAGCAATCTACAAGCCATTTAATAATATTTTCAAGATAACTGTCAGCTACTTCGGTTGGAAAAAAATTATTTTTATACCTTGGATCTAAAAATGTGGCTAAAATGAGATTTTTGTCATTGAGATATTTTTCAAATCTTTCATTTGCTGAGTTTTTACATTCTTTTAAAATGGTTCCTAATCCAAAAAACAAGGGAGACTTTTCAGCTTGAATTAACATGGTTTTTATAACTTGTACAGTTGGAATTATAGCAGATGCAATTGCTTCACGCTCACTTAATAAATTTGTTATATCATTAAACATTTTTAAAAATTGTTGTAATTTTTCTAAAATAATCCATTCATTGTTTTCCAAGGACTTTAGTTTAGAGTTATCATTATCACAACAAAATGGAATTAAAGCACGCTTCTGTTCAAAAATTCTTTCAAACATAAAGTATTGACTATTCCATCTTGTTGCAATGTCTTGTTTAAACCTATTTTGTGGCACTTGATATTGAGTTTGATATTTTCGATACGCTTCAAAAGAAGATGGAGAATGATTAAAATGGGTTACTATGTTTTTACAAGTTGTTGATATCTTTTTGATATATATCTGGGCAAATACAGTGTCATTCAACACAAGTTGCAAAGTGTGTAAAAAACATAGCTATTGTAACCTGCCTCTCTTATTCCAGCTGTCATATTAGCTGCATTATCTCTAGCAACTAAATGTACCTTTGAAGCTGGAATAAAAAAATCATTCATAGAACTTTGAATTGCTTCGCATATATTTTTGGCAGTATGAGATACATTAAATTGACAAACTCGAAGAACTGCTGACTTTTGATGAAATTTATTAGTTAACCAATGAGCTGTCAAGCTAAGAAATGAGCATTTTCCGTTGGTAGATGCCCATCCATCAGTTGTAAATGAAATGTAAGAAGCATCATTTATTTCTTTTTGGATATTTTGTCTGACTTTGTCATATATATTTTGAAAAACAGTGTTTTTAATGTACTTTCTACTTGGTATACAATAGTTAGGACATATATGATTTAGTAATCTTTGAAATCCGATGTCTTCTACTATTGAAAAAGGTTGAATATCAACTGCAATCATTTCTGCAATATAGTTATTAATTAATTTAGATCTGTGATCATTAATGTCCCAGGGTTTTTTTCTCGCAAGTGTTTCAAACAAAGTTTGTTGGGACTGTTTTGAGCAACTTGCTTCAGTTGACTTGATATTCTTGAACACATTTTTTTCACTTTCTGCTTTCCTTTTGTTTTCTTCTTCGTTAAGTTTTAACTCTTTGCTTGCTATTTCTTTATGCTTTGTATTTATATGACACAACATATTTGTTGTGTTAAAAGATTTAGATTTTTTTTCTTTGTTACCTCTTGAAACCTTCAGTTTGCATGTATTACATATTGCAATTGAGGTATCTTCAGGAGAAATGGTAAAATATTTCCACACCCAACTACGTGATTTTATTGGAATACCCTTTCCAAACAAAGCTGCTGCCATTCTGAGTATATTTTTGATTCAGTAACTTTATTAATTTATTACTTATTAATTTATTAGTAATTTAGATATCTAAACAACAATCATATAGAAATATAGAAGGCAATACTTGGATACATAAAGATAACAATGCTTAAATAGGTTACTTTTAAGTATAACAATAGAACAATACGAAATAATATTATTTTAAAAACAACATTACGGTAATAAAAGTATAAATACATTCAGCTGTTAAATTAAAGCTTATAAACATCATCTTAAGAAAAACAAATTTGCCTGTAAACAAAGTCATTATAAAAAATTTCTCAAAAAAAATCTAAGTAATATATAAAGTTTAGTTTATTTATTATTTAGTTTTTATCATAATGTGGGATAAAAATATAAAAATGCCATCGGTTGGAAAATCGGTAAATTGATAAGGAAAGACCGATGCCGATACCGATACCGATTGTGCAAAAAGTGGCCGATTAAGCTGATGCCGATGCCGATTAATCGGTACATCTCTAATATATATATATACATATATTAGGGTGTCCCAAGGCATAAGCGGAAAAAAAAATTTGCAAAATTTAATACGCATACCCCCTAATATTTTTCTATTTGACCCTAAATATTCGAATATAAAATATAAAAGCGATTAAATATTAATTTTTGTATCGGGTTTGCATAGAGAATTTCGAGAAGTTGATTGAATAAAACATTAATATACCCGAAATTTTGATTTTGTTACTCTTTGACGGTTATTAGGCCATGGAACTTGCATCATTTTGCATTATTATGACTGTTCTTTCAGCAGTATTGTTGCTGGTCCTCAGCATTGAAACCTTCTTTTTGGCATCCTAAAGTGAAACGTTGTTTGACCATAAAGAAGATTCTTCGTCCAAAAAACTGTGATCAATTTGCAGCCGGATGAACTAAGTCTTACTTTTCACTGAAACGAAGTCGTAGATGTTTTTATCTGAAATAAAAAAAGAAATACAATTTACTTTAAAAAATAATAAGTAAATAAAAATAACAGTTGCTATATTTATTAATAAAACTTACCATACAAGGAACCACAGAGTTCCTCTTTGGATGGTATATAGCGTTTACCATAGCTCTATACAATGTCACTGTTAAAGTTTTCAACCATTTTTATTTTATCTCTTTGGTCAACATCGTTGTCAAATAATGATAAAGCAGTTACTTCATCACTTAAATACTATAGATGCTGGCTTAATTTCTGCACAGCTGCTTTCAAGATGTTTTTGTCTATTGTTTTGTAGGCTTTCATTTATTTTAAAAAGCATAAATACTGATATGGTGCTTTTATAGCCAAAATGCATTGTAGCCACGACTTTACGTTAGATGTTGCAATGAATAAGCAAACATCTAATAGTGCCTCCTTATCCTTATTCGACATTTTTAATTGATCATTAAAAAGTGTCACCTTCAGGGCATAAATTGCTTTCGCCCTCCACCTGGCTTGGTGCATGGCACCTGGAGGTCTTATTTTAAATGTTCTATTTTTATCTCCTCCTAAAAAATATGATTGAGAGCTGAATTATTTTGTGAACTATAGATTTCATTAACTCAGATTCGTAAAATTTTATCAAGTTTTCTTTTTCTGAAAGAGTCAAATACGAATTGATTTTTTCTTTAAAGCTCTGTATTTTACTAGAGTCTTTTCCAGTTATCACTTTTTAAACAGCGGAATATCAGGGCTTATTGTTACTTGGCTGATTTTCAAATACGGCTTTTAATATTAACTCATATATGTGATGACGGCAAGCAAAAATGAGCAAATCTCTGCTTGTTTCTGTTCAAGCACTACACAGGTGCCATTAATACGACTTGTGTTAGATGCCGTAGTATCACAACAAAGAATTTGAACTTTATCCTCAAGATTCCAGTCTACAAGTGCTTTCCAAACCACCTCTGCCTGTTCTCTTCCTGATGAGTTTTCTAATCTTGGCACAGTAATCAATTGTTCTTTATTTCCATATGAAACAACTATCAGTAGACGTTCTTCTTTTGATTTTCAAGCATCTAAAGCAGGCAACAGTTTTCCATCAAAGTGAACAGTCACAACCTGTGGCATCTCATTTTGAAAATCTATTTTTATAGCTTCAGCACACTCTTTGCGTTTTTTGATTCAAATTCTTTGAATTGAGGACTTACTTATTGGAAATTCATCAGTATTGTATCCAAGTGCCTCAATAGTAGCTTCAAGAATAAACACAGAATCTCTCATACTTAATTGACACCTGTCTAGCGCTGCTACTAATTTTGGAGTGATGAAGTTTTTCCGCATAGATATTTTACTTGTTTGGGGTTGCGCGCTCTCGATCTGAGTTAGCAAATCCTCTTCCAAATGTAAGTGTCTGAAGCAGATGATGAATCTTTTTGTAATGTATCATGAAATGATGACGAGGGAATTGAATCTGCGAAATAGTTAGATCTTCGTTTCTCTTCCTCTATAATTCTTAAGCGCGCCCTTTCCTCTTTATTGGCCAGTTTTTGTCTACACCACTTAAGTGACCCGGTCGACCTGGCTCCCTTTGCCGTTGCAAAAATAACTTATCTTCTTCTATTTTAATTAAATGAAGTGTATCGGCGTGGGCGATATCAAACAAATTGTCTAAGTTTCTGACAAACTCTTGTTGACGTTGTTTAAATAAGTCTTGGGTTTTGTGTGCATTTTTTTGCAAATCCCTCCAAGCTTGATAGTACTACAAGTTTCTTTACTCAATTAGGAAACGGTTTCGTAGGTATACGCGCCTTTTCCCAATAAATAATACACTCCTTAACAGTGAGATTTGCACTATTATTTACATTTAATTTCACTTCACGAATGTTATAAAATAGCACTGTTAAAAGTTGTCCATTAGAAGGAAGCTTTGATCCTGTTATTTGATGTTTTGTGTCACCTATTAAAAATATATCATTTTTAAAACTGCGTAATTGTACAGACAAGTTGACAGAGCAAAATCAATGTGGGTACTGAACTCTACAGTAAAAGAAAAGCAATTTATAACAAGCACATCGATCATTCGCGCGCGTCTTCCATAGTTAGCAAGTCTCGACGAGTTCCGATGCAAGTTGGCACGGGTTATCGTGATCTTACCTAAACCAAATTTTGTTTACAATTGTTTTAACATCATTCTAACAAATTAAGAGGGTATGCGTTAAAAAAAATTAAACTTTAATTTTTTTGGGACACCCTAATATATATATATATATATATATATATATATATATATATATATATATATATATATATATATATATATATATATAATATATATATATATATATATATATATATACTATAGCGGCATAATGGTGTATACTTACTTTATACTTGGTTAGCCACAGCATCAAAAATAAGTTTTTGCAGATCTGTATAATATGCTTTTTTGTTTTTCTTTGAAACCATTAAATTGCATTCTAATTTTTGAAGCTTTTCTTTAAGAAGAGAATGGTGTATACTTCAATGGTGTATACTTACTTTATGCCGCTATTGTATATATATATATATATATATATATATATATATATATATATATATATATATAATTATATATATATATATATATATATATATATATATATATATATATATATATGTTCATATATATTAGAGTGCCACTAAAAACAACTTTTTTTGAAATTGTCTGCTGCCACCCCCTAAATGTGTTCTATGTAATAAATTAACACTAAATTTAAAAAACTTTTGAATAAAAAAATATTTTAAGGGTTGCTCAACACCCTTAAACATCAAACGGGTCCCTAATATTTTGAAAATTTCAAAAATAATAAAAACAATTTATGGAAACACAAATTAAAAAAGTTTATTTAAAAAAAAACTATGAAAATATGTACTTTTAATTTTTTGTCAAAAAATTATAGGTTTTAGGCCATAAAATTTAAACTAGTAATATTTTTATAAAATGATTATTATTTTTAAAATTTTTATAAAATTTCACTTCTTTTGAGACCCAATATGATATACTTTTGAAGAAAAACATGATATACTTTTTTTTCAAAATATTAGGGACTCGTTTGATGTTTAAGGGTGTTGAAAAAAAAATATTTTTTTGTTAAAATTTTTTTTTTAATTTAGTGTTTATTTATTACATAGAACACATTTAGGGGGTGGCAGCAGACAATTTCAAAAAAAGTTGTTTTTAGTGGCACTCTAATATATATATATATATATATATATATATATATATATATATATATATATATATATATATATATATATATATATATATTCATATATATATATATATATATATATATATATATATATATATATATATATATAATATATATATATATATATATATATATATATATATATATATATATATATATATTTTATTGTTAGAGGGTTTTATTTAGAATATAAAACAACATAATTTTTTATTCATAGCTATCTATTTTTTTTTTTAAAGTTTTAACATAACAAATAAGGTAATAATCCTAATAATTTGTAATGCCACCCTTTGCTACAATGAGGGCTTTCAGGTGTTGGGGCATGCTTTCTATGCAAACTTTTGCATTTTGTTGGAGACTGGGTTGTTATGCCACTCTCTTATAAGGGTTTCTATCAATTGCTGCTCAGTAGTGATGATTTCTTTGGCAATTTCTTGTTTTGTGAACTCCCACAGATTTTCTATGGGGTTCATATCAGGTGAATTGCCTGGTCATGGCAAAACACACACTTTTTTTTCAGTTAGGAATGCTGTAACACTTCTAGCTTTATGACACGGTGCTGAGTCATGAATGAACATGTACTCTTCATTATCAGCAAACCATTCTTGGACCTGGGGCAGGAGACTGTTTTCCAGTACTCGCTTGTACTGATCCTGCCTCATGGTTTCTTCCACAATGTAGAGGCAGCCCATACCCTTGGCTGAGATCACAGACCACACCATTACACTCACAGGATGTTTAATCTTTTCTAAAAGGCAGTCCTGGTGAAATTTTTCTCCTGGGCGTCGTCGAACAAATGAGCTTTTGTCCATCAAAATTTGAAATGTTGACTCGTCCGAGAAGCAGACCTGTAAAACATTACAAAGATATTTTAAATTATAATCCTATAATTTTTCTGGTTTCTTACAATATTATAACTTATATTTACTCTATTCCAGTTGTTAATAGTTATATGCTAGTGTTTTCTAGCCCAATCCAGTCGCTTTTTTTCATAGCTTCAGTTAAACGTGGTTTTTTTGTTGGGCAACGACCCATTAAATTCTCTTCAGCCAACCTTCTTTGCACTGTCCTTTTGGAGATGTTGATTCCTTCATTGTTTATCATTTTAGCTAGTGGAGCCACACTTTTTTTCCTGTTTTTAAGACAGATGTCCCTAATTTTACGGTCACAACATGCAGTAGTGATCCTCTTTCGGCCACTTTTGCTGACACGGCCTGGTTCTATAGGCACATTTGTATTGATTTTTCTTTTAATTCGGCTCACTACTGACTTTAACACACTTGCAATTACTACTATTTCTCTCTGAGAATATGTAGAATGAAGAAGTAAGGTTTTTACTTCCATGCTTTTTCTTAGGGTTAAGTCGGAAGACTTGCCCATACTAAAAAAATCAATATGAGGTAAGAATGGTTACAAGTCAGGATTTATGCATTAAAATTAGCAAAAATAATAAATTATTAGCCTTAACTAATTAAGCTATTAACCAATACTTAGGTTTCAATAGTTCTGAACTCGAAAAACTTGCAAAAAATTGTTCCAAAAATAAATAATTGAAATCAATTTTGAACTTACTCCAACCACACTTTTCAACAATTGACAGCTAATTAAATAATAACTTAACTTTTTGAAAGATAGAGTGGACTGACAGTGTTGCCACAATTTGAAAACAATTATAATTATGTTAGTAACTAAAATACCCAACAAAAATTATTTAAAAACAATTTATTTGCTCGAAATAATCATTAAAACTTTAAAATTATTAAAAAAGTAAAGTGTCCCTAATAATTTGGCAACCCGCTGTATATATATATATATATTCATATATGAATATATATATATATATATATATATTCATATATATATACATTCATATATATATATATATATATTCATATATATATATATATATATATATATATATATATATATATATATATATATTCATATATATATATATATTTTTTTTTTTGTTATTCAACTCCTCAAGGCATTTTGTTATTCATACTCCTCATAT
>NC_061160.1:53225542-53231547 GCF_022113875.1 Hydra vulgaris | reverse complement strand
CCTGTGTCTTCTCGTTTGATGCCCCAGCAGTAGTCTGCCATCATGTGTATGTCCCAACGTCCTTGGTAACGATCTTTGATTGTCTAAAACCTTTCTGCTGACCAAGTAGAAAGTTAACCATTTTTAGATCTACACAAATAATCCAGTTGTGTTCATGATATTTTATCAAGTTAAGCACCATTTTAATGTCATCGTAGTTTCTTGCAAATAAACAAAATGACCAATTGGTACAGAACCAAAAATATTTCCATTGTGCAATATAACGCATTTGAGGCTTTGCTTTGAGCTATCGATAAAAAGTCTTCATTCTGCTGGATTATATACAGAAATACCCAACTGAAGTAGGAGACCTGAAATATCATGACAGTAAACAAATAAATTGACTTCTGAAAAAAAGTCAACAAAAGTTTCATCTCTTGTTCTAAAATAAGATAATTTTGCAAAGTAGGTTTTTTTCTTTTAAGCATGATGCTAATACTTCTGCTGCTTGTTTAGAAAGTCCTAAATCACGAACTAAGTCATTCAGTTCTATCTGACTAAAACAATGAGGCAAACTGAATTGTTTAGCATTAGATGAGAAGTCTTCCAAATCTGGTAAAAGTTCTTCTGTTTCTGTAGCAGACACGCTTAGCTCATCTTCTGACAAAAATAAACCTTTGAAAATTGGAAATGGAATCTCGTTAGAATGTTGAATTGGTCTAATAGCAGAAGGAATGTTGGGATAAGTTATTTTTTATCTCTTAATTTTGCCAACACCACTAGTATCAACAAGACAAAAATAGCAGTCTTCAATATGATTTAGTGGTTCCCTCCAAACCATAGGGACTCCAAAAGGTAAATTATTTCTTTTTCCTTTTGTCCAATCTCGAAGACTTTCTTCACAAATATGGTATACAGTATGTGGAGCCCACTTTTTGTCTTGGTCACCAAGTTTAATATCGAAATACGATTCATATGCTAATTTCATAAAATTAGTAATGTTTCGTCTTTGTCGAACAAGTGCATAGCAACCACATATATAACAAAATGAGTTAGGATTATGCTTGCACTTATGTCGATTTCAAGAAGCCATCATAATTTATATTTGATCTAATAAAAACAATGAGATGGTTATTTTTTTATAATTATTGAATAAAAATAGCTATGAAAAAACATAATTTTTCAAAAAATGATTAATTGAGAAATGCAAAAAAACTAGAGCTTACCAACAAAAATGGACCTTATATTTGGGTTCAGCGTTTAAAAATACATAATAATAAGTTTAAATATCTCATGCAACAGAAAAAAAGTTTTTTTTTGTAGACCTGTGTAATCAACGATCTGAATGTGAAAGATAAATGGCTAAAATAAAACAACCATGATTTCCAGTTAGTGACGTAAATATTAATTAAATTTAAAAAAAATCTTGATAAAAAATATTTGGTGAACAATTCCAAAAGAAATTTAAAACAAAATTTGAAAAATCGAAAATTTCCTTTAACGTATTTTTTGGATAAAAATTCCAGAACTAAAAGATTTTATCGGAAGTGACAAGCTAATATCTGATAAAATCAAACTCAAGAAACTTGAATTCTTAGATGATCAAGATGGTCTGCGAAATTATCATTTGGGTCCTCTAGACACTAAATATACTGAGAATTATATATACTTATTTTTTTCTGCTTTTAATTTTTGTCAGAGTCTACATGGTGTAATTTTTTCTCAATTTGAGAAATTAAAGGTTTTATAAAAATTTTTTTGTAGTTTTATCTTAATAAGTTTTGTGTCTTATCTCAATAAGTACTGGTTCCAGCAGTACGGATGCACTATTGGATTACTTTACCCTCAAACATAAAAATAAGGAGAACTCAGAATTAACACAGAACTAAGTTCGGATAATTTTTCTGATTCTGATTTTAAACCAGGAAAATGGATAAAAAGAAAAAATAAACCAAGGAGTACAGCAACTCAAGTCAGCATTCCTAAAGATATATATATATTTAGGAAATATTACTTTAGTGGCAACTGTTAATAATATCTCTCCTATGGATCTGCAAAAGTTACAGCTGCGGTTGTTCAAGCTGCAGGAGTAAATATAAAAGCCATCAAATCAAGCTTCTCAACTGCTGCTAGAGGAATAAAAAAATGAAGAAATTAAAAGTATTGCCAAAAAAGATATTTAAAAAAAGTCAATTTATCTACATTACCATGTATAATTCATTTTGATGCAGAAACTATATTTGAAAAAAGGATAGGAAAAAAATTAAATTCAATGTGAATGACTAGCTTTACTAGTAAATGTCAATGATAAACCATACTTGTTGGGTGTGCCTTCTTTACCCTTGTCTTCAGGTGACAATCAATGTAAAGGAATAATTCAATCACTTGAAGGTTACAATATTAAATCATGTTGGTAGATTTTGCTTTGTCACAACATCAACAAATAATGGCATTAAGAAATGAACTGTGAACAGAATAAGCAATACTTCAGGTAAATACGTTCTCCAACTTGCTTGCAGACACCATGTCACAGGGCTGAGAATATGCCATTTTCATAAAAATATTACTCTTGAAGAAAAGATAGGACAAGATAATATTTTTTATTAAAAAAATTGAGAAATAAGTTCTAAGATCCAGAGTTTAATTACAATCCTGAAAGCATATTATGATTTGACTGGTCATTAAAGGTAGGGATTATTGTTGACAGAGCAGCAAAATATGCACTCAAATATTGCAAAAACTACATTAAAAAACAAAACAAACATTGTTAGAGAAGATAGGAAAGAACTAGCAGAACTTGTTATAATTTATCTATCGATATCAGGAGTTGTCAAAATTAATAAATCTGGTGCTTTGTTATACTAAGTTACAGATACTATCCAAACTACTAGAAATTATTAATAAATGATGAAGAAGTGAAAATTCAAGTTAAACAAATTGTTGAGTTTGTTGTTTTTATGCACCATTTCATTTGCAAAGCCACAATCCTAATAAAGCACCATATCTTGATATTACAGCTTTACATTAAATGACTTTTTATAAAGATGTTTACCCTCTAAAAGAAGTTGTAGAGTAAATCATTAAGTCAGTTTTACAACATTTTTGGTACTTAGACTCAAATTTAATACCTCTTTCATTCCTAGATTATAACAATCCAGATAGATACGCACTATTTGCAAAATCAATTTTATCTTTCAAAATGCCATTTTTAAATGCATCTGAATACAGAATAGAAAATAAGCCGAGGGTAGATATTGAAAAAAAATTATATTTAGACAGTATCAATTCACCAATTTTGGCAGTATTTATTGACAAGTAATCATACTTTATGTATGCATTAGATATTACAGAAGTTGTAGTAGACTTTACAGAAGAGAGAATTGTTGATTGGTAATTACTTCCTCCATCCACACTTAATCATACTTCAACCAGTTTTAAGCTTATGCAAAAACATTGATTGTTATAAATGATCATGCAGAAAGAAATATGTTTAACATAATATTAAGAAAAGCACAAATAACTTCCTGTCTTAGTATTGTATCTTTATTATTAGTTTTGTATCTTTATTCTTCCTGTCTTAGTATTGTATCTTTATTATTAGTTTTGTATCTTTATTCTTAGATACATTAGTGAAGAAGAAAACAGATGAAACTTATAACAATAGTCAAAGTTTGTTATACCAGAGAACCTGGAAAATGCTCTAGTAAAATCACATAAAGAAATGTTGAACTCACTTTACAGAACATAATCAATATTAAGAAAAGCAAAAATGACGACAAATGTCTTAGTTTTGTATCTTTTGTAATCGTAAGCTACCTATAAAATTCAGTTTTGATTTCATTTTATAAAACTAACTCTAAACATCTTAATTAATTTTTAAAGCGCTAAAGAAGGGGGCTTAGCTTAATTGTGTGTGTAGATGGGGCAAAGATCCTTACCTCACCTTCGAGTACATAAATAATAAAAATAACAAGAAAGTTGCCAAGTTTTTAACCATAAAATATTTTTGATTTTCCAGAAAAAATCTCAGATTTATTTATATTCCTTTAATTCATAAAAACTCTAATACACATGCTTGGCCTGGGCATTTACATTCATAAGAATTCACTCATTTGTCGGGAAACTAGGTTTGAATCCACAGACTACTCTTTTATGTGCTTTCGTTTAGCACCACTTCACTCTATCACCTTTCTCTTTGTTCTATATCGCTCTCCTTCATCTCAAGGTTGCACTCTTTTTGATGTTATTTCTGATCATATTGACCAAGCCCTCTCTCTTTATCCATCAGCCAATATTGCTGTTGTCGGTGACTTGAATAACTGTTGAATAACTTGGCTCTAGTGTCAGTGACTCTGCAGGTATTAAAGCCCACAACTTTTGCCTTTCTCAATCCCTAACTCAAATAGTCAACTTTCCAACTCGCTTTCCAGACAACCCAAATCATTTACCTTCTCTACTTGACTTATATCTTGTTTCTGATCCTAGTCAGTGCTCAGTTTCTCCACATTCACCCTTAGGCGCCTCTCTCTAAAACATTATCTCATTCTTCTTTACCATCAGAATCCCCCTATCATCGTACATCTTACAACTACCTTAAAGCTGACTGGGACTCCGTGATGGTAGAAATCTTTTGTTTTCCTGTTGACAAATGTGCTTCTTACATAACTTTGTGGATTCAGGCTGGCATGGAATCCTTTATTTCCTCTCAACGATTTCAGGTCAAGCCTCACTCTTCTCAATGGTTTTCCTCACATTGTGCTGCTGTAATATCCAATCGAAACCATTACTTCCATATCCATCAGTAAAACAATTCTCCAGAAAACAGACATCTGTTTATTACTGCTAGTAACCATTGTAAAAAGATTTTGTCTAATGCCAGAGCCCACTAATCTCAGGTCATGAAATCTCGTATTTCATCATAAAAATTAGGCTCTTGTGACTTCGGGAGAATCTTTAATGATATCAATAATAAGAGCAAGTCTGTAATTCCTCCTCTTTTGTATGGCTCAGATGTTGTCACCTCACCTAAAGACAAAGCTAAGTTGTTTGCTAAGAACTTTTCATCTATATCATCTCTTGATTCCACTAGTTACATTCTACCTGATATAGCTGTCAAACAGGTTGATTCATTGCTTGACATTCATATCACTCCAGCTTCTGTATCTAAATTGATTTTCTGCTTATACACTTCTACAGTTTGTGGCCCGGACAACATACCTGTTATAGACTTGCAGAAGTGTTCTCCACAGCTGTTGTCTATACTTTCAAAACTATTCAATAAGTGCTTATCAGAGCATAACAGATGCAAGTGCTTATCAAAAAAACAGATGCTGTTTTCCAGCCTGCTGGAAAGCAGCATCTGTTATTCCTATTTTTAAAAATTCTGGAGAGCGATCTGATTTGTCCAACTACCGTCCCATTAGTCTTCTTCCTATCATAAGCAAGGTTTTTGAATCTTTAATTAACAAACACTTAATCTCTCATCTTGAATCTAATAACTTACTTTCTGATCATCAATATGGATTTCGATCTTTTCGTTCTACGGCTGATTTGCTAACAGTAATAACTGATAGGTTTTATTGTGCATTAGGTAAAGATGGAGAGGTTAAGGTCATCACTCTTGACATTTCCAAAGCACTTGATGAAGTTTGGCATGCTAGTCTTCTCCATAAGCTTTCTTCTTACGGTGTATTTGGAAACATCTTTAAGATTATTGAAACCTTCCTTTCCAATCATAGTATAAAAGTTGTCCTTGATGGACAACACTCTTCTTTATACCCTGTAACTTCAGGGGTTCATAAAGGTTCTATACTTTGCCCTATACTCTTTTTAATTTACATTAATGATCTTCCAGATATTTTCACATCTAAGGTGGCATTGTTCACTGATGATACTATTATTTATTCTTGTCATGATAAAAAGCCAACACTCTCTGATTGCTTGGAAGGGGCATTTGACCTTGAAAAGGATCTCACTTCTGCTACAGCATGGGGCTCACAGTGGCTGGTGAACTTTAATTCAGATAA
>NC_061160.1:53178042-53220542 GCF_022113875.1 Hydra vulgaris | reverse complement strand
CTGATAGTATATATATTGCTCTTTTATCACCAGCTATAATTGCAAACATAATTAAAAAGCTTTAGTTTATTTAGCTTTTAACACTTTTTTTTTTAGAAGCTAAGCAATGGAACTATTGTGTTGGCAACAGTTAAAGGAGATGTGCATGACATTGGAAAAAATATTGTTAGTGTTGTATTAGGTTGCAATAATTTTCGGTAATTTTTTTAAAAATTTCTTCAGAATTTCTTTAATCAAGTTTTACACCTTATGCACTTCAGCTTTTTAACACCTCATTGTCCTGATATAGGACACAATAGCCATTGTCAATACTACCGTATTTTAATACCTTAACTAATCCTGCTACTTAAGTTTTTAATATTTAAGAAAAATGCATCCATTATGTTTTGTTAACAAGTTGTCGTACAACTTTCAAGCTCGACTCTTTGCGGTTGAATTTTGTTTATCGTTGCGATTTGGCATTTTAACTACTTTAAAACTTTGATATCCAAGTCTCTGTCGCCATTTGTGTACAAAAAAATTGGAAACCTTTTGTTTTTTCGCTCGAAATCTATCAGACCAATCAGGATGTTCTTCCAATGAAGTCTCCAACCGTTCGAGAGCTCTAGGATTTGCTGTGCGTTTTTTTCGACCACTTCCTTGTTTTCTCTGAATAGTTTTCTGTTCTGTAAACAGTTTAAGAACACTATCTACAGTTCTTCTTGATATTTTTTGATTTCGCCAACTTTCTACTTGATAAAGTTGGATTTTGTAAGTGTTTGTCCACAATCAAAAATCTTTGTTTAGTTTGCTCGGTTGACATTTTGAAACTAAATAATATTTTTAATTATTTTTTTCTGCCAAAATGTTTTATTATACAAACACTACCACACACAAAAAAATAATTTCAAAAAACGACCATTAACTAGCTTTACCACACCGCAAAAGGTGGGCAGATTTTTCCGATAGCATGCCTTAAATTGTACCTTAAAATAACTAAATTCTTATTTTATAGCTTAATGTTTTTCAAATAATTATTGGCGCAAATGGTTTTTTAAAAACAACCTCATTTAAAAGTTATTTGTTCAAAAAATATACATATATAAACTATAAGTATTTACCAAACTCTGTAATCTTCTGCCTTATTTCTGGAAGGGTGTATTTGGCTTTTGTGTATTGTTGAAACTTTTGTACAACCTTTCTTTTTTCTAAGCAATAACCTATCCTAGTTTCTATTTAGAAAAATTAATCAGCGGTCTGGTCATATACGTACATTAATTGTTTAAGAATTGTTTAAAAATTTTTAGTGGATCAACTCCTTGAACTTTTGCTAAATTTATGTTTTTTGATACTAAAGTAGATGAATCGTGTTATTCCCCTTGTAGTCAATTTGTGATTAATTAAACAAGTGTTCTGTTTAAATCAGGCCAAATTACATATTTATTATTGCTATGATTTTCCTTTCTGAATGACATCGGTTATACATTTGTTGAGGTATACTTCTTGGTTGATACCTATTCCACTTGGTCATGGTTTTTAGTCACACAAGTTGTAAGGAAAAATCTAGGTTACACCAAGTAGCTCTAGTTGTCACCAGTAATATTAAAGTTTTTATTTTGCATTGTATTGCCTATAATTTGGACAAGTTACAAGTTGCTGTATGGGAGTTCTATTCTCTTTTTTTACATATTTAAAAGAAAAATTATATTTCTCAATACTCCATGAACGGTTTTATTGAGGAATGTTATGAAAAATTTTATATTTGATTTTGAAAAATTGAGTTCTCTTTAGGAGTATTAAATGAAGGATCAAATAAAGAGGTTTTCTTTAAAATGATTTACCTTAGTTGATGTTTGTATCATAAAGTTTATACAAGGATTTATATTTCATTAGTTTTGTTTTTTCAATAAGATTAATTTCCCTGGAAAAATAATAATATTACGTAATGATTTAAGGAAACACCAATCGTTAAAAAAAAAAATTAAATAATATTCAAATTAAATATTGCGCTAATCAGGACAGATGATTAGATTTTAGTGCTTATTTTTAATTTAAATAATTTATTTCATAACAGTTTTATTTTTATTTACTTTTAGTGTAATAGATCTTGGAGTTATGACACCTTGTGAGAAAATTCTAGAAACAGCCATTAAAGAAAATGCTGATTTTATAGGGCTCTCCGGTCTTATTACTCCATCTTTAGATGAAATGATTCATGTTGCAAAGGAAATGGAGCGAAAGGGATTTAAGATCCCTTTACTTATAGGTGGTGCTACCACGTCAAGGTAGTAAATCATTATCTCTCCTAATTTTGTTTCTAAAATCTCGAGCTATTGTGCAATTTATTCAATTAATTCAAGCGCAAGCTATTGTACAATTTATTTATTGTAATTTTTTTTAATAGAACACACACTGCTGTGAAAATAGCACCACGTTACAGCTACCCAACAATTCACGTTTTAGATGCATCTAAAAGTGTCGTCATAGTAATGTCTATTATTCTTAATTAAAAAAAAAAATTTAATAGTTCTTTTTTTTAAATCTACTCTTGTAATTTTTAAAAAAGCTTTTTTTTATAACAAAATTTTTTTTTGTATACTAAATTTTTTATTACAAGGCTCAAGCTTTGCTTGATAATACCAGTAAAGCAGAATTAGTTGAAGAAATCAAAGAGGAGTATGATGAGATTAGGGTTGACTACTTAGAGTCAAGAAAAGTATACTATTTATGTAAATATTTAAAAATATACATTTATTTGTTTCAAATATTTATACATATAAATATTTTTTATGGCTTTTTTACTTTCATAGAAGTTGGGTTTACAATTTTTAGGATAGGAAGTATGTCACTATTGAATATGCTAGAGAAAATAAACTGAAGCTTGATTGGGACAATTATAAACCAAGTTTGTTACTTTGTTTTTTAAGTTTACATTTTTATTTTTATTTTATTTTTCAATTAAATTTTTACTCAATTAAGTTGGGATTAAACAGAAAACATAGAAATGGGTTAAAGAGCAAAGAAGTGACAGAAGACTTGGAAATTAGGAAAACATGAAAACAGGTGAATAAAAGTCTTTAGAGTATAAAAAGTGAAAGGTTGCAACTTTGCTGAATCACTAGTCATGCGAGATTGAGTTTTGTTCAATGAATCAAGTGATGATAGCTTTCATAAGTAAAAAATGGAAATAGTTGCAAACAGAGAGAACTTGGCAGCTAAATAAGCTCCAACAATTTGTTTTTTCATGCAACCATGTGTTTTTTCATGCAAGGTCAAATAAGAGATTTGTAGATGTAGAAAATGGAAGCAGGAATAAGAAAATGGCAAGCACAAGGAACAGAAGCCATTTTAGCAGGTGCTAACTTTGAAATAGGTTGGATATATTGTTTCCATACTATATCGGTTTTGAATTATAATCCAAGAAGACACAGAGTAATTTTTACCCAGTTTCAAACTGCTCTTAAAAAGAGACATTAGCAGTAGTTTCAAGCTGTTCTTAAAAAGAGACATCAGCATTGATTTCAAACTCTTCTTAAAGAGACATCAGCATTAATTTCAAACTGTTCTTAAAAAGAGACATCAACATTAATTTCAAACTGTTCTTAAAAAGAGACATCAGCATTAATTTCAAACTGTTCTTAAAAAGTATTATCAGCATTAATTTCAAACTGTTCTTAAAAAGAGACATCCGTATTAATTTCAAACTGTTCTTAAAAAGTGTTATCAGCATTAATTTCAAACTGTTCTTAAAAAGTGTTATCAGCATTAATTTCAAATCTGTTCTTAAAAAGTGTTATCAGCATTAATTTCAAACTGTTCTTAAAAAGTGTTATCAGCATTAATTTCAAACTGTTCTTAAAAAGTGTTATCAGCATTAATTTCAAACTGTTCTTAAAAAGTGTTATCAGCATTAATTTCAAACTGTTCTTAAAAAGTGTTATCAGCATTAATTTCATTGGTTAAACTTCTAGTTATCTAAATAAATTTGTAAAAAAAAAGATGTTTGCTCACCGAATCACCATATTCTTTAAATTTTTATACTTAGCAAGCAAATACTTGAAAACAAAAATACAAAATATTTATAAAGTTATAAATAGGTTGATTTTTCTTGTTAGTTAAGTTATTTTTTTTATTATTTTATGTATTCGATTTTTCTGCCTTAAGGTGGATTACTCGATACTCAATGAATTTTTATATTAAGTTGTTAGGACTTTTACGTTTACCATAAACATTTTTTCTACTTATTCGGCATTATTAACAGTATTTATTTTAAAAGCTTGTTATTAAATAATGATTTTTTTTTTTTATTTATACAGTTGCGCCTTCATTTATTGGTACAAGAGTTTTTCAAGACTTTGATATTGCTCAACTGATAAGTTATATAGACTGGAAGCCGTTTTTTGATGTTTGGCAACTGAGAGGAAAGTATCCTAACAGAGGCTATCCAAAACTGTTTAAAGACCCCATCATAGGTACATTTTTAAAAAAAAACTATTTGTATTTTCAAATAAAAAAAATTGCTTTGAAAATACAAATGTGAAGTCTTGGATTCCAGAGGCATAGGTTCTCTTTTTTTACCTAAAATTTGTAGTTTTGAAATTTCTTAACTCCATACAGAGTTAAAAATAAGAAATTAGTAATCAGTTTCTACATTTATGTACATTTTATATAAATTTAAAATTTATAAAATGATAGTTAAGAAAAATATTTTATAAAATTTTAAAAATCATAAAACATTTCTGACTAACATAATGTTGCAGGTGAAGAAGCTCAGCGTGTGTTTAATGATGCTCAAGTTATACTTAAAAAAGTAATCGAAGAACATACACTTCAAGCAGTTGGCTTGGTTGCTTTCTATCCTGCAAATAGTAATGTTGATGATATTCTAGTTTTTGATGACCAACACAATGAACATATAGCAACATTCTATGGCTTGAGACAACAGGTATTTTAAAGTATTAGATTATATTATAAACAAGTGTCAGTGTTGAAAATAAAAAAATGTGTTGTCCGTTGTCATTATGTGGTTTGTTTTGATTTTATTGGATTTAAAAGTATACCAAGTGTTAAAAGTAAATAAAAAAGTAATTTTTATAACAATAAGTTTAAATTTGTTCAACATTATAACTTTAAAAGTTTAAATGTTGAACAAATAGGTCCATTTCAGATAGCACTACAGAAAAAGTCTAGAGTTATTAAATTGATATGGTCAGTATTAATCTGTCACAATACAATCGTTTTCTTTGACCAGTATGGGTTGTAGTACTGTCTTATTTAAACTATTTTGCAGTCCTAATTATTTAATTTTTGAACCAAAAATTAGTCCAATCATTTATCTGTGAGTTAGTGCCACTTGGAAGTCTTTTTTTTTCTCCCCTCTGGGAGTGTTCCTGGTAGCAAGGTAGGATTTTTGATGTTACATATATGTCACTTTCAGGGATTGTACAAACTCTAAATTTAAGTATGTTCGTGTTTATGTCAAATGAGAACGTTCTGGAACAAATTGCTGTGATTAGAGCTTGTGAACAAAAAGACCCAAAAAAGTTTGCTCTCCTTACCCCTAACATGAGAGCAATAAGCTAAGAAAATATAAATTTAAGGATAAATTAAATTAATTAAAAAACTAAATTTCATTTCATTGATGTTTTAAATTCCATATAATAATCTTTTAATGTTAAAACGTTATAACCGTGCAAAAATTCTGTTGTAAATTTCACATGGTCATAATTTTTGAAAATTGAAATCTGTTGATCCATCTGTTGTACTATTCTTCTTATTGATGTTTCTGAATCTTTTTGCATTTACTTTGGCTACATGATCTATATTTTTTTAATGAGCATTGTGCCTGTGGTCTTTCTGTTTGTAAGTTATTAAATATTGTCTTTGCTTCTTTCAAATTGAGCATTCAATCCCTGAATTGTTGATGGTAAATGCTTTGTTGTTGTTGAAATTCACCTTGTATTGCAAGAATTGAATTATTATTTCGTTTATTCATACATTCATGTATTCATATTTATGTGTATCAGCACTACTGCATCATGTTCTTGTAGAGTGTAGTCATTCCCAACATTTATTCCCAATATCTAAAAACAAAATGCAAAGGTTATTTAATTAAAGGTTAATTAGTTTTATAGCTATAATAAAACAAATCAGATTGGGTGTGTGTGTGTGTGTTTTTTTTTTTTTTTTTTTTTGACAATTCACATTGTAACTTTCTCATTGATAAATCAGATTTTTTTTAATGAAAATCACATTGTAGTATAAAATAAAAACTTTGTAAAAATAGACAACTTCATTAACAAAAATTATATTGATACAGTATACAATAAGAAAATCTGTAATCAAATACAATTCAATTGCTCAAACTATGGTAAGATGTTCATAATACAACTATGGTAACTATGGTAAGGTTGAAAGATTAGTGACAATTTAAATTTATTGAAATAAACAAAAAAAAAAATTTATAGCAAATACAAGTGCACTAAACTAAGTTTTAATGACCACTAGCAGTAGCAGATGGTTTCTTTTCCTTCGTGGTAGAATTTTAGTTTTCTTTTTGATGTTCTTTTAGTTTTAGAATTTTAAGGTTGTCAAATTGTTAAAAAAGTTTTTCAATCATTAGAAATTACCTTTTCAATAAATAATTAGAAAACAAAATTGTTTTATAACGTAAACATGGTGCATTCAACTTTTTTTGCAATGCTATAAATTAACATTACTTTTTTGTATTTTAGTGTGAAAAAGAGGCTGGAAAAGTTGAACCATATATTTGTTTATCAGATTTAATTGCTCCAATAGGAGTAGAAGATTATGTTGGCATGTTTGTTGTTTCCTGTTTTGGTGCTGATAAATTGGCTGACAGGTTTTTTTGTTTCATTTATTTTTATGTGTAAAAATAGATATTTTTTATTTATGTCATTTGTTATGATTAAAAATAAAAACGATCAAAAAAATTTTAAAGAAATAAAAGAGTGCCAAGTTTGTAGATTTTTTATTTTAAGTTTTTTTTGTGCTGAAAATAATGATGTTGCTGTAACTAAACATCATGCTGTAAATCTTGTAAGGCCATCTTGTCTCACGCGATGAGGTTTAGAACAATTTCTATGTAATTAGTAATATTTGGAAGAGCTTTAAAATTAATTAATGCAAAATTTTTTTTTTTTGCTGTAAGATGCCCTTGTTCACACAAAAACTTCATGCCACTGCTAGGAAATGACCGAAGCCCTGACCCCTACTAAAGCATTCTTTTTATGAACCACAGAATTCCAAACACCTTAATACCAGCCAGTCCCAGAACCATTAACATAGATAAGTTTTTTCCGGGAATTCTAGGAATTCCGGAAATTTACATCAAGTTTCCGGGAAATTCCGAATGCTTTTTGCTATTGATTTGTAAAAAGTTATATAAAATTTTAAATACGACATGGTTTGCATTTAAGCAATTATGTTTTCTATAAATGAAATTTTCACGAGATCAATTTTTTCAAAAAATTTTTTTCTTTATAATTCATTCAAATTAACTTTTTCGAATATTAGAAATTCTTTTTCTTAAGAAGTTAATTGATGTAAATTCCATTTTAAACGTTTGCAAAAGATCTTGTCGTTAAAAATTACTATCAAGAAGAAAGAAAAGAAAATGCAAGTTAAGAGTTTATCTGACATTTCTGAGACAAAAATATTAAAAACAAGTTTCGCTGGAATTGGCTTCAAGAGAAAGACTATAATGATGAGCATTATTCAGCCTATATTACAAAGATAAATAAAGCCGGAGCGGTAAGTTTATTCTCTAACTGAACACTGAAATATATAACTTCATCATAGTTATATATTATTTGATTTGATGTTTTAGGTACGATGCACAATATTTAATAAAGACTTTTATTATTGAAGTGAAGGTAAAAAATTTTTACTCAGCCACTCAAAGTCTAAAATGCATCGTCAAAACTGCGCAATGATTAAGTCCAACGAAGCCGTACCGTCGTCATTTTTTACTAATTTAAAAAAAACAGTTATGTGTATATTGCCATATGGCACTCCGGATAACGTGCATATTGGCAGTACTTGCACAAAGAGAGTAAAGCCTACCATTAAACCTATTGTAAGTTTTAGAGACAGGACATCAAATGCAGAAGCTATGACACTCGCATTTATTTGTGAACACAATCTTCCAATATCTTTAACATCCCATATGATTGAATACGCAAAGGAAATGTCTAAAGATCATCGTGTTTTAAAAAATTTGAAAATGTTCAGAACAACTGCTTCGTATAAGCTTCGAGAAGGATTAGGTGAAAATTTTCATGCTGAGCTTGTTTTTGATATGAAAATAAAAATGTTCTCCCTTAACATAGATGAGTGCTTCTCGGCAAAAAATGAGAAGGTTCTCAGTATACTCGTAGCATATTTTTGCAACAAAACTAATAAAGTTGTATTAAAGCACTACGCGTCATTATCGGTTGTTATGGTAAATGCCGAAAGTCTTTTTAATGCTGTTATTCATTTATTTAACAAAGACGCAATTCCATTAAGTAATCTTGTTTCCAATTTATCAGATTCTACCAATTATATGAGAGGAAAAATCAGTGGGTTTGAAACAAGGTTAAGAAAAGCGGTTCCTCACTTACTTGATATTGATGTTGATATTTATCATCATGTGCATAATGTTGTAAAAAAATTTACTTCTTTTTTCGGCAAGGTAGTTGAAAACTTACTGGATGATATCTACATTGATTTTAAATATAGCCCAGATCATCATACATTTCTGAAAAAAATCTGTCAAATCACAGGTGTCACATACAACACTCCAAAGCAAAGGGTTTGTCATCAATGGTTGTCTGTTTTAGATTGCACTCTTCCTATGCTTGAGATGATGCCTGCTTTCACCTTAATTTATTCTTCTTGGCTATCAAAACAAGACATCTCTCTGTATAAAGATGAAAGTGACAAAATTTTAAAGAGGCTATCAAATGAAAGTAAGAAACTAATAGAAAAAATAAAATGTAAAATGCAGCAGAAAAAACTAACAAAACAAGGTGCAGAAAGAAAAGCTAGAATTGTTAAAAGTTTATTTTTTTGACGTAATGAAACATTACTTTATATTAATTTGTACGTTGAAATTCTTCCTATTTTTAAATCATTCATTTTAACTTTTGAACAAAAAGAACCGTTAGTCCATCGAATTTATGATGAGCAAATTGAACTAGTAAAAACAATTTTAACTTGTTTTATTAAGCCAAAGATGATAAAAAATATAACAGGAGAAAAGTTGAAGTTTTTAAACCTGAAAGATAAAAAAATGTATCGCCATTCGAACTACATATACCTTGGAAGTAATGCTGAAAAATATTTGTCAAGAATACTTATTCGAAATCCTGATTTCAAATCATCGTTTTTAAAGACCTTGCTAAAAGCTTACCTTGAATCGTCAGTTTACTTACTTAATAAATTACCCTTTAACAACCCTTTATTAAAATGCCTCTTTGCGATTGACCCAATGTCTCAAGGTTACGAAATTACAGAGAGAATGCTAAAAAAACTCTCAACTTTCTTTCTCTCTGTAGATATAAATAAAGTAATATTTAATCGAGAAGTTATGCAGCTTCAGATAGATATAGCGCTTCCACCCGTATTTGATGATGGGAAGCCCGTACGTCTTGACTATTGGTGGGCTGAAGTTTTTAAGTGTAAAAAATATTTAGAGCTTAGTAAGATTATCAAGGCATGCTTAAGTATTTTTAGTAGTCCTCATGTTGAGCAATCATTCAGCATGATGAACACCATAGTTAACAAAAAGACAAACCGTCTTGATACTTTAACGTACTCTGCTATAGCTTCAGTTAAGTATCAGTTATTAGCAAACGAGACCACAGCAGTAGGGTACTTTAAAAGGCGAGATATATTGCATGACCCACTTAACAAAAATATCTGTGGTCATTTGCAAACTGCAAGCAAACGCTATAATAAAAAAATGAAATTCCATCGGAAAAATAGAAAAGTTGAAGAAAGATTTTTAAATATAAATTCAACGTCGAAAAAAAAAATTGCCTTACATGAACAGTGCAAAAAAGTTAAAGAATCTATTATTGATCATGCAAAAAAGTGCAGAAAAAGAAAAGCTGACGAATGCTTCACAACAGAAAACTATAAGAAAAAAAAGTATTGATTCCTGACATTTATTCCATTGTCTTACATTTTATATTTTAAATATAAATAAATTATTGCGCTTTGCAGGTTGCTTATGTTAAAACTGAGATATTATATTTCATTTTAGAGAAACATAATTAATGAGTAGTTTTTAGTTTCTTTATTTATCCCTTTACCAACGTTCCAGAATTTACCCACATACCTTCGTCAATTTATTGACCCTAAATTTTTCCGGGATTTTCCGGGATTTTCATGAAAATGACTTTCCGGGATTTTCAAAGAAAAAAATTTCCGGGATTTTCATAAAGTCAAAAACTCATCTATGCATTAAACTGGGTTTTAGAGCTATGCCTTCAATAGGAAAGAACAGATATGTTTTTGTAGCTTTTCACAAAGAGGTTCAAACAAGAATTTATTCAAGAATAATCAGCTTCCTAGGTAGATCCAAAAAAAAAAATAGACTATTTACAACTTTTAATTTATTTTTTTAGTTACAAAGAAAATTTTGATGACTATAGTTCAATTATGGTAAAAGCAATCGCAGACCGCATCGCAGAGGTATATTTTCCTTTTATTTTAAAATTAAAAATAGTTTGTGGAAACATTTTGATTATAAATAACTAAGAAGTTCTTATAATTCTCTTTTAACTATATTTTGAAAAAAAAAAACATTAAATAAACTTTCATTTATTAAATATACTTTCTTAAAAATTTCCTCTTGCAAATAATTTCTTACAGTTTTACCTTACATATAATAAATTATTTATTATGTGTTATTTTGAAAAAAAAACATGAATTTAGTCTAATCTAAAGTTACAGATCATTTATTTTTAAGATTACTTGTTTTTACCTTGTTAATACATGCAATATACTTGTAGAATATGTTAATACATGCAATAGTGCAATAGTTAATACTGCAATATACTTAGATTATATGGGTTATGCTTAGTTTTTTTTCGGTTTAAAAAAGTCATATATTTAAAGTAAATGTTTACCTTTAGCTAGGTACTTTCCTATATTGTACAAGTTTCGTGGCTTCTTTCTATCCTCTTTCGTAGTTTCTTTTCTCATTCCTAGAAAAATAGTATTTTATCAATTTAAAGGTTTGTTTTCTCAGAAATATAAAAAATCACTGACACAGTTTTTTCTGTGTGATTGAAATCAAGTCCTTTTTAAATATTCAGGCTTTTGCAGAAAAACTTCATGAAATGGTTAGAACGGAACTATGGGGTTATTGCCAAGATGAAAATTTAAGTGCAACACAGCTTCATCAAGTTAAATATTTTGTAAGTTTTTTATAGCCTGTTCTACACATAAAAATTATTTAAAATATTGTTGAAATGAAATTTGTACTTTTAGGGTATAAGGCCAGCTCCAGGTTATCCAAGTCAGCCTGACCATTTGGAAAAGCTAACCATGTGGAAGTTAGCAAATGTTGAAGAGTTAATAGGTGTAAAATTAACTGAATCTATTGCTATGGATCCTGCTGCTTCTGTTTGTGGTCTTTATTTTGCTCATCCAAAGTCAACATATTTTGCAACCGGTAAAATCTGTTTGGATCAGGTAAATGTTTTTTCTTATTTCTTAACTCATTTTGTTTTTATACATGTAAATATATACATATATAAATCTAAACTCTAAACGTTTTTCATATATATGTATATATATATATATATATATATATATATATATATATATATATATATATATATATATATATATATATAAAAATTATGTTAGTGTATTCTACAAATAGAGTGCTCAATGTTCTTAAAGAACAGAGCAATAATAATTTGGTAAAAACACTTATCTAATTTTTGTGCTCTTCAACAGGATGTTTCACCATCAGTAGGTTCATCAGGAAGCTTCCTGATAAACCTACTGATGGTGAAACATCCTGTTGAAGAGCACAAAAATTAGATAAGTGTTTTTACTAAATTATTATTGCTCTGTTCTTTAAGAACATTGAGCACTCTATTTGTAGAATACACTAACATAATTTTATATATATATATATATATATATATATATATATATATATATATATATATATATATATATATATATATATATATATATATATATATATATATATATATATATATATATATGCAGTAATATCCAAAAGTAACTGGTCCAACAGCTTTTTTTGTCATATTATCTTGTTAACTTTTTAAAATGAAATTTCTAATAGCTATGTTAAGTTATACTACAATTGAAAAACAAAAATAAAAATCACATTTGGAAGTAATTGCTCAAAAAATTTAATAAAAATATTGATTGACTCAAAAGTTATTAGACAAACTAAATTCCACTTTTTAAAAGAAAAAAAGTAAATCAACAATTTTTTGCTAAGATATTATAATAGTTACTTATTGTATTGTTATAGTGAAATGGTCAAAGTTAGATCCACACTAGAGTGCCAAAAAATTCATTGTGAGTTTACACAGTCCCATTAAATTTCCTGTTCTTAAGCAACTGTAAAGCATGGCTTATGACAAAGCCACCATTTTTGCAGTCGTTCTGTTAAAAAACCTTTTGTTTCTGAAAAAGATTTTAAGACATAAGTGAAGTTCGCTACAGAACATTTAAATTGGACAGCTCAGCAGTGGTCAAAAAATACTATGGAGTGATGTATCAAATTTTAATATTTTTGTCTCTGACTGTATTAAATATGTTTGACATCCAGTAGGTCACTAAAATAATATTAAGTACCAAGTTCCCACAGAGAATTATGTTGGTGGCTCACACAAATAAAAAGATAAAATAATAATTAAAAATAAACAAGGACATGATGCTGCCACATGCAAAGAATATGGTTGGGCTTGACATGACAACAATCTGAAGCACACATCTAGGCTAGTCACAGAATTTTTTGCTTAAAAGAAAGAGTCTTAAAATGATCAGCACAATCTCCAGACCTGAACCCAATAGAACATCTTAAGGAGTACATTTCGAGAAAAATTAAGTCTCAAGCCAACTAATCAAAAGGATTTATTTGAGTTGATTAAACGCACTTGGGAAGAAATACCAATTGATGTTTTATTTAATTTGGTTGATTCAATGCCGTGATATGTTGTTGTTGTGGCCAAAAGTTTTCCAACCAAGTACTCTCAGCAAGAATATCCAAGTTTATTCTGATACATTAATCTGCCTGATCACCCCATTCAGGAGATAAAAACTAATTGTCCCAACTGGTTTTTCTTATATACCAATTAGACATTTAATGGTATTGATATGTTTATAACTAAATCAAGTTTGCTATTGTGAAGTGAAATTTTTTTATTGTATTGTGCTTTAAAACCACAAAATGAATATGGTCCTCCAGCAACAAGCCTGAGTGAGCACAAAATTAATATGGTCCTCCAATAACAAGTGAAGTAAATTTTAACTTTTTTAAAGAGCTACATTGCAATTTATAAAATTCTTCTGTTGATCTGTTGTTAGATTTTGGTATGAAATATGTTTACTTTGTGCAAGTCAAGCTTATTTTTCAAGTTCAGTAATTCAATTAAGTTTAGTATTTAATGAAATTAAAAAGTTAAAAATTCTACTTTATAAATATTGTGTTGAAAGTATTTAGTAGATTTATTAGTAGACGGTTTGGTGTCAAAACTTATTTTCTTAGTATAGTTCAAGCTCAGTCAAGCTCTATATCGTAGATGATAATATTAATAAGGAATCGTCATTTTATCGAGACACCATCTCTAGACTTTACTCAACCAAGAGCCCCAAGGCAGGGGATTTTTCAGTCGGAGTTTGGTTCTCCTAGCCTTAACCTAAAAAAAGCACACTCTACAAGGCAGCAGGGCATGGGGCAAGTAGTACTAGGTTACATACTACCAGTTTGTAATCTAGTAGCAGGGTGATCGTTATAATCCTAAACCTGACCTGGTTTTTGCGAAATAATGCGACCTGGAAACTTGGATCTCAATATAGTCATTGTTTATTGAGGTGTCTGGCATGTGGTACCATCTTGCTCAAAAAATTTATTTTCTAGGTCCATATAATGAAAAATATCTTTATTTAAGGTAGAAAAAAGAAAATTTTTGAATAAACATCAGCACATTAAACCTACAATAAAATCAAACCAATATAAACTAATTAATTTTGAATTGAGTAATTAAAAACAATTTTCATAATTATTAATAATTTACATAGTCAAAGAATACGCTGTCATAAACTTGCGTGCCAAAATATTTTTCTTTTAGTTTCGCAAAATTGTTTGTTAAATGAATACTACAAACATATAATTTTTTAGTAATATATTCATTTAACATCAACTTTTTTTACTATAAACTGAAAAATGAATAGTTAATATAGTTTTAAAAATATAAAGAAAAATAATGTTCTATAATGCCACTTCATTTGCAATTTCATACATATTTTATGTCTGTGTTTTTTTTTTATACATATGGTATGTCTCTGCAATTTCATACATATTTTATGTGTTTTTTCTCCACGTCGCAAATGTTTTAATGCCATCAACATCTCTTTTATTTCCGTAGATTAACAGAACAGCAACATTTCTTAAAAAATAGTTCTAATAATCTATTTTTCTCTCGTAAGTAGGTGAGGTCATAAGACTAGCTCTTCTAAGTAGGTGAGGTCATAAGATTGACTCAAAAACACTGTTTTGTCTCTTGTATTTGCACAATTTCAAGTATAGACTTTTCAATATTAATGTTTTGTTTTTGTTTTTAATTGAATAGTTTCTTTGCACCCTTAAACAATTAGTTTTTTCTTCACCCTTAAACAATGTTTTAGAAGCTGCAAAAAACCTAATTCAAAAATTATGTCAAAGATCTCTTTTTAACGGTGTCCGTAAAAAATTTAATTAATTTTGAATCTACTATACATTTCATATCTTTTAGGTTAAAGACTACGCAATAAGAAAAAAAATGTCTTTAAAAGAAGTTGAAATGTGGCTTTCTCCAGTTTTAGCTTATGAACGAGAAGATTTATAACATGTTTATATTCAAGATATTTTATTGCCAAATGAAAAATCTTTTTAAGTATTTATTGATAACTATTTATTTTAAAAACTGTTATACTAAATATACTATTTACATATATTATAATATATGACA
The DNA here is from genome assembly GCF_022113875.1 of Hydra vulgaris. Classification (NCBI taxonomy): domain Eukaryota; kingdom Metazoa; phylum Cnidaria; class Hydrozoa; order Anthoathecata; family Hydridae; genus Hydra; species Hydra vulgaris. The sequence continues at coordinate 53,205,330 of NC_061160.1, read as the reverse complement.
TATTTTAATAACTTTTTGTTGTCCACTACTTTAACAAATTAACAAGTTATTTTTGAAACACGACCATTTTAATGATGGAAAACTGGTTTTAGTTGCTCCATAAAACCATATGCGTGTTGCGGAAACTATAGGAATGATGCGGAAACTATATTCATGTTGCAGGATTTATATGCATGGGATGAAAGTACAATCTATATTAGTATACATTGTACTTTTAATACCGTCAAATGGAGTAAACATGAACACTATTTAACCACCTTTTTTTTTACCAGAAGAAAAGTGTTGACCTTGATTTTTTGATTTTTCTAGGGCATTAGCGTACTTCTAAAACATGGTGTGAATAGATGGCCTATTTGGAATGACTGCATAACGTTACGTAATGTTTGAGCTTTTAAATTTATTGTTAGAGTAATAGATTTTAATGGTAAAAAGATCCAGTTAAAAACAGTTATCAGGATATGTATTATCTATAAAATTTTATAACTCACTTCATGTGAAGAAATAAAAAAAGTTTAAACCAAGCGTTTTCATATCACAATACTTACCAAGCTGCTGTATATAAAAACAGAATATCGATCATTGTTATCCTCCCAGCAAACTCTCCCTGAATGGTTATCATTAGCATCAACATATGCATGCGTGTTGTCATCGGCATCACCGCGCTGGAGATGCCGTTTGTGTCAATGATTTGCCATGATTGTTTTACGAACAGCAACATTGTGCCAATTATGCCATTAGGCATCTTGCGCCAGTCTTAAACCATTTATTACAAAAAAATATATATGCAGTTGTGCATGGTAGGTCGAGCAACTATATATTTTTGTATCCTGTAACTGGCAGATCATTTATATGGTATGAAGGACAGAGCGGATTATTAAATCAGCCAAATTCCTTTAAGTAACCTGCCAAATAATTCGGCAGAACAAATGTTAGAATTATTTTATTGTGATCCGCCGAATATGCTATGAAAAACAATATACTTCATATTAAAACATAATGGTAGAAAGAATCAATGTAGGTTCAAGTCTCTAAACGCTTGATTCTTTCTAGTATAAACTTTTAATTTAGGTTACTTTGTATGCATGTCATTTATATAATGATCTGCTCTGCTCTGCAAATTATACCTACCCAAACGTTAGCTCATGCACGCACGCCTCAAATAGAAATGACGAACTTTAACCTTTTACTAGTTTGAAACTTATTGTGTTGTATGTGAACAATATGTATTACAATATAATACATATTGTTCATATACAAGACATTAAGTTTAAGATCAGCAATAATTTAATAGGCTAAAGTTATTATAGATTGTATACTATATATTATTATATCACAAGTTATGTTATATATAATATATATTTATCGCGAGGTTAGAATTACTTTGTTCCATCTCCACAATTGAGTTAGTTTTTAAAAAAAATTGAGTTAGTTTTTTAAAAAAATTGAGTTAGTTTTTTAAAAAAATTGAGTTAGTTTTTAAAAAAATTGAGAATTTTTTTTCTTTTTATAGATAAAATATTTATTTTTTACAAATAAATCAGGAAAAAAAAGAAATTAACTTACTATACCTAAAATTGCATTTTGTCCTATCATTTTTGTTTATAAATTAAAATTATAATGTGCTATCTCCGTTTTATCTAATCCTCACCCTGTAAAAATCTTAGGTAACATTATCAAAAAAGTCTGTTGTTGCTTTTTTGGGGGAACAAAGTATATACCCTTGCGTACCTAAAACATAAAAAAATTTAATCTTTTTCTGACATCCAAGCCGTAAATTTCACTTCGAACTTGATGAATAAAATTACAGCTTTTTTAAATATTTGACGATTGTATATGTTCCTCCATCCTCAAATACAGCAGGTTTTAGTGTGTAATGAATAAAATAAAAGTTATAGCTAATAAAAGAATTGAGCAGCCGTGGCGCAGTGGTTGTGCTCTTGCCTCAGAGACAAATGATTCGTGGTTTAAACCCCCCACCTCTGGGCAAGTTTTGCGACATTGGTTAGGAAGGAGGCGTGAACTTCCAATTAAATGCTCATCCGCGGTGCTCTGTGATAAGATCGTAAGGACTTCTTGAGGCACCTAAAATTAAAAAAAGAAAAAAAAAAAGGTTGAATAATTTGCTTTTTATAAAAATTTCACAAACATTTATAAATGATGAGTTAAATTACGAAATATAAATAAACCTAAAATATGAGCATTTAAAAAATGACAACAAAATATCAGCAAATTGATATTACCTGTGATGTTAATATTACCTGTATTACCTTTTTGTATTTCTTATTTTTAAATGTAAATAAATGAGAAAATAAAAATATGCTAAATTATCATTTTTGGGATTTTTTCCGGGAAACACCACTGTCTTCAGATTAATCCATAATGTCATATGTCTATGGTTTAAATTATTGGGAATTTGTATCTAAAAGGTTTAAAGTGCCTACAAAAGCCAAGACACATTATGAATTTCGCAAATGTGAGTGCTTCCTTTGCATGAAGAAAAGTGACCAAAAACTGACAGACTTTCAAAAAACAAGAGTATTGCAGACCATTGGCTAACACATAGACTTTACCAATGCAAGAACACCTCTTAGAATTTTTTTTCTTTTGAGATACCATGACAAAGTTGACAAAGGCACTTCTCTTCCAGTTCTCTTCAATTTCACCTCTATCACAATCAAACCACTGAAAAGAATTAGTCTTGCATGTGACTACCTCATTTTCAGCATTGGACAACTCCAACTGAATCAACCTCATCGATTGTAAGCTGCCAGCCGAACAGCACTTCCACAGATTCATCTGCATCAGCTGCATCTGCTGTCAAACAGTGTGTCAAATGCCTTACAGTTCTTCATCGTGGATACCCACACAATTGTACACTTGGAACCACACATGAAAATTTGCAAAAACTTTTTCAGTCGTGCTTTTAGAACCAACAAATTGCTTCTTTAGTAATCAAAAACACACCATCCTCTCTTGGTAAAATAATCCAACTCAGTCAAGACTAAAGAGGAAAGCGTCTGTCTGTACGACAAGGTAAAAAATTGGCATTTTTTGAATGAAAATAGGTATATAGCTGTAGGCAAAGTATTACTAATGTGTTTTCTTTTATTTAGATCCATCTCTGCACCAGCTACCACTTCCAGAAACCTTGACTAAAGCTAGCCTTGTGCAAGTGCAAGAACTGGCTTATCAAACTCTAAAATGAGACAGCTGCCAAAACGCTGAATTAAATTCGTGCAGGCAGAGTTTGTGCATTTCCAGGCTTTCAGTTTCATAGAAACATTTCGAAAGTTCAACAAGGTAGGATCTGCCTTATATGGAAACTTCCTTAATCCCAGCTACAAAGAAAAAATTGATCAGTTCAAAAAGTCATTCATAAAACTGCAAATTTTAGTAACGCCTAAAGTACACACAGTCTTTTTCCATGTGCCATATTTCATCAGCATTCATGGACAAAGTCTTGGAGTTTTTAGTGAACAGGCAACAAAGCCTTTACATTCCAATTCAAGGTGCACTAGAAAATATACGAGAGACAACCAAACCACCTTGAGTATGGTCATAATTTGCTCAAATGTGTTCTCGACTATATTTACAAGCACTTGCAATGAAAGACAAAATGTCAAGTCTTGCTCAATAACCCATAAAGCCATCAAGAAGTCATTAAAATACCAAAAGACGAATACTTGAAAGTATTTTGTAGAAAAACTTTGGAAATTTTGTACTTTTCTTTTTTTTACATGTTTATTTTACAACTACAAAGTATTTACAAGTAACCAATCACAGGTTGACGGTAAAGATATTGGTGGTAAAGATATATTAACATTGGTATATTAAGATATATATGATATATTAGGATTGGCGGAAAAGATATATTAACATAAATATCGTAAACATAAAGTTCGAAATATACAAAGTAAACAAAAACATAGTTGGATACAACTCCGAGACACGAATAAAATAAACACCAATTACAACAATGTAGTAACGTGTATAAATATAATCCGATAAATATATCTCTATATTATTAAAATAAATTAGCTGATTTTTCGAAGAAGTGTTTAGATGTTTAACTATAAGTTTATTTACCACATTTCAAACTAATGTTTGTGTAAAAATATGATAAAAACGAAATTTGTGTAAGATTGATAATAAGAATTACTTGTTAGTAATTATAGGAAGCTCGCAGAAGACTTTAGTCAATCTTGTCATCGAATACCTTTTTCTGGAAGTGTAATACACATAAAAATCAGTTGCATTTGTGGTATATATGTATGTTGTACATATGTACCTTGTTATTAATATTATTATTTTTTATTAATAATTTGTATTAAAAGTTAAGCTACATTTTTTTAAATTTTTTTTATTAGTATTTTAAAAAATTTCCTTGTTTAATTTGATTATTGTAGGTTTAATTTGATTATTGTATGTTTAATTTGATTATTGTAGGTTTCCACTGATTTCTTTTGGAATCTTTTGTTATATTTTTAGAGATTCTGTGTGTTTATTAAAGAAAATGGTAAAGTAAACCTGAGTGAATCAAAGGAACCTATGTTTTTTACGATAAAACCCCTTTTTCTCCGAGTGATATTGTTAATATAATGTATTGTTAATGTATATTTTGTCTCCGAGTGATATTGTTAATGTACCTTGTGTTTTTTTTGTAATTTATTTTGTTGGAATTATTAAAATCCTTTTAGAAATTTGAACTTTAGCAAACATGTATTTTTCAAGGTTTTAGTGAAATATTGCTCATAGGTATACTTGAGAGAGGTATACTTGAGAGAGGCACGTATACATTCGTCAAATAATTAAAAAAGCAGAAATTTTATTTATCAAATTCAAAGTGAAATTTACGCTTTGGATGTCAGTAGAAGATTTAAATTTTTTATGTTTTAGGTACCCAAGGGTATACACTTTTGGTTCAAAATATATATATATATATATATATATATATATATATATATATATATATATATATATATATATATATATATATATATATATATATATATATATATATATATACATAATCATTATTAGGAAATAGAAGAACGCTGGGACTCGTAGAAGATGTAAGGTCTTGTCGTCGAGAGCCGCTAAAAAGTTTACTTGTTAACATTTTGTAATAATAAAATATTCACAAAATAAATAAACTTTATATACTTTATATACTTGAAGATAACAAATAATTAAGAATTAAGAATTGAAAGCATAAACAATTATACAGTTTTAAGATACCTTTAACAAAAGTGTTTAACAACTATTTACAAATTGTTAAATTTAATTAATTATAAATTTTATTAATGCAGTGTTTAATATAAAGTTAAAAAAATTAAGAATTAAAAGAATATAGATACAGTATTGGACAAAATATTTGCAACCAACATCAAACAATGCTAAAAAGTGTTCCTAATTTTACGTGTAAACCAAACGAACACAATACTCCCACAACAAACAAGAGCAATCAGCTGACAGGTGACAGCACACAAGCAGAATTTCGTTGACAAGTGCCATTTTGCAGCGGACAAAACAAGTGCAACTTTTTTGGTTTGTTTCATTTTCTTTAGTCTGGTCCGTGTCAACGTCACGGATGTTTTTTAATAATTAAAGGAAGTATCTAGAAGTTTCAAGAAGCATGCAGAAGCTTCCAGAAGTTTCCAGAAGAAGCATCTGGAAGCATCCAGAAGCATCCAGAAGTATCCAGAAACATTCAGAAGCATCCAGACGCATTCAGAAGCTTCCAGAAGCATCGAAAAGAAGCATCTAGAATCTTCCAGAACAGGTTCATACAGGTTCATTTTACTATATAAGAGACATGAAAGCCGACATGTAATTCAGTCAGTATATGGAAGTCAATCAGTCAGTATTATCAAGACAGTTTATCGAAGTGAAATACAACAAGTGTTTCATTACATCAATACAGTCCACATCCAACCAAGACGTTGTGTTCCACAGAGCATTATTGTATCATCACAAGGTAAATGTAATACGGTAAGCCTTGAGAAGCGTGATTATTTATTTTTATTATTTTTATGACTTCAAGTGATTATAATTTCAAGTGATTTATGATTTCAAGTGATATATGACTTCAAGGGATTATGATTTCAACCCTATTTTAGCGAAATAAGTCATAAATACCCTACTAGATTCTCATATAACAACTTTGTCATCCCAAAATTTACATTAAAGTTAAGTTCATACTCAATCCAACACCGCGGACCTTATTTGTGGAAAATTTTTCCCGAGATTGTTACTATCAAAAGAAATACACTTGAACAGTTTAAATCTGAATCAAAGCGTTTTTTATTATCTACGGACTTAAATTTTCTTTTTCTCTTTTAGTAAAATAATAAACTAGCACAATTTATTTCTTTTATTTGTTTTAACTTTTACTTGTTCTAAATTTATTTTACTAAACGAATTTATATATAAACAGTTATATCAATTGTAAAACGTAGTTTTTCACATTTTTATATAATTTATCACAAACAATTTATCACGGTTTTATATATTTTGTTGTCAAAAACGAAGTCACTAATGGGGCTCGGTGATAAGACAAACTGATGTCTTCTTCTTGCTCCAGCCATTTGTTTTATTATTTATGTTATTTTATAAATTGTAACTTTCTAGGGCAAAATTAAATTAAAAAAAAAAAAAAAAAATGCAAAAATAAATGGCTTCCGACAGTCTCGGATTGGAACTAAGAAAGAAAATTACTGGCGATTACGTAAGTGGAATGTCACAAAAAAGTATTTGTGATAAATATCGCGTGAAAAACGTATCGCGTAAAAAAGTATTTGTGATAAATATCGCGTTCCACCACTTCTAGAGAGGATTCTATGATCGTCAGATCCGTTAAGAAGGATCCCTGGATATCATCATCATTCGAGATACAAAAGTAATTAGAGCAGCCTACATTGGGTCGAACAATCAGACAACGTGCTGTTGAAGCCGGATTGTTTTTTCGACACCCTGCAAAGAAACTGCTAATTTCACTAAAGAACCAGAAGAAAAGACTTCTGTTTGCTACATCTCATATTGACTGGAATGTGGAGAAATGGCGAACTGTCCTGTTCAGTGATGAATCGAAGTTCAACATCATTGGGAGCGATAGCATTTGCCGCGTACGTCGACCGGCCGGAAAACGCCACGATTTACGTTACTGCCATAAGACTGTGAAGCATGGTGGAGGAAATTTAATTGTCTGGGGGTGTTTTTTTGAAAACGGTCTAGGTCCAATACATCGAATTGATGGAATAATGGACCGTTTCATGTATAAAAATATCCTGAAAGATGTTATGTTACCTCATGCTGAATGGAATATTCCAATAAAATGGATTTTTTAGCAAGACAACGATCCGAAGCACACTGCAAAAGTAGTCAAGCAGTGGTTTTAAGACAACCACCTATCGGTGATGAATTGGTCGCCTTAATCTCCGGATCTCAACCCTATCGAGAACCTGTGGGAGATCGTCAACAGCAGAACTAATCGTGAAGGTGCTCGTAATAAGGATCAACTGTTTGAACAAATCCAAAAGGCCTGGGAAAGGATTCCACAAAGTTTCATTGATCACCTGATCGAATCTATTCCTCGAAGATGCAAGGCTGTGATCGCCAACAAAGGATTCGCCACGAAATATTGATAGCGAAATACAGCTTGGTCAACATTTTGTGGATTTGCACTTGTTTTGTCTAGAAGGAAATCAACTTTTTTTAATACTTTTGATTAATTTATTAATTTTCGTGTACAAATAATGAACTTTGTGATGAACAAAACTTGAAGAACGTTGTCTCTAAATAGTTACATAGTTATTTCTTTAAATTGAAAAAATGCAGCACTTTTATATAAAGAAACTAAATTAGCATTATTTGGTTGCACGCGTTTGGTTGCACGCGTTTGGTTGCACGCGTTTGGTTGCACGCGTTTTGTCCGATAATGAATATCATCAATAAAAAAATGATTTTTTTAAGTTTTTGTTTAAAAGAGTTATAGCTAACCTCTTGAGAAAAGTCAAAATTCTTTAAAACCATTTTATTCCAAAGTAATGCTCCTCGAAATGAAATACAGTATTTTCCAGAATTAGTTTGATAAGCTGATTGACAAAAATACCGTTATCGTTTCGTAAAAAGTATTTAGTTTTTTCTTTTTGTTATACAAATTATGAAAAGGTACAGGAGAAATATTGCTTTTACATTTAAGTATAATGCAAATAATGTTAAAAATATTAGGCTCATATATATTTAAAACTTTTATTTCAAGTAATAGAGGCTTGGCATGAGTAAATCTATCCTTAAAATTAATAAGACGAGCAACAAGTTTTTGTTGACGATAAAGACGTTCCAGTTTACTTTTATTAGTACTGTCCCACAAAATGTTTGCATAGTTCATGTGACAATGAATGAGCGAATAATATATTTTAAGGTGGCAGTATAGTGAGAAAAAAATTTTTTTTTAATACAAAATAGCGTCCCAGATAACATATACACGTTGGCCCGACGTCGGCACAACGTAGGTTTTTACAGCGGCCAATGGTAGTTTAACTACGTCGGGCCAACGTAGTTTTTGCTCATCAGAATGATGTAGGCCCGATGTCGTCGGGCCGATATCAGTAAAACGACGTTGGGCCGATATGAGTAAAATGACATCGGGCCGATATGAGTAAAATGACATCGGGGCGAGATCAGTAAAACAACGCTGGGCCGACATCAGTAAAATTACGTCGGGCCGAGATCAGTAAAAGAACATTAGCCCGCTTTAATTTTGATTAATAAATGAGGTTACAAAAACGCCTATTATTCATAGTGATTATAAAATAATATGGGAAATTATCGAAAAACACATAATAAAACGACGAAATAATTATTTGTTTTTCTATTATTATCTTAACTATTTTTTATACAATTTAAATAATTATTAAATGATAAAAATATAAAAATAGTTAACAGCAAATATTTCACCAACTTTCAAAGCATGTTGGTATACAGTTCGCCAATTATACAGTAGGTTTAATGTTATTAGTTGTAACTAGGGTGTTTCTGCATCGCAGGATATTTGTCATCTTTATGCATCTTCATTGTTTAATGAAGCATTGTTCTTAATCAGAATATATCTTACTTACTCTAAAAAGCAAATTAATATATTAGTCCGGAAATAAAACTTTAATCCAAAATCTTTCAAAAATTTATATTTTCTATCATACCCATAAAGTATAATCACAGTTTGAAATACGTTAGTCATAAGATTTCAACTACTCTTTACTAAGATGTATAAAATCTAAATATTTACTCATTTAATCTAAAGTGAAACTTAGTATGAGTAATTACAAAATCAATTTGTTACTATTCAAAACTTTTACATTTAATATAATAGTATTCTAATAAAAATTACCTTATTAAACTGTTCCGGAAAAAGTAGACTCCAGAAAAAAAAGATAAAAAAATATTGCATATAAATTTATATATATATATATATATATATATATATATATATATATATATATATATATATATATATATATATATATATATATACAGTGGCGGAACTACTGGGCCCAAATTTTGAAGTTCCGCCACTGTATATATATATATATATATATATATATATATATATATATATATATATATATATATATATATATATGTGTGTGTGTGTGTGTGTGTGTGTGTGTGTGTGTGTGTGTGTGTGTGTGTGTGTGTGTGTGTGTGTGTGTGTGTGTGTGTGTATGTATATATATATATATATATATATATATATATATGTGTGTGTGTGTGTGTGTGTGTGTGTGTGTGTATATGTATATATATATATATATATATATATATATATATGTGTGTGTGTGTGTGTGTGTGTGTGTGTGTGTGTGTGTGTGTGTGTGTGTGTGTGTGTGTGTGTGTGTGTGTGTGTGTGTGTGTATATATATATATATATATATATATATATATATATATATATTAAATACTATTACAAAATGGAATTAAAAAAATATTCATATAGCCGAGATAATATTTTTTCGCAATATTGCAATTGTGGCAAATTGTTTTTATTAGTCTTCTACATTATTTGCAAGTTCGTTGTTCAAGTCTAATCTTCTCCGCATTGCGTGACCTTGGCTCCTATCTTTTGCGTTTTGAAACCATTCCTTCAATACGTCTTCTACTTCAGCAGCTGTAGCTTTTTTTGTCAATGGATTGAGTCACAAATCCATGTGACAACATCAACCAAATTTTTATGCAAACTCTCAGCAAAATAATCCATAAAAAAGTACGGTAGCAATACACAATAGTTATATAAAAATCAAGTCTAGTCTTTCTTCTTTTCAAAAGATGTCAAGATTTATATATGTTTCTAAAAAGAACCACCTCAAAAAACCGTTTTTCTAGGGCTACCTTAATATTGATAATACAATATTGATTCCTGAGAAACTCCACAGGTTATATCGAAAAAGTTTACTGGTGAAACTACATCCACGTATACAAAAAATTGAAAGCAATTTCAATTATTAAATTGCTTTTTAACCAATTTAAAACATTTCCGTTTATACCGTAAATCTTTAGTTAATTTAAAAGAATATTATGGTTTATTGTATCAAAAGCTTTCGCTAAGTCGATAAAAACCCCGACTGTAAATTGGGAGTTTTCATAAGAATTAGTAATACTTCTCGTATACTGGAGAACTGCGTGTTCTGTCGGGTTATTTTTTTTTGAACCCGTATTGATTGCTATATATTAAATTGTTTACAGATAAATGATTATAAATTCTTTTGTATATTATTCTTTTCAAGACCTTTGAAAATGCAGATAGAATAGAAATGGGTTGCTAACATTAGTTAAAAACGCCTTCCTTAAATATCGGAATCACCTTAGCTATTTTTAGTTGGTTCCTTGCCTAATTGAACAAGAAAAAACTTTAAAAAGTACATCTTTTATGATTTCATATGATTTAATAACAATATTTACATTGATAATATCCTGCTGATTTGTTGGGTTTTAGCATTTTAAAAACTCTTCAAAAGTTAGTTCAAACGAATTAAATTGTGATGTATTAGGGATAAATAGATTACTTATTAGATTATTTGCTTGAGGAATTTTTTGGGATAAATTTGGTCCAACGGAAACAAAAAATTTATTCAGCTCGTTAGCTATCTCTTTTTTATCATACAAAAATTTATCATTTAATTTTATGGTTTTAGGCAATGTTAATTTAAATTTCTCAAGTAAATCATTGTAATAATTTTTTTTAATACTTTTTTCTTTGACGTTCGAATTGTTTGGCGTAACTTTTATATATAGCTTTACTTTTATCTGTTTTTAGTTTTAGGAATTTAATGTACAATTTTTGTTTGATTTTGGATGATTTTCTTAACCCTTTAGTAATCCATGGAGATTTTATATTTTTTAATTTACAATATGTTTTGATTTTTGGAAAATTAACATTATATATATCAAAAAAAGTTTTAAAAAATGTGTTGTAAGCCAGGATAGCATCATCTAAATTAGAAATATGCCCCCAATGAAGAAGAGACAATTGCTCTTTAAATATTTAAAATTCCTTTCATTAAAAATACGTTTAACAAAAATTTGATTTGTATTTGGTGACGTTTCAATTTTAGTATTAATGGAAAAGAAAATAGGGAATTGATCAGAAATGTCACTTTTTTAAAAAGTTTTAAGAAAGTATTTATTGATCATTAGTTCAAGTCTTTATATAAAGCAAAGAAAAAAAAATTTAATACAAATTATAAAAATTTTATTTAAGATTATACTTTACATAAATTAATCATAATATTATCATAAATTAATCATAAATTAATCATTTTTATCATATTTAATCATATTAATCATATAATTATAATCATATTTATGTTTAAATATCATAATTTATATATATAAATAAATTACATAAATTAATCATAATATTATCATAAATTAATCATTTTTATCATATTTAATGATATTAATCATATAATTATAATCATATTTATGTTTAAATATCATAATTTATATATATAAATAAATTACATAAATTAATCATAATATTATCATAAATTAATCATAATATACTACTGTAACATTGCTTGGGCCAGTACTTGTTCATCAGCATTAAAGAAAATATATATAAAACAAAAACGAGCCAGTAGAGTTAAATGTAATATGCATAAATGTGCGCACGCCAAACCGTTACTCCGTGAAATCAAAGCTTTACACGTCTATGAGTTAAATTTGTACCAAAACCTATTATTTATGTTTAAATATCAAAATGACATGCTTCCTAAATTCTTTAAAAATCATTTTTCAATTATTTCTCATAAATACTTAACGAAGTGCTCTATTCACAATTTTAACTTATTTAAGTCAATTTAAAAAAAAACAGATTACTATAATTTCATATAGAGGACCTCGTCTATGGAACAGAATTCTTGACGACAAAATGAAAAGTATAACCTTAATGCAATCTTTTAAAAATGTAGTTAAACAGAATTTGCTCGACTTAACAGATACAAACATACTTTTATATTTTTAGTTTTAAAATTTAATTTTTTTTTTTACGTTACTTATTTGTTTTTCTTGCTGGTTTTTTTTTTTTTTTTTCTTTGCTTTTTACTTTACTTTTGAAGTATTTTTATCTTATTACAATAAAGTTTATATTTATTTGCTTTATATAATGAGTATCTGTATATAATGAGATAATGACACAAAAAAAAATGTAAATAGTTATTGTATATATTTTATTTCTATATTTTACTTTAGAAGTCTTATTATAGTATAGCTATTTTTAACTTGCTATATAAAATGATTATTTATTTTTTTGTTGAAAAAACTTGTAAAGCTAATCTTTTAAATTTCTTTACTTTATTTATTTAATTTAGCAAATTTTATTTTATTATTGTTATTTTAACTAGCTTTATATAGTGAATATAAATTATTATATTTTATATATTATGGACACTTTGTAAAAAATACATAACGCAAATTGTAGGGGCTTGACGACAAGACTTATGTCTTCTACTTGCTCCTGTCATTTTTTATATTTTGATTTATTTTATTAAACTTGGAAACGAGAACAAAATGCTTATATATGACGAAATAAATAAATAAATATTTTAAAAAAATATTTAAATAATATAATTTTTTTTCTTCTGATTTTAAGTTTTCTCTGTTTTATATAATAATTTTTATTAATAATCGATAAATATTTTCCCAGACAGCAAACTTACATTGGACCAACGTTGGGCCAATGTATGATGATGCATTGGCCCAACGTTGAAAGTTTAAGTTAATAATCGAGAATAAAAAAATGGCAAATATTAGCGTTTTTTAGTGTAATTTTTAAATTTCAACGTCGAATTAGAGCACTTTCTGTTGATTTTCAGACCTATGTTTTTATACGATAATCCCGATTTATACGATTATGTCGAAGTAAATTTTCTAGCCAAATAGTAGTAGTAGATTTATACAAATTAGATTTATACGAAGTAGATTTATACGATTATGCCGAAGTAAATTTTCTAGCCAAAACACGTCGGCCCGACGTGTGCTAGTTTTCTCGTGTTAATTTTTAAACTACTGAATAGTTATTGTTCCGTTGTTTAAATTAATTTGCTTAATTTTATCCAATTATTTTTAGTTTAATTTTTTTTTTTATTATTATAATTTTTTTGTTGCAAAAACTTTCTTATATACTTAATAAATAATGTACACAATTGCCTCTCAACTTCGATAAATGTAAAGTTATGCAAGTTGGGCGTGGTTACTCTAAATCTACTCAAACTTATTCGATGCTTGATTTGAGTGGAAACAGAATTCAACTGGACGTCACTAAATACAAATATGATCTGGGAGTACTTCTATCAGACGATCTTAAAGTAAGCTATCAAGTCGAATCAGCAGCAGCAAGAGCCAACAGTAAACTTGGTAGACTTAAGAAAATTTTTAGAAGTCGTGTACTCTTTTTGTGGAAAGTACTCTACAAAACATTAGTCAAAGCTTAGTCACCACACAATGAAAAAGACATTGCTATTCTAGAACAAGTACAGCATAAAGCAACTAAAACAATATCGGAAATAAAATATTTGACTTATGAAGAAAGACTTTTTCATCTCGGCTTAACTACTCTTAAAGAAAGGAGAGTTCAAGGTGATCTGATTCAACAGTTTAAAATTTCAAAAGGTATTGATCAAATTATTTTTGAAAACCTTTAGTCTACGCATCATCGATTTACAAATATAATTTACGTGGACATTATCTTCGACTCAAATGCCAAAGGGTAAAAAACTGTCAAGAAAGATTTAATTTCTTCACTAATCGCATCGTGAATGTTTGGAATACACTACCTTTAAACGCCATAAGTCTGAATCAGTCAACTCGTTCAAGGTTAGTGTTCATAAATTGAAATTCGTAATAGACGAATGATCGGACACACGAGTGTCTTCTTTCAGCATGGAAGGGCCTGGTGTAGCACTTCCTCATCAAAATATATAAATGTATTATATAATTGATTTCTGAAATAAATAAACTCAAACTCACAATTAAAATATTTAAACAGTATTTGTGGCTAGATTAAATAGTTGGTAAAAAAATTCTACTTATGGTCTGCATTTTTAGTCAAACTGTAAAAGAAAAATTCTTGGCACACTTTTGATCAAAATACTTAATTTATTACTTTTTTTTTTATTACGTTTTTTTTACGTTTACATAATATGTATATTAGTAAATTATACTTTTGCTGTTATTTTTTTTTTACGTTTTTTTACTTTTTTTTTTTTTTGTAACTTTTTTTTACGTTTAAGCATTATAAGTATAAAAAATGGAAGTAAACTATTTTTTTTTATTAGGTTTACGTTTTAACGTTGGTTTTTTTTTTTTTTTTTTTTTTTTTTTTGCGTTGTTTTTATTACAGTTTTTTAATTATATTTAAGTATTTGTAAGTATTAGATACAGAAGTGAACCACGCTCAATAATTTTGCTTGCATTTGTTAAAAATTTTTTACTTGATTTACAAAACAGTTATTTATAATTTTATAGGTCTTTTTCTTTTTAAACGACGTTATGGTAATTTGCTTAAATATATGAAAGTTAGTGATAAAAGTATTAATATATTGAAACAGTTTGCATCACGAGAAGAAGTGGTTTGATATAATTGAAACAGTTAGTATCACGCGAAGAAGTGGACGAAAGATTTATAGTCAACACAAACAAATCGTAAGTTCCTTGAAATGTTTTTTATACAATTTATTATACAGACGTGAGACAGACGTAGTTTTGTGGAGTTTCTTTTTAGAAACATATATACACATAGATTTCCTTTTTGGAAAGAAGAAAAGCTAATCTTGATTTTTTAAAGACTTTTAAGTATTGTTCCTAACTTTTTTATGGTATATTTTGCTCCTGAATATTAGGTTGATGTTCTCATATGAATTTGTGGTTGAACAAATGTAGAGTCCGCTTCTTTTTTTTATTATTTAAATAGTTTGTTTCAGGCCCGTGCGGTAGATTTTCTCATTATGAGGCAAATCTTCGAAATGCCGCCCCTTAAATGTTTTTCTTTAAAATAACCTTCGATTGTGATTTTAAAAAAAACTGCACAAAATGTACGAATTCTACTTTTTATTTTGAAATTTTAAAATAATGATTTCAACTATAAACTACAACAATGTATAGTATTACAGCTTTACTCTTCTAACTTTAACTTTAGCAAATTCGTTAATTACTGATGTGTAGTCTAGAGTGCTAGCCATTGCAGATTCAATAGAAATTAATGCCAGATTTTTAAGTTTTGTTTGTCCTATTGAACTTCTTAAGTAGTTTTTTATTAATTTTAATTTGGAGAAACTTCTTTCCCCACTAGCTACAGATACAGGGAGAGTTAATAAAATTCTCAGAGCTACAACAGTATTTGGATACAAACTAATTAAGCTATTTTTGCATAAATAATTTAAAACATCCAAAGGTTTCGTAGAATATGGTAGCATTCTGGATACATCACGCAATTCTTCTCTAAGGTCATTTGCATTTATATCTGTTTCATTTTCAACCGAAAGTATAGGAACAATAATTTTATATCAAGACTGGAACAATAATTTTATAGCGTTTTGTCATCTATATCCTTGAGTTTTAAAATGTCATATAAGAACTGAAATTTTTTGCTATGGGTTTCCAGAAGCGTGAATCGTTCATTCAGAGAATTAAGGGCATTACCTTTAATAAAGTTGAAAAAGAGTAGTTAGAAAAGGAGAGTTCTGGGCCATTTTCATTTTCAACCATATTTTCAATCATATATTTTAATTAAATATATGATTCATTTTCAAGCATAGTGTGTATAAATATTATAACTAAGAAATAAATGTTTAGGTCGCTTCGTGACCAATGCTACGCTAAAAAATTAGTATCAATTTCGTGTCTATTGCGTGACGTCACGTGATTTTCAGATTGGTTTTATGCTCTGCTCAGTGCGCATGCGCTGGGATTTATTTAAGCATAGTAGAATTGTCTTAACAATATTATATAGGGTCTCTTATAGCATATAATTCTAGTTCTGTTGCTACAAATGGAAGAGTACTATTTTGTATATAATTATCAAATATAGGCATAGCAGGTTGTCCATTATATACATAGTTTACATTTTGACATACAGGTGCCCAATAACCACCACTTGTATCTAGTGTAAGTACTGCTCCAGAATTCATCAAGCTTTTTGTAGTTGTCAAATTTAAACCGCAAAATCCTTGTCCTAATTCTGTACATCCAAATGGTGTATCTGTTGATATGAGTTGTGCAACATTTTGATAATGCATCGACATCATTGGAAGGAATGCTTGTTTAAATATAATACTATTCCATACACCATTAATTTTATATTTAAGTCTATATTTATAATAGCCATCTTTGTTTTTATACTGCCAATTAGTAAATAATGTACTATATACTTGAGCAGTAGATGGAGTAGAATTAAATACTCTATAGGCGCTATAATAATTGTTAAGAAATAAATATCCAGCAACTTGTCTAACTAATAATACTTCTCCAGAATTATATGGTGTTCCATAACCACCACCATATATATTATTCATTGCAATTGGTATTGCTTCAAAAAATTTGTTTGCTAAAAATATTTGTTGTCTTGAATCATAATGTACTCCATCGAAATTTGCACTCCTTAGATTGGGAGGCATACCATCTAGAGATATACTAGCTGTATATGGAGAATAATTTATAATATTTCCTAATGCATTTTGAACTTGAGTTGCTGTAGTTGAGTTTGCTTGAACCCATGAAGATAGCATTTGAAATGTAATGAATAGCATTTTATTTGCTTTTATTTGTGAGTTTGGCAATGTATCAAATTGGTTTGATGAGTATGCAATGTAATCTCTAATGGTTTGTATAAAATTCATTAGAATATATGCATAGTTATCACACCAACCAGTTATAGAATCGTCTTCTCCTTGACTCCAAGTCATACAGCAAAACTCAGCGTTATAATGTGATGAAATGTAATTAATTCTACGAGTTAAATCTTTAAAACCAATTCCATACGGCATAAAATAATCATTACTGAAACTTTTAGCAGTTAGCATGCATGGAAGTATCATTAAGCATTCATCTG
Organism: Hydra vulgaris; assembly: GCF_022113875.1. Classification (NCBI taxonomy): domain Eukaryota; kingdom Metazoa; phylum Cnidaria; class Hydrozoa; order Anthoathecata; family Hydridae; genus Hydra; species Hydra vulgaris. The sequence continues at coordinate 53,187,728 of NC_061160.1, read as the reverse complement.
GATTTATCATATTTAATGTATTTGCACCTAAAGCGTCTTGCATTATAAGTCCAGCAAGTATTGAACCATATCCTGCCCAACATTTATTATCTGTTTCATTTACATCAAGCCTCAATGAACAAGGAAGTAACACATCATTTTGTCCATTATCCATCGCAAATTGGACTATTCGTCTGTTCATATAATTTACATTAGTTATTGATTGAGATAAACCCCATTCTCTACCAGCATATGTATTTGATTGACCAGCTATAATCAAAACTTTATATTTATGTTGATAAGGAATTAAGCGATCTACATAATTCTTTGTAGCTGCATCCTGCGCATTAGTAGGATCAACTACATTAATCAATTTATGTGAATTCAAATTTATATTAGCACTCATACTATTAGCTCCATCTATTTTTAGATAGGAACTGCTAGAAATCTGATTATTATCTACATAATGCTTTGTAGCTGCATCCTGTGCATTAGTAGGATCAACTAAATTTATTATTTTATGTGTATTTATATCAACGTCTGAAGTCGCTTTATTGTCTACATTAATATTTAGATTTAAACTGCCACCTGATGTGCTACCAAAAGCAGATAATCCATTCATTGAACTACTACCGAATATATTAATACTCATTTTATATACTCATTATTATTTAATTTATTTTTATAACATATCTAAGATTCACCAAAGTGAATTGATGATGTTTTGAAATTCATTTCCATCATTTAGTTTTTTCAAGACATAGAGACACAAGTGTCCGCAATAGGAAGTATTTCCAAACTGAACTTGTTCAGTATTGTAGTAAACAGGACTGTGTAAGTATTGAACGAGTTCAACTGGTGGTGGTAGGCCATAAGAGTCGAAACTTAGTTTCATATCTCCGTCTTTATACCAGCAAATCCAATGAAACCCACCTGTACTTGAATCTCCAGTATTTAATATTCCACATTCTTTTTTTTGTGTATTTTTAGATCCCTTTTGAGATCCATAGCTTCTAGGTAATTCATCTCTTACAAATACACCTCTAAAATTTTTAATTTTTAATTTTTTTACTGCTTTTATTAACTGAAAGTTTGTTAATGGTACATTTGGTAATATGATTCCTTCAACATTGATTCTTTTATTCATTTTTATTAATAGTTTAAGATTTTTTAAATAAAAAAATTACTTACATATATGTTTATTTTAATTTATAATGTCCGTATGCTAGGGTATGAATTCCATCATCTAAAATAACTCTTTTATCATCTTCTGCACTGAGTGCTATTTTGTTAATTTCTTCTGTATAAACATCATGTAAATGAGATCTTATGACATTCATTTTTCTCATCTGATCTTTCCTATTCATAAGGCAGTCTTTATAATCTTCATGTGTAATATAATTTTTTACTACATTTTTCTTTACTCCCTTACATCTCTTTTTATCTTCTTCATCTATTTTGTAAGAATACAACTTTGATCTGAGTCCAATAAACTCTGTAATTTGTTTTCCTGCAGATTCATCTTTAAACATTCCCAATACTTTCTTATTTGTTCCAACTTTAAATCCATTTTGAACAGCTGGATGATCTTTATTAAATTCACTTGTATCAAATTTACTTTCAATATCATTAGAAATATCTTTATAAAAATCTTCTGTTTTTATTTCATAGATTAATGAATCTGTATCTGTATATAATAGTTTAGCTTTATCTCCATATTTATTTTTTATGTAATCATAATGAAATTCGTACATTAGTGTTTTGCTCAAATCTAAAATACACATACCCAAGTAAATGGGTTTGTTATAAACTAGTTTTGTTCTTTTCATATGTATTGCTATTAAATTTTCATCAAATATCGTTCTACTTTCATAATTTGGTTTTGATGCTAATTTAATAGCTTCTTCTCTTTTTGTAACTAATCTTACATCAACTCTGTTTTCAATGTTCTCCATTGTCTTTCCAAATACTGAATTGTTCATAAGTTTGAAAAAGTCCTTTTCAAAGTCATTTGTTGCTTTTGTTCTTAGATTTGTATTGAGTTCAATGTATTTACTCAACCATGCACTTTCTTCAAACTTTATTCCTCTATGAATTTTTGTTATTTTCATTCCTAACCTTTCATAAAGTTTAAGATTTTCATAGTGTATGATATAATTTTTCTTATGATTTAAATTAGGTATTAATTTATCAACTTTGTCTATTTTTAATCTTTCAGGAGCTAGAGGATAATCATTATGAACATCATGTAAATGTTCAGGATATTCTAAATCTACATCTAATATGCAAGAAGTAAATTTCCAATTTTTTAATTCTTTATCATTCATCCATTCAAATCCATGTGTAGGAAGTGGTTTACTCATTGCCCACCCATATAAATTGTTTGCATCTAGATACTGTATGTAAGTAGATTCTTTACTTTTATCATAATTTTCCATATATTTATTGTTAGCAGTTCCTAACCTGTTAGAAACCATACTAATTCCACCTCTTATTCCTTCCTTTATCATTAAGATCATATCATAATCACTTAATAATTCTAATTTTACTTCTGTTATTTTCAAAGCAGCATCCCAAGCTAATCCTGGTGCTGTATAGTACCAAGCAGGATCTAATTTGTAATTGTTAAAACAGACATCTCTAAAATTTTCAAAGACATCAGCTAGTAGTAATACATCAGATTCGTTATATAAATTATGGTAATCTCTAAATGTTTTACATTGAAACTCTTTCCATACATTTTGAGCATGTAAGTAATCTTCATCACTTATTCCTTCATCATTTAATCTTGAATAAAATGATTCTTTTGGTGGTAATTGTGTTTCATTTAATTTATCAATAGAGTCAACCCATTCATAAGGGTAAACACCTTTTCTTAACAATAAATTGAGTTCATTTCCAGAATAGTATCTACTAATATTTTTACATTGATCTTTTGACAAATTTTTAGTTAAACTATCTAAACTAGCAGCCATAAATTTAAAACTATCTAGAAAACGTAGATACAGTTTAACTTCAACTTTTTTACCTTCTCTATTCATAAATTCATTTACTTTAAGTTCTTTAGAAAAGCTGATATATTTTTCTTCATTGTTGGGTATACAATTTATTTTTCCTCCTTCTGATTTTCCTCCTTCTGACAATTTCTTTATGAACAAGTGAGAATCATAACCAGATAAATTGTGAAATAGTACTGGAATGAATTTTGGAATTTTAAATTGTAAATTACAATCACTATGCGCAGCACCTCTATATTTTCCAGTAATATGACAATGATCTCGTACTCTATCTTCATTAAGATCTTTTTCACAAATATGACATATTTTTGCATTATCAAAATTATTTTTGTCTTTCATAGTAAATATCATCTTTTTTGGAAATTTTAAATAATCGTTGTAAATCTTTTTTACATCCTCTTCAAGCATATTAACAAATTTTTGTGCTACATCTTCATCTTCATTACTTGCAGTGAATGTAACTAGTTTACTTTGATATACACTTTCATCAAAGCATTTAATGTAGTAACAAAATGAACTAGGTGTATGCTTTTGGTATTGCTTTGTATAAGATTCATTTGGATTAGGTGTACAAGTATTAATAGGTTTAATAATACTTTCAAAATCAGCATAGACTACAAAAGGTACTCTCATAGATTTTTTAAAATGATTAAGTTTAATCATTGTATTTGGTTTTGGAAGTTCAATTCGTACTGAATCGTGAGTATCACAATACAATTTATGAATTGACAAAGATTCTTCAGTATTAAATCCTAACAAGCAATTTCTACAAAAGTGCTTTTTACCATTATGATTAGATAATTGTGATGAAAGTAATCTACTTAAACTTTTTATTAAACAATAGTGATTGGTTTCATCATTTGAAATGAGTAACAAGTCTATTTGATGTTGTCTATTTTTCTCATTTGATATTCTTAAAGGATAAACAGAATTTTCATAACCAAATACATTAACACTGATGCCTTGATTATTTTTCTCAAATTGAGTAATCTGTTGTAGTGATACTGGGAATTTTATTTTTTCCCAATTTAATTTCTCAGCTTGTTCTTTTAAATCTTTATCTACTCTTTCAGGATGATCATCTTTAGGATTAAAAAATCTAGCAACACACCACTTAAAGCATTCGTTGTCTTCATTCTTCATATTAATAATTGCTTTTTTAGCTGTCAACTCTTTAGGAAGAGGAATGTAAGATTTACCTTTAAGGGGTTTATATTCAATGATATTTATATCCATCTTTTGAACTGAAACAAATCTCCAACTTGATCCTAATTGTTGAAATGCTGACAAGGATTCTAAAATTTTCTGTTCAGCTCTTTCATAAAGTTCGTTTAAATCTGTTGACTCTAATACAACTTCTGCTTTTGTTGAAAAATGATGCAAAATTGTTATAGTTTCTCCTGTTTTAAGATCAGTACGCTCCATTTCACATGAAAGAACAATATAGATCTTTGATCCTTTATTGCTATTTAGTATTTGAATGGCATTATTTTTAGCTTTTTTCATAAAGGACAAAGCATCAGCTCCTTCAACTCCTTCAGCTGAAAATTGCTTTGTCACATTTTTAAGAGATGATTGTGTTAATTTAAACTCTATTGGTTTCTTTTCTCTCTTCTTTTCTTTTTTAGATTCTATAGGTTTTCTAACATGTTCACTTTTAAATCCTACTTTTTCATACAAATTAGAAACTGTAGATTTTAATGTATTAATTTGCGTAGTAGCTACTTCTTTAATAGGATCAGGAATATATGACATAACCCAATTTGTTAATGAATTGATTTTATTAAAAAATCTATTAGTAATATTTGCCATTTTTATATATACAAGAAAATTATTTATATCATTTTCAATTTTTTAAATTTCTTGTAAAGAAATTAATTGATAGCAAAAATCATTTCTTATTATATTTTTTTATATATACAAGAAAAAATTATTTATATCATTTTCAATTTTTTAAATTTCTTGTTAAGAAATTAATTGATAGCAAATAAACATTTCTTATTATATATTTTTATAGACTTATATCTATAAAAATAATTTATTTTTAATTTTCTGATTTTATTATTTCTATTTTTACTCCATTTTTAACTTTTCCATTATATTTCTCAGCATATGATTTACAATGCTTTTCTTTACGAATATAATCATAAAATGAATTGTATATTTTAACTTCTCCTGTTTCTACATTAGTAAGTTTTATAGTTGTTGGATTTGTTCTAATTTTCGCAAGCCAGTCATATTTAGGATCTCTTTCTTTTTTTTCTTTTATAGGATGAATTCTTGGTCTTCCAGCTTTTTTTTTCTCTTTTATTACTTTTTCTTTTTTAACTCTTTTAACTCTTACAATCTTTGGTTTTTTTTGTTTTTTAGTAATGATATTTGATTGTATAAGTTCTTTATCAATTAAATTATTATCCATAGCAATCATAACTAATGCAATGTGATCTTTAGATGTTTGTTGTATATTATTTTCTTTTAGTAAATTTAATAAATACGTTTTTGTATATTTTATTTTATCACTCATTTTTATATACACAAGAAAATTATTTAATTCATTTTCAAAAAATATTTTTATTACACATTTTACTATTTTTCTTTTTTTAATATTCAAAGTTGAATCTATCTCCATTAGCCTTTAGTCTACCTAATCTTTCTGACACAATAACAGCAAACGCTTCAGTTCCTACTGGAATATTTTCACTAAAGTTTGCTATAATATCAATATCTGATGGTGAAGTTTTTAATCTTTCTGATTGATGTCTTAAATCGAAAACAAAAAGTGGATATAAATCTTTATAGTCTGAAGGTGTTATGTTACAATTTGAAATGATTTTATCTATTCCACAAAAATTTTCTTTAAAATTGGATACATCTGTATAAGCTCTTGAAATTTGTTGATTTGAAAATGATAGTTCATAATCAGCTTCAGGATATCTTATTTTATTAATCATGACTTGTATATTTGTCAAGTTACAATGATCGAATATTGAAGCATTTTGTGTTTGATCATTATCTTTATTTGTTTGGAATCCAACGATAATATACCTAGGTTTTTCATCACTTTTAACACCAAGTCTCCAAGTCATTTTAGATGTTTGTTGAGGAGTTGTAGTTTCACACGATCTAGAATAAAAAGCTACTGGAATTGTTACTTTATTTTTAATAATCGTATCAAGATTAAGTCTCGCTTTATCTGATGGTGTGACATAAGGCATCCATAATGATATTTTTGTAAGATTTACTTTTCCTATAGCTGCTGCAGCAGATCGAAAAATAGCATCATTGTCATTTTTTCTTTGTAAAGTTAATGTATGTTTAAATCCGTAAATTACTTTAGTATAATCCTCACAGAATCCGAAAATATGATTTAAAGGAATACAAAACGAAAATGTACCTTTTGTAGTAGGTTTTTTTATAATGTATGCTTGTCTTACTGTAAATCCAACATTAGTAGTCAAATTTGCATCTGTTGCAGTATCTTTGTACCATAGTTGATTTAATCCTTCTGCTAATTGGAAGTCATTTGAATATTTGAGCATTCCTAACATTGTAGTTGCTTGTCCTAAATTATTTACTGTTTCTATATTCTGTCCTGATAAATCATATGCCATTCTATCAAATAAATGCATAATTCCATTGTTTGTAAGTGTAACTACATCTGTATCAGCATAGGATGCACCACTTGCTGCTTGAAGTCTTCCTTCAACTTGTATATAAGCTTTAGATGGTTTAAAAAATGAATCTGTCATCTCAATATTAATTTTTATTGGTACGGTATCATTTATATTTGTACCATTTTGTGGAGTATATTCTCCAAATTGATATCTGAAAATACTATCATCAATAAAGGGATCTTCTGTTAAATCTAAACTTTTATAATCTGCCATTTTTATATGCATAACATTTTTTTTTAATTCATTTTCATTAATTTTATAAAAAAATATTACTGAAAATTAACCATTTTTAATCCTCTTCCCATCTTTACTAATTCCTCCAGTTTAATAGCGTTTGAATGGCTTAATTTTTTATTTAATCCTCTTTTAGATCTTTTAGATGGTATTGCAGATCCCATCATCAATTTATTTATATTTGTTGTTACTTCATTAGATATATTTTGAGCAAGATCATTAGCTCCAAATTCAACTAAATTTGCAAGTACTTGTTTACTTTCAGGTTTAAGCTTTGATTTTTTAATCAAATTGTTTCCTTTTTCTAATATAATATCTTTAGCTGTAGAGATTGCATTTGTAGCTAGTTCTTTACCTGCTACTTTTGCAGCATCTATTGCAGTTTTTCCTAAATCACTAGCAATGGCTTTATTAGCTAAATTACGTGATATTTTAAGTGCATTATTAATCGATCTATTATTAAGTAAGCCTCTAAAAGGACTAAATATGCCACTCCCATCGATAAAATGCTTTTTATAAACTTTTTTCTCAACAATTAACATTTTTTATATACTTACTATTTTTTTAATTCATTAGCATCCCTTATTTATCTCTTAAACGGTTAGTTAACATTGTCTTCATACCAGATAATGCTCTAAAAAAATCAGAAGATTTTGCTCGATTATATAGATTATTAACATCATCAAATATACCACTTCCACTTACAAAATGCTTTTTATAAACTTTTTTCTCAACAATTAACATTTTTATTTACTTACTATTTTTATTTAATCTAAAAATGTTTTGTAATGATTTATAATATTCAGAATCAATTTCTCCTTGACGTAATAATTCATCACAAATAGCAACAGCTTCATTTCTAGCCCCAGTATTACCTGCTTCAAATGCAGCTATTCGTAATGCAAGCATTTTAACTAATTCATTTGGATCACTAGGAAGAATGATAACTCCTTTTCCAGATTTTATAGCGATCTCTCCCCAAATGGGTTTTATTATTTTATTATATTTTTCACTTCTAGATGATCTAGGCTTTCCTGGATATTTACTAGAAGAAATAGCATCTGTTTCTTTTAATATATTTTTATAATTTTCAAGATCATCTTCATTGTATATATCTTTATCAGGACTAGATTTTGTTAACAATTCCCAAAGACCATTAGTTCCAATATATTTTTTATTATCAATAGTTATATCATTATTACTAATTAATATTGGTTTTTTTCCTATATACAATTTTCCATCTTTTGAGTGTATACCAAATGTAAAATCTGCTGCCTTTTTATTACTATATGCTGACTTTAAATAATTTGTTGCTATAGTTCCTAATGAAACTATTTTACTTTCAGGTACATCCATTATTGCAGGATAATTTGATAGTGTTATAGCTAAATCAGCTTTATTTTCTAATTTAGCTAGGTTTTCTTTTATTCCAGATTGACTATCGATAATAGGTTTATATAAATTACTCAAGTCATACTGTAAGTCATTATATCCAAGCTTTTCATTTACTGCATCTTGATAAATACCTTTTTTCAATCTTTCGAGCTCTTTAAAAGCTTCATTTCTTTTTTTCGGATCTACAATATCTAAAAACGACATTTTTATATACATAACATTTTATTTTAATTTATTTTAACGTATTATCATGTTTTACTTGAACATAATATATGTTTTACTTGAACATAATACATGTTTTACTTGAACATAAATCATGTTTTACTTGAACATAATATATGTTTTACTTGAACATATATTATGATTTAATTAATATTTATTTTGTTAATATTTTGATTTTTATTAAACCTATTCTCTAACAATTCCATCGCCTCTTTCATCGCTTTCTCTTTACCTTGGTTGAATATTGATTGTTTAGTTTGTTCATCAATTTCATTTTTAGATTTTGTTCTAATTTGTTCAATCATAGCTTGAAACTTTTCATATTCTGAAAGTATCATTGTAAATTCTACATCATCGATATTACCATCTTTTAAAGCTTTAGAAATATGGTCGCTTATAGTATTTAATTTCGCGTCAGCTAATACTTTAATCTTTTCATGCTTTTCTGATTTTATATTTAATTTTTTAATTACTTGAGATCCTATTAATGACATTAAACCAATCCCTAATGCTGTACCTTCACATGCAATAGCTACTGGTGTTCCAACTATTGTTGTTAAAAAACCAATACCAACAGCTCCAAGTGTCATAGTAGTTGCTAGCAATGAATTATCAACAACTGAAATTATTCTAACAGCTCTGTGATATTTTTTACTTAACATAGCTCTTCTACTTCTTTCACATTCTATTTTACCTTGAATTTCACTTATCTTATCTAATCTATATCGCTGATCAGATAGTGGTGGTGCAGTTGGATCAACTCTAAACTGGTTAAGATCTGGATAAATACTTTTACATTCTTCATTTTTACATTCTTTATAGTCCCTATTATATTCCATTCTTTTTTATAAATAAAGCATTTATTTTAATTCATTTGCATGAATCCTTGCTTTGCTAAATTTCTTTTATTTACCAAAATTAAATATAGATTTAGCGTGGTCAGGATCACTGTCTTTATCTTTGTCAGATTTAGCGAAGCCAGGATCACTTTGTGATCTAGTATTATCTTTATCACATATTTTATCAGTAATTAATTCTCCTATACTTGATAATATAGATTTAACAGAGTCTTTATCACTTTGTGGTTCTTCTTTTGGTTTTATATTTTTAGGTCCTGAAAGTACCTTTGCTTCGTTAGATCCCTTCGGGATCAATACTTCGTTAG